>VWZW01006289.1:1075877-1180197 GCA_013397115.1 Edolisoma coerulescens
TAATTACACAGCAATAATTTAATTACTCAAATTTAATCTTTTAGACCCGCGTCTTATCATGTTTTAGTCTGTGTGACTCATGAACTGTAAGCATGCTAGAACACTGAAAAAAACTATGTCATACACTGTAAGTGGAAGCAAATTAAATTTTTGGTAATTATTTGAAAGTAAATGATGTGTGGGTGTGCAAAAGTAACTCATTACTCTGATAATCTGTTATCCATTAACCGTATTATATAGAAAATATTTTACATTCCCTACGTGAAATTATTCCAGGTTATATATTAAAAAATAACCTTTTTATTGTGGTGTATGTTTCATGTAGTTGAGGGACTTTTTGCCCCTTAGGTTCTTTTCCCCTTCTACTTTCTAACATCATTCTTACTTCCACTTCCTAGGTATTTTTGCTCTATTTGGCTTCTCTCTAATTTGCTTGTGTAGACCACAAATCTTCTGTTCTGAGATCATGAAAGATTCAAAACAGTGAAAATTATTCAAAGAGAGGCGTTCCATATAAAGTCTGGGACTTTACATGGAAAGAGTTAAATTGCCATGAAAGAGGGTACAGTTTTAAGATGAGCTGTTACCAAAATGGTCAAAACCCATCCTTCTGTCACAAAACCTAATCTTTACTTTTCATCTCTTCCAGACCTTGAGAAGGTTGTAGCTGAAAACCAACTGAGCAGACTCTCTGCACACCCCACCCAAAACAGAAACATCCAGCCAGGGCTCAGCAAGCTGATCTGAGCTAGTACTAAAAGACTTCATAGGACAACCAAGAGAGAAAAGGAGTCTGAGTAGACCTCAGCGCTGGCTGAGCTCAGCATGGAACAACAGCCTCATTAAGGTCACAAACATGCAGGCAGATTTTGGATTATACAGTCCTGTGAGCCACTGTGCAGGTTTTGGCCAGGGAGGAGTTAATTTTCTTCACAGCAGCTGGTATGGGACTGTGTTTTGGATTTGTGCTGGAAGCAGTGTTGGCAGCACAGGGATGTTTTTGTTACTGCTGAGCAGTGCTAGGACAGAGCCAAGGCCTTTCCTGCTCCTCATCCCACCCCACCAACAAGGAGACTGGGGGTGCACACGGAGTTGGGAGGGGACACAGCTGGGACAACTGATCCCAACTGACCCAAGGGACATTCCATACCATGTGGTGCCATGCTCAGCAGATAGAGCTGGGGGAAAAAGAAGGAAGAGGGGGACATTTGGAGTGGTGGCATTTGTCTTCCCAAGTCACTGTGACACATGATGGAGCCCTGATTTCCTGGGCATGGCTGAACACCTACCTGCCCATGGGAAATGATGAATAAATTCCTTGTTTTGCTCTGCATGAGTTTTCACACTTTAGGTCTTCTCTTCCTCTCCCCCACCCCAACAGCAGGGCAGCAAGCATGAGGCTGCATGGAGCTTAGTTGCCATCTGGGCTTAAACCACAATGGCAATGAAAGCAGGACTTCTAAACAAGATCTTGAAGAGAAATCAGAATCTTAATGCCCTCGAAACCTGTTTATTTACTAAAATATGTAATTGAAACCTGATAGAGAAGGTAGGAAAAAACTATTTAATATAATGACAAAAACAACTCTGTTATAAAAACTTCTTTAAAAGATATAATATTTTCAGTCAAAACACTCCCTTTCAGAATAAATTAATTTAGATTTAATATAGTTTTACCATTGTCTGATCTTCTGGATTAATCTTCCCAGAAGCAAGTTAAGGTATTTTATTCTGACATTTGTCTTCCTCTGGAATTACCACTGTGTATCAATTTTTAAGACTTTTTTTACAACCTTTTTTTGAGGGACATTTTATAAAAATCAGGCTATCAGTTATGGAGAAAAGTTGACTTAGTCTTCTTTGAGAACAGTCTAGATTGAATCCAGGTGTAGCCCATGATCTTCCTCAGTGCCCCAGGAGATTTCATATCATTATTCTGTTACTCATTCTGAAGTTAACTTAATAATGTAACAGAAGGACACTCCAGAGATATTACAAACCCGTAATGTATTATCTCTAATTTATTCAAGTTAATCCACTATGGAGATATTCTGCTGAATCTCTCCGTGACTTTCATCAAGAAGGTCATTGAAGTTTCTAGGTATGCCAGTAAATCATTTGCAGATATGACTGTTCAGTCCTTCTTATCCCAGACTAATAGGATGCTCACTTCTGTGGATGAGACCATATGGCTAATGTCAGAACTTTCACAATGCTTTCAAATTAAATACATCTCTCTTCTGGTCCTTTCAGTGGATGTCACTCTTCAAGGAAGTTACTTCTGGTTTCAAAGGAGTTATGTCTTTTCAAGGCCCTCAGCACTGGTTTGGTTTTGATCTATCTTTCTTTTCACAAAATAGCTTTTGATTGCTTTGGCTGTAATTATGAAAAAAAAATAAATTAGCATAAATTTTTCAGCTTTTGGAATAGTAGATGACATGTAGCTGTACCTAAATTTTGCCTGTTGTGCATCTTCCAAGCCACCCTGATCAACCACGTTAGAAATGTGAAAATGCTTTTATAAGGGCTAAAATATAATAAGCTTTCATATTATTTAAGAAGGGAATATTGATTTTGTTTCTTTAGATAAGATTTGCTGGATTTACTTTCTTATTAATTACAAAACTTACCTAGAAAATCACATCCAAAAGCAGTGCTTCAAACTTGTGGGTAATGATTTTTTAGGCACCATGGCAATTATTATTTGGAATATTTAATATGTTTTACGGCAGAAGAAGCCAGACCAATTAATTTTCCCTTCAGTAGTGATTGTTATCAAGGATTTGAATTTTCCCCATACTTTCTTCAGCCTATTTCTATGAATCTGTGTGTAGGAATATCCCAAACAAATTTGTCTTGCATTTAATGTACAAACACCCTGCTAATCTTTTTCTTACAGGCAATAAGCAATATTTATTTTCCTTATAAGAATTCATCCTGTAACTAAGAATAATATTTGTTTTAATATTCTGTTTATACAGCCATTTTAACCTTCAGTAACTCTTCTTTGGATCCTTCCTAGAGAATGTGGTCTAATGTGACAGAACATTGGGTAACTATCCAACTCCAGTACCCCTTGCTTTTCTAAAATTGTAGCTCAGTGTATATGAAACAGAGACTATGTAGTTAATGTTATTAAAGAAATAGCCATACTTTTAACACAGAGAAAGGTAACAATAAGGATATCACTATATCATAGTGAATTGGGGATTTATTCTTTTTCCATTTCCCAGTGAAAAGTCCTAAGTAACCTGAAGTTTAACATGAAATGTAACAATAGGCATATAGTTATATGTGTCAGACTTATATGGTACAATAATCCTTCGTTCTGGTGCTGAAATTTTGTTCCACAACTGAAGTCCTAAGTCAATTAAGGAAGTGTGACATCTCAATGTACATGTGTACAACAACTCTTCTCTATATGCAGTTTGTAGCACATAGGAGACATGAGAACATGTTTAGGATGTTTAGGATGATTTTCTGTCTTATTATTGACTTAGACCAAGAACAGCTACATAAATAATGGCATTAATTTTTTTTTCTTTTGTTTGGGAAGTGAAATGTTTCAGGGGTTTATTGGTTTTCTGGATTGTGATTCATGAAAAAAAAATCATTATTAATTTTTATGCCATAGCATTTACTCACTGAAGTGATAATTTAAAAGTAAGTCTAAAGTGATGCGATTATAGTGTTTATATTTGCTGTAAGAGCAAATTATGTCTTTAGATGTATATCACTCTATGTTTCTTGAATATATCTTATGAAAAGATAGCAATTTAAAGTGAAAATTGCTGCATGGAGTATTTTGCTCTTCCCAAATCAAACTTTTGCTTTTTCTTCTCTTAGATGGCATTGAAAGCAAACAGGAAATACCAGCTGTAATGTTCTCTGTGGTTTGGTTAAGCCACTCAGCAGGAGGCAATGCATATTTTGGGTGGCAGAGACTTTGCCTACCAGTAGACTTCATGTTTTGAAACTTTTGGCACACTCATATTCACTTGCTTTTTGAAGCATGCTGCAAAAGAAAGAAAAATTATACCCTTTTTTGTGGTGTTTTTATGCTTTTCTTTGTGTGGTGTTTTAGAAATTTAGCTGACTTGTAAAGTTTTTGTAATTATTCAGAAAATATCATAAAAACAGTTCTTCAGCTGGTTGCCACATACTCCTCTCCATGTAAAGTTGGGTAAGTGAGTTTTGCTAAATGATACCAAAAGAAACATTTGTAATGCTGTTCATTTAAATTATTTTTCAATAATTAAATGTAATTTTGAGTCTGCAAAGTGAAATAGATTGCTTTTCAAATCACAAAGCTCACCTGTTGCACCCCCAGCTGTATGAACACACGCATTGCCATGAAGGAAACTGTTTGAGAATTAGCAACACGCTATGCATGTTTTCTTCAGATACAAACAAAATATTTGATATATTTATCATGAGAAATGTTTCCAAAATTTTTCCCCTTCATCAGCTTCTCACCATGGTTAAAGTATACTCCACATCCTATCATCTTTCTCGGTGTTTAGTGATCAAAGGCTATAGACACCTATTAGCAATGAATGCTAACTCAACTTCACGTCCTTACTTGTTAAGCTACACTTGCAGGTTGTGTCAGCCCTGTCAGGATAAATGGTATGTCCATTTCCTACAAGGAGAGTTGGAAAACTTTCCCTTGGTTTTCCCTAAAAACTTAGACTCTCAGAAGATGATCTCTGTGCAAAGCTATTGCTCTGGTGCACTGAAGCACGTAAGTCATCATTGGAAAGACTGATTTTTGATCATGCTTTATATTCATTAAAATTGACTGGAAACAAAGGGGTGTAACAGAACGTAGTTTGTCCTAAGTAGAAGTACTGTGCAGTAACAGCAGCTACTGACAACTTAAATGCAGATGATAGCAAGACTTCAAACTACTAGAAATTTGCCAAGATTACAAAGGCCACCTGTGACAAATGAGCAATTATAAAGTCTTTTTATCCAGCAATTCAATAAGCAATTTCTGTGGTACTTAAAAATTCAAGGTATTAAGCTGTCAAAGGAACTACTTGCTAATAAATAGCCACAGTTGTACAATAGTTTGCAACACTTGCTAACATTTTGGTGTTTTCATAATAGAAAAATATTCTTTGGATAAGGATAAAGACTTCCTCAGGAAATTCAGGAGAAAAGATTTCCACTTTCTTGTTGACTCATAAGAAAACAGTGTAGCCTAAATAAAAAATATTTTATTGTCGCTGGAATTCACCTTTTCATTTCAGGGCAAAAAAAAAGAAGATTTAGTTTCTCTTTCTAGGGTTAAATCCCTTCATTTTGTGTCTTGATATTACATTTTCATTTCTCAATATATAGTAAACCTATCCAGTGTAAAAAAAATAAATTGATTACCAAACTGGAGTCTATTCAGTTAAGAAATTCTCTTGACTTGTGTAACAGTAGGATGGCTATGCCACATCCCTTCCCAGTTCCAGCAAGGACTAAGATAATCTCTATGACAGTAAAATAGCAAAATCAGAACACAGGGTAACCTAAGGCAAGAGAAACCAAAATGGCGGAAATACATTTTCAGAAAAGGAATCCAATTATGTAATCTGGCATTGTGGTAACATGTAAGAAAACTGCTTGAAAATTGTCTGCAAGGGAAGTCTAGGAGAAGAAGTTTTCTAAAGCTAGAGAGTTTGTAATGGTTAGACAAAAAGTTAATTACACACAAATTTGAAATCTATGCAGAACAGAACTAATTTAATAAGGGTTGAATAAAATGAAGTTTTACATCTATTATGTTTAAATGGAAACACCCTGTGTTCTGTTAGTTAATACACTTAGGGTGTCCAAGTTATTCTAGAAGCAATGACAGCAGATGTTATTCTAAAATAAAAACATTGATGCCCAAAATGTGTTTCCACATCATCTTGGAAAGTAGGAGTTAGTTTCTTTTTTGGAGGACATAGCAACTTCATTCTGTCAGTTTTTCTGTTCTGTTCACTGGTACATGCTTAATCTTCTACAAGGCTCAAATCTTGGCTTTCAAGACTTGACTGATTTATTTCCTGGACTGTAGTTTTCCGACAGGGAAAACAGCAAGGAGCTGGAATTTAATGGAGTCATCAAATTTTACAATGAGAAGCAGGTAGCCGAGTTGAAAGACCTTGACATTTAACAGCTTGTGTCAGTAGTTAGAGGGATTTGATAAGATCGTTTGGTTCTTTCCATCTAAGCTAGCAAGATTTTTTTCCTTCTTCCTCTTTTTCTTACTTCACACATTTTGTTAGAGCCTTGCAATAATTTAACATGCCATTATCAGTTGTCTGTAAATTGCATTGATGCAGAGGCTCAGGTGGAGTATGCAGTAACTTTATGTCTATCCATTAGAATTTTATAGGGTTAGTCTGTGTTTTTTTATTTACAGTGCTGTTGATATATTTTAGGACCAATAGTAAAGCTTCTGTCCATTTAAAACATTTCTATTTCACGTATTTTGACTAGTTGAGTTATTAAATCAGAATTCTTCCTTCCAAGAGGTCTGATGAACTGTAGGTGGTATGCACAGTGTAAATGTTTTTGGCTTGTCCTGGAACAGGGCCACAGAAACAAAAACCTTGTGCCTTCTCTTTACTGAAATATGGCCATTCTACTTCTGTGGAAAGGTACACGTATGATGCTTTAATGCATGTCAGATTTGCACCTCTCATTGGTTTGATGCTTGTAAGTTTGAGTTCTAAATGCAGTGCTCTGTACACTTCACAGAAACACAGAATCACAGAATGGGTAATCTTGGAAGGGACCACAGTGGGTCATCTGGTCCAACCTCCCTGCTCCAGCAGGGTCATCCCAAAGCACATGGCACAGGATTGCATCCAGACAGTTCTTGAGTATTTTCAGTGAGGGATACTCCACAACATCGCTGGACAATCTGTTTCAGTGCCCAGTCACCCACAGAGTAAAACAGATTTTTCCAGTGGCACTCCCTGTGCATCAGTTTGTGCCCATTGCCTCTTGTCCTGTTGCTTGGCACTGCTGAGCAGAGCCCGGCTCCATCCTCCTGACACCCTCCCTTCAGGTATGGGTAGACATCGAGGAGTTCCCCTCTCAGTTGTGTTTTCTCAAGCCTGAGCAGGCCCAGATCCTTCAGGCTGTCCTTGTACAATTCATTGAGGAGTATTTTTCTTCTGCTCAAAGCTGCAGAAACTTCACTTTGTGTTAAAATGTGATGCAATCTCTTCTTTGTGTCTGGGATGACTTTCTTCAGGTTGAATTCATAGGACTTTCTTTTGTTTTGCATTGGACTTTTTCCCTCAGAGAAACATTTTCCTTTGTTAAATCTTAGTCCTGAAAGGCTTTTCCTCGGGCCTTCTTGGTTTTGGCAGAGAAGTTTAATTATTGCTGACTGTAACTGATCTGTCATACAAGCATGTTTCATTTTTACCAAACTATGACTCTTTTTTTTTTTTTTTGCGTGAAATAAATACTGAGAAAACACAGGACAGCATAAATATAGGTAATACCATATATCAAGATCATTATTTCACTGTATCCTAGACTTGTGAATTCCATGATCTTTCATAGGAGTTCCTAATCTTTCTGCCTTTCATGTATGCTCCTTCACCTGTACTTATCTCTAAGTTACTGAGCAGGCAAATTAACTGATAAATTCTGCAGTTATACCTTCTGTGAATCAATAAAATAATTGTTTTTCCTGAATGATATTGAAAAGTGTGATGAGAAGGTGAGAAGTCTGAATTTTATTTATGTTCACTGTGAGTTTAAGCTGGCACAGATTAAATCAATTTAATTTTATCATTCATTTCAATGGTATATTGAACCCAGATAGAACCCAGATGTTGAACCCAGCCAGAAAAGAGAAAATAGAGAAAGAGGGGGGAAAGGCAATTAAAAATAATGCTAAAGCCCTGAAGTATTAGTTCAACTATTTTTTAGGCTTTGATTGGCAGAAATAGAGGCCACATTAAAATTTCAAGAACCCCTATAAAACACTTCCACAGTCATCAACCTGGGGACCACTATCCAATTCTCCCAACTTGCAGGATTTTGGTCAAATGTGCAAGGGGGTAAAAGATAATCCAGCAGGGTAGATAAGAAGGCAGTGTGATATCTCTGCACCTGTGAATCAGGTCTCAGCTTGGTTGTTCCTGGGAGCAAAACAAACTTTTTATTTTGGAGAAGTGCAGATGGCAAACAAACAAAAAGATGTGCAGTGTAGTTCTGGATTAGTTTTTGCTTCAATATTGTATTTCTCTTCAAGTCTGGACTGGTTCAAGTCTGAATAAATGGTTTTGTTTAGATCTGTGCTGCTTTCATATCCAGGCAGATATTTCAAGATTACATGCACAAGTGGTAGTGCTTGACAAGGATTTGTGATCCTGTTACATTGATTGGAAATAAAAATCTCATAAAAGGAGATTTCTGCTCTTTCAATGTTCACTTTGTCAGGACTAGGAAAGACACACATCTCAATATCTTTTTTAAGTCCCATGCGCTCCTTTTAAAAAAATAATAAAGAAGGCAGAGAAGGCAGTACTTCTCCTTCAGAGATTTCTATCTATCTATCTATCTTTGATTACAAATGAAAATTTGTCTCTAATTTATACAGATTCTTTCACCTCTATATTGAGTCTTTCCAAAAGCAATGTTTTAAATTCCTCATATTTAAAATCTATTTCTGTGTTTTACTTTAGCATGAAAATTAAAAGAACATATATATGCAATCAGAAGCAAGTAATTAATAGTATATTATTTTTTAAGTGGCAACTGGCACTATCTCTATATCTTTTTTCTTTTTTGTTATTCCGTAATTACGTGTCAAAATATCTATTGGAAAACAATGTAGCTAATTCCCAAGAAAGATTAGTATCAGGGGTGATCTGCAATACTTTGTTTCTCAGCACTGTAGCTGCCAAAAAAAGGTTTCAAGCAACATTAGTCTTAAAATCTTTAGTAGGGAAATACAATTTGTTCAATATATTTTCATCCAAGACCAGTTTAACTGCTGCATTCTTAATTTAAAATTACTAAAAAGAAACATTCTTGATTTGACTCAATTCTTTAAAACCAAACAGGACCATTTAAAATCCAAAATTTTCCCAGATGAAGATCTCCAGATAAAAATGCAGCAAGATTGCCAGGGGAGAGTTTAATTACTTCTTGAAGCCCTTCTTTACATATTGTATGTTGTGCAAAGAGTAGGAACATACAGTTTTGGGAGTTGATACATACTTATTATTAAAACATTTCAGAGGCAAAGAAGACTCCAAATAAAATTTTTAAAATCTGGATTCATCCAGATTTTATGGATTTTTTTGGGGAATACTGCTGTAGGGTGGTTCATAACAAATTAATGTACTTTAAATACCATTGTGGTGATGTAGAACTGTTTAGGAATCCATCTGAATGCATAAAGATTGGTGACTTCATGTACTTTGTGCTCTGAAATGTCTGATAAATATAATTTCTGGTAGATACGTTAACATGATTAACAAAATGTTAAATAACATAAAGGATTTTCAGGAAATTACTCTCAAGCAAGGATCTTGAGGTTTTGAAACTGTGAAGAATAGCAAGTGATGCAATATTACAACTGTACTAATAATAATTTCATTTCAAAGTGCACTTTTTCGCTGCCATGAAATTAGAAAGAACAGAACAGTTTATTTTTGAAAAGAAACAGGACTATGGATAGCTCCAATGAGCCAATGCTCACTTGAGAAAATGAGGTGATGATTATGAAAGAGAAAAATGGCATTGCAGTCTGTGAAAGGAAATGCTAGAGGCAACATCAGAGTGTGAGGCAAGATGGACACATGATGTAACAGTATCTGAAATCCACTGGCTTTTGATTTTCCTTAAGGAAAAAAAAAAGCCAAAATCTCTCAAATAAACCAACCCTGCAAAATTTCTAGAAAGCCTTTCAACCTGCCCTCCTTCCTCAAAGCCTCAAAACATTAAATGTTGCAGATGACACTGCCTGCAACAAAATATGTTTAGGTTGCAAATTATCAACATTGTGATACTTTTTGTGCATTGCAGAGTGCGACTTGATCTCTATCTGCATGGTCCTTTGACAGCTTTTCAAATTTTAGCCTAGCCTATTTTGTTGCTTTTTTATATATCATTGACTTATTTTTTACACCATCTGTACTCTGTCTCATGGAATACATACTCTGATTGGAAACAGATAAAAAACAGTCCAAATATAAAGCAGACGGAATTTTATAAAACTTATCTGCAATGTGTTCTGTTTGTAAATACAGTTCCCACCTGATTTGTCTCTGCAAGATCTTGCTAGTGTTTATTGTGGGAAAAATGAGAAGTATGTTCTAGATGAACGTGTAAACATCCCTATTTCATTGTGATGTAAGATATGTTCACAGTACCAGGATAGAGATGCTAGTAAGTTATGTTCTTGTATTTATTTTTTTTTGAAGACACACCTTGTTGTGTTAGGTGATGGCTGATGCTTTTGAGAAGAGGAAATTTTTGTTCATTCCATTATCCAACTCTATCGAAGTTTCAGAGTGCATGAGGCAATATGCTTAATTTCATTTCTGTTTTCTCTTTATCTGATGACTGAACTACTTGTAATTCTCTTGGCAACCCACCTTACCACCTGAGGATAGGAACAGGTTAATAGAAAAACCATGGTTTTATTCTGAAGCTTTATTTATTCAGTAACGTAAATTTGAAGCAGTGTCCATATGTCCTGCCTCTTCACTGAGAAAATAAGAGTTTCAAATGCAACAGCCTGCACAATCACCATGCATTCACTCTCTGAATCACTTGCTCTAAACTAAAATCAGTTGTAGTTGCTTGCCTCTTTCTCATCACCTGCTATGCCAGCATAGAATAGCCCAGGGATTTAAGGGGTCAGAACTACACCAGACTTGTAGTTTACAGCAGACGTAGTTGCTTCACAGTTAACATAGTGGTTTACTTTCTGATATTTCATATAAAACTCTCTATTTAGTGATTTTAATTTTTTTTTTAAGTAAGAAGTATATGATCTTTATTTATCTTATTCTACCAATGTCTTTTTTCTTGCATTTTCAATTAAAGGAAAATTTTGACAGTCTACTGAAATTCTCCCTTTTTGGTTCTGAAAATGAAATGTGTTTTTAAGTATCTCTGTAACATTACCCAGGTCTGACAAGCACTCACTACTTGAAGAAACCTAAGAATCAAAGCCAAAGTGTGTTTCTCTTTCCATAAGAAATGTATTTGCCTTCAAACGCACAAATTTTGCTCAGCGTGGAAACCTACTTCTTAGTAATACAACAAAGTAAGGCATCAAAGAAATTTAAACAGTAGTACAAATTAAGTAAATGGCTGTTTTAAAGCACTCACATGTACAATATTATTGCTCTTAATAATATAAGCATTGCCTGAGGTTTTCGCTAGAAAGATTAGCACTCACATAGTTTGAAAGTATGAAAATGTATTAAGCTCATGAAAAAATTTAAATAATAGTAGTTTTCCTCTGTATCATTATTACTCATAAATCACATAATTGGGTTTGAGAGAATGCATTTCTAGATACAGCTGGAGGAGAACCATTGGCTTGTTGGACCATATTCATATTTGCCTGGTGATTCAGCCTTAGTGTATCCTTGTTCACTTCATTATGCAATATAAATGTATTTTAAAAACAATCTGAAATCCAGCTAGTTCAGACCAATAATTATAAAATTCATGTTCATGGTTTATGCAGAACAATATGGTATTGATGTTGACAATAAACAGAGTAAAGGCTATATGGAATTTAGAAATAAATTTATTTCAAATACCTGAAAGCTACATACTCCATAATAATATTCTTAATAAACAGAGCCCATCACACAGAGCACACACAGAAGTTCTTTGCAAAAGATTTGCCTGTGAGTGGTATCCTAAAAATCACTGAGCCACAGGAGCTGGAGTGACAATGATGACAGAGAGTGTGACATTTTTATCTGCAGACTCCCGTGTATCTCACACCTTGCTTAACCCTGTTTCTGATCCCTCCTGAGTACACATTTTGGAAGAATCAGAATAAGAAAAAATATACAAGAAAATCCTACTGACAGTGCAATTTTGTCGTATAATAAGATTCGTCAACTTATTGAAATTATTTTTAAGAATAAGGAGGAAAAGTGTTTCCTCCTACTGGGAAAGTGTTTCAGGATCTCACTGTGTGGTGATTGGAAAGTACTTTCCAATCTCTAGCCTAAATTCAGTCACAGCCAGTTTCTGCCCATTGTTCTGCTGCTAGCATCATCTTTTAATTTAGACATCCCTTTTCTGTCTTTTTGGAAATTATAATGATCAAAATTTCCAGCAAGATAAAAAAGCAGAACTTTCCTCTGGTTTTGGGAGGGCATCATGAAGATCAAGATTGGTGATCTCTAATTTGTGAGGGGAGAAACCTCCTAAAATCCCTGTTATGAAAGTGCAGTTTAAAGGGAAATGAATATTGGAGTGACTGAACATTAAGCTGCTTTAATATCTCATTTTGCTGAGATAGGAATTTGCTGTATCTGGTTAATCTTCCTTAGGAATAAGCTTCTCAATTGCTGTAAAGCTGTTGAGCTGTAGGCAGAGCACTTCTGACCAAATATTGTGCTGTACCTGAGATCAGTAGTGTGCAAATCTGGAAGCAAGAATGAATTTTTTTGCTTTTGATTTACCGCCCTAGCAAATTCAAACATTTATATTTTAGTATAGAATTCAGTTAAATATAAGACAATAAGTCCTAACAGTGAGGCTCAAAAGCTGGTTAAGAGGTTTGCCATCAGGCGGCAAAAAGTGCTCATGAGATTATGGAGAGGCTCCAATTAGCCAGTGCAGATTAGAGGACACGTGGGTGTGGGAGGAGGCGGGTGTCCTCTGGGAACAGTCACCTCGAGGAGTGCACCTGCATCAGCAGTTCAGTGCACAGGTTTCCTTCAGCTGTGCATTTTCTCATGTGTGTACCTGCTGCTCCGTACAGCAAACCTCTTTGCTCCACTCATGCTCAGATAATGGTTTTCAGGATTCCTCACTAGATCAAAGGCTGGTCAGTATGTTCCCAGAGATTGCCGGAGAGAGGTAATGTTTCTAGAAAGTTATAAAGAGCTCTGTTCAAACAAATTGGTATTAATGGGGTCCTTCTGTGCATATTCTCCAAACGAGGCAATCAGACTGAAAAATGTCTTGACTAAAACTCATTAGCCTGAGCAGTCTGCACTGTCAAGCAGCTGAGCCATGTACCCACTGCTCCAAAACTCTTTGTAGCTGGCAGGAGGAAAGAGAGCTTTGTCTTTTGTTTCAGTATTTAACTCATTGTAGCATATTATCAGCAATTTTAGGCTCTGTAACCTAAATTTGTTCTGCGTTGGAGAAAGGAAACAGGGTTATGAAAAGATTGAACTGTAGCTTCATTGAACTGAACATTGTAGTGTTGAACTACTTTTTTACTAAATTATTAAATACATCCATCATATATACATGTCAAAGTAGAACATTTTAAATTATGAACCTTTTCCTAGTGTCTAAGTTAAATATCCCTTCTCTAAATTTAAGTCCATTGCTTCTTCCCTTTTTCCTTTGGACATGGGGGGAGACTTTTTAACAAACATGGAGGGTCCTTCACTTTTTCAGCTCTAAACTAGAATCTCAATTGTGTTTTGGTCTTCTTCTGTGAAACCTTCTTATGGAGCTGTAATTATTCTTTTTGCTGTCACTTTGAAATCCCTTTGCTACCTGTTACTTGCAAAGTGATACTCACAGTTGGATATAACACACCATCTTCTTGCTGTGATTTGCTTTATAGGAGAAGTCTCCTTCTGCTTGGCAATATGATCTTGGAAGGAGAGGATGATGCTGATGCACGTTCATCTTGCAAGATTCTAGAATGTCCCACCCCTCTTCCACAAAACAATTGTTCACCCACTGTGAGTTGATTGCTCCTGCTTAAATCCAGAAGCCCGTACATAATAATTCCTTTAGTTCATACATATCCACCTGATCCTGCTCATCAGTGGCATTGCAGCACTCCGAGATCTGAGTTTTGCGCTCACCTGTATTTCTACCTTTTTGATATCTAAAAACTTGCCTGTAAGACACTGTCAGAGAAGACCTGATTAGATTTTAAAGGCCTGATTCAGAGTCTGGATATGCATATCTGCAGTTTCCAATCCACCCTCGGGCCTTTTGCCCTGTCACAGGAGGAGATTTGATTTGATGTTATCAGGAGAGTTCTGTGAAGTGCATGCATTTTGATATTACTCTTCATTTTTTTCTTCCGTATCTTTACAAATAATTCACTGGATTATTTTTGCATACAGTGTGGCACAATATATAGCATCTTCTTGTTCTTCTTTATTCCTTTTAAAAGACAGCTATTATTTTATCCCCTGCAACCTTTTGCTTCTCAGTTCTCTGAGATCACTTTCTCCAATTCTTTAAGCTTACTAGCATTATTCTTTTATTTCTCACCATTTTTTCCTTTATCCAACAAATTTTGGTGCTTTTAATTCTGCTAGCTCTCTGTTTATTACTTTTATTGAAGAATAAGATGAAAGAAGTGCTGAAGTTTTTACAGTCATTCCTTATGACCTGTCACTTCTCAGGTCATTTTGTAGCAGATTTTCTTCTTCCAAAATCAGCAGAGTAAGACCTTCCTTGGTATTTTCTCTATCCTAACATGTAGAGAGAAAAAATTGTCCCTCAAGTTTGTTGAGAAGAACAGGCCATGAATCAGCAGAAGCTGGACATTTGGAAAACTTCTCAGGATGAAAATTCTGTGATCTACATTATAGACTTTTTATTTTTGTCTCATCAAGAAACATTGCTACGTAACAAGGCTAACCAACAGTGTTGCAAAGTAAAATCCTTTCCTTTTTTGATATTAGGCAATTTTGAAATTCCATCATGTGGAAGCTAAACAAAAAACTTCTCAAAATGAGAAAGACAACAATCAATACTAAAGCGATTAATTGCTCTTCTAAATGATGGAACTGATGAAACTTACTATTCATGTAAAAGCATAGCAGAAAAACAGATGGCTAATTGTTCTAACTAATAATGCATATTTAAGAAAAACAAACTCAACAACTTACTAAGCAAAAAAACCCCAAACCCAGAACACTGCAGTAGAGTATGAATGCAATTCACACTGAAATTTATGCAGTAAAAGCACCCTGGATTACAAAAACATGGCATAGAATTTGACAGCAGCAGGACAGAGCACAGGAGACAAGAAGCCTCTTGGTCCACAGACAAGTGCACATTCCCTGACCTCTGAGTGTGCATGGGAACATGTGAACTTTGCAACATGACCTCACCCAGCCATGAGAACCAGTGAGTTACTGTTGTGGAAAACACCTTTGTGCGGCAATGGCCGTAATATGATGCAGAATGAGCAAATGGCAGCTTTTCAGATGATGTAAGAGCACATAGGAGCGAAGTACTTCTAATGCTTTCCTTCCTCTTGTTTACTCAGCTGCTTTGTGGAAGGCAAATTTCTCTCTGACAAAACAATTGCCTCACAGATACGCTTTTTTTTCTTGGAACTTCTGCATGGTTTTGTTGCTATAATTAGACCTAGTGAAAAATGAAACAAAAATCTCACTTCCGAAGAAATACGACTTGATGCTTCACAACTCAGGCTCATCTGTAAATTCATAAACAATAACATACTTCCTCCATTTCTCATCTTTCCTGCTTTTTGGATGATATTATTGTTCATCTTATCTCCTTTCTTCAACCTTATTTTCCACTCAGAAATTTCTTTTGTATCCTAAGATTGATTCCATAAGTAGAGCTGAAGCAAGAATTGAAAAACTTTTCTGAATTTTTCATTTTCCAGAACCATCCATGTGCTATAAAACTCAGACCTATCAGAATATTATTCATAAAATTCCACAAGGGGGACTGGAAAATAAAAATAATATTTTTATAACAGCTCTTACTATTCTTTATGTTGGGTTGTATGAATTCTGATAAATAAATTCTCACACAGAATAACATAATTAAAATGGGTTGTCAGTCAACCGATGCACATCCAGATTTCAAATATAACCCTTGGGTACTTACAGATTTTGAGCTGCAGTGTAATTTATACCTATATTTTACAGAAAAACAAAGGTTTATTTTAAACCATTTCTTTGCTATATAACACACATACATTTACAATGTGCGCATTAAAAATAATATAAACATGCCTAAATTATGATGTGTCACATATTTTTGTGTATGATTGTGTTTGTGTTCATGTTTATATTTATATTTATTTATTAATGTTTTTATAAAATTCCATCCCACCACAACATAGTTTTTACATTTATTCTGTGCCACAGTTTCTTACAGTATTTTTTTTGCTGCCAGTGCAGGTTCAGGCTAGAATACATTGAATATAATATATATGTGCATTGCTGTGCACAGGAGTGACTAAAATTAATTTGCTTAGCCATGAATTTAGAGAAAAACGGGCTCTATCTCCAAGTCAGATAAGTTTTATATGATGAGATTATTGCATCCTTTTATTAATTCTTACAATAATTAAATCATAATGTTCTTGTGCATCAACATTTTTAGTTTGTAGAACACGAGATGATTTTCGTGAGTTGCTGATTTTCTCTGTTGTGATTTCACAGAAATCTGAAGGGAGCTGGTTTTAGTTGTTGCATTCTCACAAGCTATAGAAATACCATCCCTTTTATATGTAAACACAACTGCACTGTTGAAATCAGCAGCTCTCTTAATGACAGCTGGTTTTCAAATATCACTCAGGGACTTGGCGAAACATTTGCAGAGTGATGTGTGGCATAGGGGGCATTTTGTGAAAACAGCACGGAGCTGTAGTGCTTCTTGGTTATTCTTGGGTTGTCCTCCTATTTGCTGCTTCAGGCTGGGCACTTAAAATCCCCTCCTGAAGGCAACAGCGACATGAGACCAATTCTGTGATAAGTCAGAAATACTTCAGGCCTTCACTGTGAACAACACTGTGGGCAGCTCCATAAAAAAACCCCAGAGAATTGGCATTAAAATCATTTTTAAGCAAAGATTGCATTTTTAAGTCCAGACGTGATTGGTTTATGTTGCAAAGCAATAGAAAAGCATATGGCTGGTAACTTGCAGATTTGGTTTGTTTATCCCTGTCTCACATTGAGGCCAACTGTATGAATTGAAAAATACTATATTAACAAAAAAATTGCTGTGTAGCCCAGGAGGTTCGGCCATTACTTAGTGAGCACATGCAAGTCTCCCCTCAGTCTGGTTTGCTGGAATTCTACTAAAATTCTGTGGCCAATTTGCACTTTGTTTTGAAATACATCAGAAGACATATAACTTTTAAAATGCTTTACAGTCTCTACGTGAGGCTATCATGGGTCACATCCTAATAGAGACTTTCAAGAAGATCCACACCTCCAAAAACTACTGCACTCTGTGGGATATCTTAGGACAACTTATCTGCCTTCATAAAAAATCATGATATAAATTTTGGAAATATTAGTTGAAGCAGTTACATAATTTTAGGAATCTCTTCCTTGGCATCATAAAATGCAAAACTTCCTAGTACAAAGTAATAGTGCCTATGCAAAGTTGGTTTGCATCATGAGATGCAGTTATCATCGTTTATATAAAGGCAAATAAAAACAAAATTAAGCGAGAGGGAAAAAATTATGCCCTGGAATAAATGAAACTGCAGTACTTCTCATGACTTTTTTATATCATGCATAGTTTTCATTCTTTAAAAATTGTTTTGTCAGCTCTATTGTATATCTTAATTACTTATTTTAATCCCAGAGCTAATTACTTTCTCTGCAATATTGTATGAGTATCCCCTTTTAAGTGTGGAGATAGATCACTTGAAAAAAATGTGTATTTTACCTGTGATAATTTTCCCTATCAACTCTTAAAATCCAGTTAAAGAAGTTTTCACTTGAAAAACAATTAACTAAAGAGTATAAGGAAAAATGGCTGTTTTTCCAAAAGTTGAAAAATTTCAGAACAAGCAATTATAAGAAGCTGCAAACAACATGTCAAATGGCAGAAATGTAAAAAGGAGAGGTAGAATTTAGAACTACATGGAAAGGAGTAGGAATAGCAAAAACAAGAGCTAAATACTACACATTTTAAAAAAATCTTACAAGTACATCCAAGATCTGTGACGAGAGAATAAAACTCAGTTTGTAAAAACTTTCCCTGGCTAGAGGAAGTTGTTCAGACATGCAAATCTCTCAGATATTTTTGGGTTCTTAAAATGTTTTCCTATAACCATGAAGATCTTCCATTTTGTTAATGTCTTATTGCATATTTCAAATGTTTTCTCGCCTTTATTAAAAAAAAAATTAAATAGGCCAGCAGTATGAACCCAAATATTCTCCATAACCATTTCAGTGTTTGATTGAACCTTGTGTTACTCCAGTGCTTTGCCTTTCTGCAGGAGTGCAGCCCGAGGATGGTGCTGCCTTAGCTCACAGTGCCACAGCTGCAGAGAACCAGGATGTACAGTGCAGAAATAACTCACTGGACAGGTCTCTGCAAGGAATGGGCAGGATTATCCATAAATGACCTGGTCAGTGCATTCCTCTGCAGAAGGCATAGATAACATAGTGAAACGAGAGTCTGAGAGATCACCTACTTTCCCCACCTCATCTAATACGCCCATCATTTCTCGTAGCATTCTAACCTGCAGATGCAGCTCTCACCCTGTTTTATCATTGGACCCTTGTACATCAGAGCGTGGTAAGTATGTCCTTCAGGTTCATTTCTGTAGAAATACTGCCTGCCTGATTATTCCCCAATTTATGTCTGTGCTGCTGGTTATTTCTCTTATTTCTGGAAATCATGCCAGTTCCTGTTGTGTTCAAATGCTATTCAGGTGGTTCCAACTATAATGGTATCCGCAAAAATACTACTCACTCACTTTTTTTGTGACACTTGTAGGTTTATAACCACGTATTTTATCATCCAGTTTTGCCACAGAGAAACTACTAGGCAAGAAACAATACAGTACAATCGAGAAAGAAAAAAACCCAAACCCAAATCCTACTTTTAAATCTTTTTCTTCTTTTTTTTTTTTAATGAAGGAAAAGATCTTGTGTTTTTATTCAGGAAAATAAATAACTCTTTTGAATAACATAATTAAATGTAGGCTTGGATAACTCAGGCTGGACCTATATTCATCTGTATATACACAAACCCTACTAAATCCCATTTCCTTTAGAGGCTGGATACCAGAGTGTCTCAGGTATTAAAGTTTAATGCAAGAGTTTCTTTAAACCTCTGACATATCCAAACTTCCTTTTCTGAGCCTTTGGAATAAAATAGCAGAATCTTTAGTGTCACTCAGCTTTGCAAGAGCATATTTAACACAGAGGACTCCTCAGTTTTATTCTTCTGTAGGGGTTTCAGACAGTGAAGAAATATCTATTCACGTAATAGTATACTTTATTTTTCTAGTGGTGAAATAGACATTTTTCCACTTTTTCTCTAGCTTAGAAAATGAAATTCCCCTTTTCATCAAAGTGAAATACAGTTTTACAGAAAGTTCATTTCTTAGATTTGATATGAGGAAAAGACAGTAGAGCTGCTGTCATCTTCCATTGATTCCGTGTCATCTGAATTCACTCAAATTTTGTATCCATGTTTTATATCAATAAATGCTAAACCCTTTCTTTTTGATTTATTGGGATTAGAGCTTTGTTACTCTCTCAGTTAAACACATGACTATGCTCATACATGTGCAGGGTCACTCAGCCCGTACGAAGAGTAAGGAACTTATTTCCTTAATTACAGTCAGCAGTGTGTGACTACACAGACCATCAAGCCACATGAAAAGGACCACATTTTTACACAGTCATTGAAGTAAGATTTCTGTCTGGAGATCCAATCCAAAGCCTTACAGTATTTCATATCTGGCATAAGAATCCAAAGGAGACTCTCTTCACTTCTTTCTCTTTTTTTTTTTTTTTTTTTTTTTTTTTTTTTTTTCCGNTTTTTGTTGAAAAGAAAGCTATGTAACTACCTTTTTTTAAACAATGTTTTATGTGAATAAACATTTCTGAACTACATTCCTTAACAGATTCAATAATAAATCTTTTATTAATTATGAACTTGGCAACTTTTATACTACAGATTTTCATAATTTCTGCTTTTTATGGTATAGTATCTTATGAAATCTTTAAAGCATGCCAAAAATCAAGACTTTATAATAGATACCTGTTATGACACACAGCAAAAAGCACTCTAGATTTTCAGAGTTTAATTATGTAAATTTATCTTAAAATTCAGAAGATAAAAGAGTGTTAAAATTAGCATACTCATCAGGTTCCTGAATTTCAAAAACTCTACTTCTGGAGTAAGCCCTGCATTAGACAGATAACAGGAAATTTATTTCTTGTCTTTGTTACCAAAAATTTGGTCATTACTTTTAGGAAACTGACAGGCACAAATACTGCTAAAGGATAATGAAATGCAAAAGATTTTCTGCTGCAGTTTTTTGTGATACAGGGAAGACCAATTGCTTTCGAAGGGATGAGGGTCTGGGCGTAAACAAACATCAATGAAAATGCCAGTGGACCTCAACAGGAAAGAACAATAGGCTTCCAAATTAGAAACATGATGAAAATGCTCTTGTCACACCTGCTTCATTTCTGGCTATTGCACTGCATATTTTTTTCTACCACTTTTTGAAGCCTGAACATATTACAAAAGGCAGGAAGGTACCCCAAAGTGTTTGCAGTAGCAAAGTCAGAGAGGCTTGGGATTTTCTAAGATTAATTTTGTCCAGAGAACCCAGAGTGAATTCTGGGTGAATAACACTCCGTTATGGGTGGATTGAAGTTACTAAGCTTTGCAGAAGCCTGCCAGCTCCCCAAAGAAAGATGTACTCAAAGAAAATCAAGTTTTTATTTCCACAAAGAACCTGTTGTGACATCTTTTTCTCTACTTCCAGAAAACTTTCCCAGATGAAACTAATTCTAGACAAACAAAAATAAGCAACATTCTCTAACAGCTGCTGACAGTTACATACAATCTTATGTTTGAGTTTTCACACAGTGCTGAAAAATAGCACCTGAAATGTGGTTTTAAGAGGCTCACAAAAGAAGACAGATGTGGATGTGTTTTTGATGCAACATTTATCCAAGTCATTAATGCTACACATCTCTGGTCCCACTGGTGTTTGAAGACAGTAATTGCCTGACCAAGGGACGGTCTTTCTTTGGTCCTTGCACATTTCTTAGCATGTGGTCAGGCACACACGTTCCCCTTAGTGCATGTAAAATGTCTTAGATGTTCAAACTTAGCTGGGTTTGCTGTCTTCAGGTAACTTCCGGAATAAATGGACAACTCATTTTATCTTTTGACAGGAAAATGATGAAACATTTCAGTTCCTTTAAGGCAAGAAGCTAAAGTGGCTTTGCACTAAAGAAAACCTTGTGCTACTAATGAGGGACAAATTATTAGATACTTATACACAAGCAAAAATTTGAAGTAAACTTCAGTAATTCTTTGAGTTTCTTATGATGACCATATCCTTTTCTGCCATCTGTGCCACTGACATATAGTTTACATTTCTGATAAAATCTGTTGTGAAGAGATCTCATTGCTAAAAATGATGGTAATACCAGAGAAAATGTTTTTCATTTTATGTCTGTAAGATTGTGCTCTTGCTCTTGTTGAAACCTTTTCAGAGAACACTCAGAGTAATGCATCTGAGAGGGATGAGAAACTCCCCTTTCTTTTCTTGCTAAACACACTCTGAAATAAATTTATATTTTTTAGGTGCAATGCTAAGTTACTGAATTTATTAAAGTTATTTTGAGAGTCTAAACTCTTAATGGTTGCTTTGTAGTGAATAATTATGGCGACCAAAGTTAAGCACCAAAGACTTAAAATCTTGAATTACAAAATCTAGCAGACAAGATGCATCAGATCTTTGATGGGCTTGGCAAGAAGAAAACAACAATGAATGTTCTACTAATAAGTAACGGTTAGAATGGCACCAAGAAGACTGCGAGGCAATATAAACATTCAAGGTTAATAATATGGCGCCAAGACAAGTCCTCTGCCTCATTTATGTTGTCGATTAAAGAAAATAGAAAGAAAAAAGCCTTGACTAAGTGAAGCTGCGCCCAGGGTCAGAGCCTGACATGAATCCTGCTTCAGACTTGCCAGGAAAACCCATGACTTCTAGAGGAGAATGCAAGACAATCCCTGACCACAGGGACCTGTCAGGATTTCTTGCGCCCAGCCTGGTGTCTGTAAGCCCTGAACCGTGCAACCTCACTCTTTCCAAAATGAGGTCAAACTGAGGCTTATTTTCTCTTGCTTGAGGCTGTTTATCCTTGGTATTTGGGATTATCAAAAACATTTCAACTGTGTGGGCTCCCTTTGTGGTTTTAATTTCCTTTTATTTTCTTTTGTTTTCTTTAGTTCCTAAGACCAGTACTTTAAAGTGGTAGTTTTAATCTCACTTGTCTGAAACTCATTCTTGGAGGAAATAAAGTATATTTTAGACTTAAGTTTAAATTGGAAAACATACTTTTAGATGAAAATTTCTGATTTAGTCACGGTACTGATTTCACAGCCTAAATTCTTCTCAGTGCAGCTTACAAGGACAGCTGTCTCCCTCTCATATTAACTTGTGTTTGATTTGACTTCTTTCCTGGCAGGACAATAGTGAAGACCACATCACTGGAAATGCAGTGGCTGCCCAGCCAAAAGCACATAGCAGAAAGTGTGCTTGAAATTGACCTGATCATCAGTGTGTTCAAACAAAGAAACCTGGCACTTAAAGGCTGCAGTAGTTGCTTGTTAAAATTTAAAGCAAAGATGGTGGGACATTTCTGCATTTGAATCAATTGGATTTAAAAGAAACGTAGAAATTCCAACCACTGCTTGTCAGTTCTGCCACTTAATTGTTCATGTCCATTTTAAATAAATACACCTGCCTTTTGGATTATATACCAACATCTTATCATGGAAAAAAGTGGTTGTGTTTATGCTATAATTAATAGCAGTGGAACAGGCTCAGTTAAACTTACTAAATAGAAAGTAAGAAAATTCTAATACACCTACACTCAACTTTAAAGCACATATTTAGAATGCACAAAAAGTTCCTTGAAAATGTATATTATAATCTTCAGGATGTTATTTATCAATATCTTTCTTTTGCTCTTACTTTCTCACTTATTTTTTTCCCTTCAGTTCAAAGTATTTCAGAGCATCAGAAGATTCCCTTGGATCTCACTGGTAGAAATTTTATGACAGGCTGTGCACTCCATGTGCTGTTGCTAAAGTGCACTTGGAGGCACTTGGAGGTGCACGGTCTGCAAGGAGAGCAGTGGAGGATGCAGTCACATCCACTGTGCTCTAGGTGACAGCTTGATGGGATAAACTGTACCTTCAAAACTGTTTGCAGGCTTTTCTGCAGAGAAAAGCTATAGGCACATTACAAAGCAGACCCAGGAGCAAGAGGATATAGCCCTCACATTTGTTCCCTGGCCCTCTCTGGTAAGCACAGTTAAGAGCTACCATGACAGCAAGGTCAGTGGAAATCTAAAGACTCTGAGACTAAAAAAATCACCTTCAAACTTGATTCAGCACAATGTCTTGCAGGTGTGTGCGTGCATGTGCAGTCTGATCTCAAGCCAGAAGAAAAGACTGATATCTTAAAACAGGTTCATAAAACACCTGAAAATGTAATCATTTATTCTCTTTCCTATAAAAGGGACAACACTAGAAAAATCAGTGATTGAGCCGACAGGGTGAATTCAAGGCATAACATCTCAGTTCTTTCATTTAGATAGGTGTGTTTGTCTCGTAACAAACCCGTGGGACTTGCAGTTACAAGAAGTGAATTCATACTTGCTTTTGAGCAGCCTGTTTTGTGGCAGTGTTACAGAAATACCTACCAATGTTTCAGGATTGCTACAAGTTGTCTTTTTTATTTTTATTTTTTTTATTACACTGCCCCTCAAACACTGGTTTATCACCAAGACAAATTATCTTGTATCCAATTTTTGTATAGTAGGTAGAGGAAATAACTGAAAATGAACCCCAGGCTTATATACACCAAGAGACCAGTGAGTAAACAACAGTGTGAGCAGTGCAAGCCAGAGGCAATAGAGGGGCAACTCATTCGAAACCCTCATTTCCTCTGTGTGACCAGAATTGGGAGCATTCAGACCTGGGAGGACAAGAACTTTTTAAAGGCATGTCCTTAGCTCCTCTTTTTCTCTGGGTGTGATAAGTGGTTGTGCTATGGAACACTGGGAAAGGAATAAAAGAAAATAAAATTTAATTTTTTTTCCTTTTTTTTTTTTTCAGACTACTAGAGGTGTATTTGTACTATGGCAACAAAGAGCACAGCTCTAATCAACATCTGGAAGTTAAAATAAAAACCACCTAGAGGCATCAATATAACTTTTACTACTCTTGGCACTAAATACGTAATTTAATCTTCGCTTACTGAGTCTTTTGTCCTGATTTCATCTTCCAGTAGTCAACGCTTTAAAGTGATGTTTTTCATGTAGCTTACTGAGACAGCTTACTTAACTTGTTGCTTTGTAAAAAACTCCAATAATGTTGCTTTTCTTGGCTGCATTTGAAATAAAAATAATATCCATAACTACTTTTGCTTCTATTTACTTGTAGACAGTCATAAGAATATACAAATTTCTCTATTTTTCTGTATTTCTTTGCTTCAGATCAACAGGATGTATATAAAGGCATTAAGAATGAAAGGGCAACTTTGGGAAATTCAAGTTTGCATAATTTGAGAATCTGGGAATTCCACATTATTTGGGATGAGTTTCTTTTTAACTTATAAACTTCTAACTACCTAAGAGAAAAAAAAATGTATTATTAAATTGATTATTTTTGTTTCACCACAGATCTTCTCTCCTGCTAGCTAATTAAGTTCTGCCTTTCTTCTGTGAGAGCCCGAGGCTTCTTCAATCTAAATTCTCATTTCAGTTCTCACTCCTCTTTCTTGCTCTCCATTAATCAAGATAATTACCATTAATGATAGTGTGTATGTGGGGGGGAAATAGACCTATTTCTTGGATACAATTTTTTTTGACTGATGTTAAATAAAAAGTCATCAAAACACTGTTGCTGTTACAGTGGACAGATTTTTAAATTTTTCATTTATATGATCAAACTTACCAAATTTCTCCCAAATCTTATACAGAAAAATAGTCCAAAAAGTAGCCAAATTAAAAGGAAGCTGATATCTTTTGAGAAATACATGATACACACAGAGGCAAGAAAATCTCAGTCATCACTGTGCAGTAATTTGACAAAAAAAATCCTAACAAATCTACATTTGTTGCTGTTGTTGTCCAGGATAGTTACACGTGACAGTTCTTTGAGGTCGTCTGAATTTCTAGATATATTACTCTGTATGCCAAGGAAAATATATAACAGATCTTCCCTAAGAGAAGACTCCATGCTGACAACAAAATGCTATGGGAAATAAATATGGGAAATAAGCAGTAAACATTGAAAAATCACAGTCACTGCCAAATGAAGTTGCCATTCATTTCAGGGAGGTGGATTTCACTGACTTTTCAAAAAAAAAGTGTTTATATTCAAAAGTGGAAAAGTTGTCTTTTATTCTGACCATGTAGCTCTAAGATAAACATTTATTTGCTTTCACCAGAGTACAATAAACGTTCAGAAATCAAGACAGAGCTGTGAGAAGAAATAATATCTTGCATTAGGTCAGCAAACAGAGATGGAAAAATAGAGCATGCCAAATGCTTTTCAATCTTACATCTCAGAAACACTGAGATTTAAAATATTTTCACTGGGAAAGGGGATATCCATGTCAATCAAGGCAAATATTACTTGTTCGGAATTAGGCAGAAAATTAAATGATAATTATCTAAATTTTACTTACATGCATGTTTTTCTTTCCCTTATTTTATAGTGATTTTGTATTTGAGTGATCTGCATTTCACATACAGCCTGAATTCCCAGGTTTCCATACCATGGAAAGCAAATAATAGGAGGGCTGCTGTGTGACTGACTCTTTCTCCAAGGTATGGATCAGACTGGGGCATACATCTCAGGTGTTTTCCTTTTTTTTTTTCTCCCTTAAGTGATCAGAATATAACAGGGAATTCTGGATGGGTCTGTAAAGTCAGAAGCACTCTCACATTCATTCGTGTTAAGAGCGTAGTCTGTGAGGAGTCTTGCATGAATCAACTGACCTTTGAGAGGCAAATCAAGTGCTAGTAATTCTCAGGCAGAGAACAGATAACAAAAGAAAGGGCATGATGACATTTTTTGGATCTATGATTTGCCCAGGTCTTGAAGGTACAGTTCTGGTCCTCTTTGTCAGTGCAGAAGAAGTGAGAGTTGAAAAGAAAGCAAGCTAAATAACCTGCTTACACTTGTCTGACTGCTGAGACAGCCCACTCAACCTGCCAACCCAGTGGAGAAATAATCCAGCAAAACTGGATGTCATTGAGCCACGTGGGAAGGAAGGAGCAGAAGGCTCATTCTTCTAAAACAATCAGTAATGATCTATTAAAGGTCTATACATTAAAGAATGAATTAGACATCCTTCTTAATTTTCATGAAGATATTTAAGACTGATAAAAACATATGAAATTTTAGAATGACACTGCTTACCTTCAGTATTCTTTCCTACAACATAGATGAGAGAAGACAGAATCAGATTTACATATCTGCTAGATCATTTAATGCCACTACAGCAAGATAAAAGAGATTGTAAAGCAGATGTAAATTATATTGGCACACACATTAAAGTAATGTTGGGATAATGTCAAGTGCCCTCAGTGTAAATGAAATATTGGTTTCAGCTATGGCTAGAAGTATATTCAATTATATTAGTCAGCACCACATTAAATGGACGAGGACTCTCAGACGTTATGGAATAAGCAAATGACTAATTAAGGAGGCATGAAAAAAATGGTTTGAACAATTGAAAGTTGGCTGTGCACATATTTCTTCTAATATCTATTTTTTGTTATGTTTTTAGATAAAATCTTGCTGGTTTCTTCTGGGATACCGGACTGGGTGCAAGTTCTGTGTGGCAGACTTTGGTGAAGAAACATTAAGCAGAGCAGTATTTTTTACATTTTGGAGGTCATTAACTCATTTTTCCACTTCAGGGAGCCTTTCACAGAATCCTGTCTTGCTCATGTTAGCAAATTCTTATCAAGCCACATATTGAGTGGGAATTGCTTCAGATTGTTTTTTCTGAAACTTTGCTTTCTTCTTTCCTGCAAAAATATTGTCACTTAGGAAAAGTATTAATTAGACATTTTACTTAGGAGTTCAATTTATAAGAGTTAAAACTTTCGACTATTAATTGCTTGCATAAACAAGTAATTAGAAGATATGCTGTTTGCTACTTCAAACAATAATAATCCCTGGGTGGTAGAGATGAATGAATCACAGCAAAATATATGACAGTAGAAATAATATTTCATCAGGCGTCCAGTGATGCCCTGGGACACTATGTTTTTCAACAGGAAACCCAGAAGTAACCCTAGAAGGCAAATATGCCACAGACTGCCCAGTGTATATAACTGGTATCTCCAATTTTTGGTCTCCTAGGTTACAAAACCCCCTTTTTATTTGGGGACTAATCCAGATGATTCAGTATCCCTACATACCCAGTTCTGAATGGCTGCTCCCCTGCATATATATATATGTATGTATATATTTATATATATGCATATATGTGTATATATATATGTGTGTGTATATATATAGAAGTTTATTATTTATTTCTTTAAACACATATAAATATATATTCATATATTATATAATGATATACATAGAGAGAGATCAATATAGAGATACATATGTACAAAGATGCTAGCACTTCATAACTCATGCTATTATGTTCTAGCCTAAGTTTGACAATTACTAAACTACTAAACCTGATGTTAGTGCAGTGGGAAAAGGACCATATATAAGACAATGGCCTGGCTTAGGACTCTGACAGTTTGGTAATTAAGCTGAAATAAGCAGACACACACAACAGATGTTGCAGTGACCCAGTCCAGACCTTTTTCCCAGATTCTCCTCACTAATTCTAGCTGTCTAAAAGTTAGATGCCTGATCTAAACTGGCTTTCCAAGTGTCGTTATTATTCAGCGGAGATAAAGGCACTTCTGGAGGGTGATCATCTGGCTTATTTTGCAGAAGTGCTTATTGCACACATTGTTGGTTTAGCTCAGTAACTGAGTTGTTAGGGTTTGAACAAGCAACCTCGTAGCGAGCGTGGCAGGGGGTCACACAAATTGTCAGTGCTGGTCATGGCCAGCTCACAACATTGAAAGCAATTACAATCAAGTGGGAGAAGTAATTTTTGAACAAACTCTGTAGATTTCAGGTGTGATGTCGCAAAATGAGGAAGCCTGGTTTCTCACAGACCTCTGCCTGGCAATGCGTGGATATTGGCTGCAGCACTTCTCACATTTGTGGCAGGTATAATGCCACGTGGACCTTCTGGGACAGGAGATTATGATGACAGTCACCTCTGCAGGTAGCTTTTCTGCTTTACCTTGGGTGCTGCATTTTCACTAATTTGTTGCCAATTTGGAGTTATCTTACCCTTGGCAAACTGAGGAAAAACTGAGTTACGGGTTCAAATATTAGTGGGAGTATGGAAGAAGGAAAGGTACATGTACACACACACAAATTAATGCCTGTCATGATCACAGAAACCTTATTTTCATAACAGCTCATTCTTGGAGGAGTGGAGCACCTCTCCTACAAGGAAAGGCTGGAATAATTGGGTTTACTCAGCCTGGAAAAGAGAAGGTTTCAGGATGACCTAATTGCAGCCTTCCAGTACCTGAAGGGATCCTACAAGAAAGATGGAGAGGGCCTCTTTACAAGAGCTGGTAGTGACAGGGCAAAGAGGAATAACTGAAAGAGTAGGTTTAGATTAGATATTAAGAAGAAATTCTTTACTGTGAGGGTGGTGAGGTGCCAGAACCAGTTGCCCAGAGCAGCTGTGGATGCCTGCTCCCTGAAGTGTTCAAGGCCAGGTTGGATGGGGTTCTGAGTGACCTGGTCTAGTGAAAAGTATCCCTGCCTATGGCAGAGGGGGCTGGAACTGCTCTTTCTTGTTCCTTCCAACTCAGGACATTCTATGATTCTACGATTCTGTGGTTCTAAAAAAAAGCAAACAATACTTCTCCAAGAAAAATGAGATGCTCTAAACCCACAATCTAATGTTCAATCTTCTCTCTCTGCCACGCTAATTAAAAATGCTTGGCTGGCCTACTTGCATCTTCAAGTAAGGCTGATGTTAACTAGAAGCTATCATAATCTTAACCACAAGACTCCCAACACTATTCAAATGGAAAAATTTGCACACTGATACCAAAAGCTGTGAGTTATATGCAGAGAATGATGTAAAATACATAAATGAAGCAAAAAAAAAAGTAGGAAGGATTAAGGGCAGTCAAAAGAAATTTTCAGTGATTAAAAATAATGGACTAGCAGCATCAGCATGTAATTAGGTAGATGTTGTGGAGATGTCAATAATAATTCAGTGAGGATTATGTTCTGAATTTAGGAGAAAACAAACAATTTCTGTTAAAGAAGGCTGATTAATAAATAGGAGCTAATAAAACTGTCGCTCAGAACAGGGTGATCAATAAAGACCGAGGCTTCTAAACCAGCAGCTCCAGAGGGTTTCATCCAGCAGCTGTCCAGGAAGCCCCCTGAGCTGACAGAAGACCAGCATTGCACCACTAGTCAACAAAATTGAAAAAGATAATGTAAAAGTTGTTTAGCCCCTCAGCCATGGCATTGATCCTGGACAAAGTGAAGAAATGAACGCTGCAGTTGTTAGGAAAGATAGGGCTGGGAGGACTGAGGAGCAAAGTATCTGAAGGCAAATCTTAGATCTACAGACTCAGTAAAGCTCCTTCCTGGGAACTTATCCAGTCATAATCTTTTAAAAAAATTATATCTGTCCATATTCTTTCTGGGATAAATTGAATATTGGAAAGTTGATGTACCTGGCATCCCAGTTTGGGATTCCACAAAGGTCATGTACAGTAAAAGATATTCAATTAGAATACCTGTAAGTGGGATCAATGGCCACCATTTCTTGGGCAAAATCCCAAAGCCAAATAAGGTTGTTACCTAGACAAGATTTGAAGGGTTTAAGAAACCAAGAGTTCATCATCAAAATAGTACAAAACAGTTGAGCAAAAATGTAGGAAGAAATATTACATAAGCTCCAGTTATTCCTGGAAGTTTCATTCACTTTACAGACCATCTGAACTCCTCTTCAATATCAACTTCACAAGCTGACTTTGCTAGCAAAGTAAACCTGATAAAAGAACAGCCTCTATGTGCTTCCGCAGTTTTAAAGATGTTCTTTTCTCTGCTGCTGGCGCAGTTACTTCTTGATGAGATTGCAAGTTTGGTTGATAAAATAATATTATTGATGTAGCAGACTTGCTCCTGTAAGGCATTAGACTTAGTGTTGCATGACATCTTGATTAATTATCCAGGGCAGTACAGTATCAACATGGCACTAATGAACTCACAACAGATTAAATTACAAGTCCCAATAGTAATTATAAATAAGAAATTATTACTGAGTGCTTGTGCTTCTTCTGGCACCCTGCAGAGATTTTTGGCCTCCAATGCTTGATGGTTTTATCTGTGTATTGAAACATAATCAAGTATTGGTGATGAAGTTCTCAGTTAAGATGGTGAATTAAGTGTTGGATTATAGGGTGTTTGATTATGAAGGGAGTATGTATTCACAACAGCTCTGTTTCTGCATGTGCTGTGGAATGCAGTCCATCAACAGCTAAAATCAGAGCAGTGGGTTGCTCTCTGCAGATCTGTAAGGGATGGTTTGACATCAGATTTCTGGTATGGTTGAGACAAAGCTGGGAGTATTGTGCTTGAAGCTCTGAAGCTCATTTAAATTCTTTTTAAGCACTATAATTCCACAAAAAAATAATAAACTGTTTTCAGCATGGTTAATGATCTGAAATAGCTCACTGCAGGCTGATTAGTGCTGTGGCCAGCATGAAGAGGGCAGGGTGAAAGCATAGCAGAGGAAAGAGATGCCAGGGAGGGCAGGACCATGGTGACCAAAAATCACAGCATCTCCTGTGAATCTGCCTTGTCACAGAAAGATCCTCAAACCTATATCCACAACATGAACTATATAACCTCATAATTTTATTTTATTTACTTACAGCCTGAGATAATGAAGCTAAAGGAGCTTGATTGTGACTCTATTTAGAAGCTGAGGGCACCTGGTTTTTTAAAATTTTTCCATTTTCATATCATTTCTACTCTCTTTGTTCCATTGGAGCTATTCCCTTTGAAAAGAGATTGTGTGAAATGTGCTTCTAGTTCTGTCCGTTAGTGGACAGAAGGTCAGTGGAAAGCCCACATGAATATAAAAATTTGTCTTTTGAGGAGCAATTATTTTAAAGGGGAATGTCCCAATGACAAAGCATTCCACAAAATATTGTACCAGACTGGATCTGTACAGAATAAATCCTTCTGTGTGACTTTCAGTCTGAGAATACACAATTAATTTAGCTCACAGAGACATACCAAATTAAGCCCTCTCACTGCAGTATCTTAATTATAGCAGTTAGTGAAGCAAAGCTTTAATCTAAGTGTTACTAAGGTAGAAGTAGAGAGTAAGATAAGAAGTAAGATTGCTATGGTCTAACTGGCAAATACTTCTCTGTGTTGAAGAAAGTGTTTGAAAATGTATCTAATGTTAGGTGGCTTCACAAAGAGGTGTGCAAATTTTGCTGACTGCATAGGAAATGGCAAAATATTTACACTTTCTGAATGAGGAAGACTGAAGTTAAGTGGCATGTATCTTCTTCAAAGATAAATAAGTTTTATTAATAAAGTTGAACCTCTCTCAGCAAATAATAGGCCATGATAATTTCCATATTGGTAAGGTTTTTTTGTCACTTGTCCTTTGGATTTGCCTTGATAACTCCATGGTGACTGGGGAGATAAGGGAGAATTGTTAGAATTAATATTTAATGTGTTCAAAAAGTTAAAAGTTTCGTAACACAGCAATGACTTACCTCAGAGAAATTTTCAGTATCATAGTACCTTTCTCTGCATCTTTATATAGACTTTCTAAAATTATTATTCACATTTCAGCCACAATATGATTATTGCACAATTTAGGTTTTAAAAAAAGAAATAGATCATGCTTCGAATCTGTTAAAGGTACTTATAGCACTCTGGACAGGCAACAACAAATACAAGCACATTTTTTAAACTAAAACATAAATAGAAGTGGCATTTAATTTTTATGGTGATATTTTTACTAAATTACAGGCATGCAGGTGGAAGCCTGAGCTTAGAAATCATTTTGCATTTCTGTGGCAAGATTCTCAGAGTACTGACCTTTTAATACATTGTTTTGTTAATTTTGCTTTCGTATTTTATTTCACTTGTGCAAAATACCTTGCCAAATGAAAATCTTTCTTTAATCAGAATCGATCCTAAGTGGTGTGGGACACTCTTTCTCAAAGTAGAAAATATTAACTGAAAGGCTCATTGCCTGAAGTCCTGCACTTGCTACCACAGGTCAACTATGAGATGAGCTGGTCCAAACTTCCAGCTTGATCCTTTTGAAATAGAGAGTCCTCTCCTCTCCTCTCCTCTCCTCTCCAGGTGCCTGATGGGCAGAGAGCAGGTCACACTTGCCATCCTGGCATATGTGTTTATTTTCTGGATTACTTGAACTAAGCACAAAACTTCCTGCTCGCATTTTACATTTGACGTGTAGTCAGGGCAAGATGGTTAAGTGTTCAGCTGTGCTTCACAATGCTTTTTTGTCTGGAATGAATAATCCTCTGATGTTTATTGAGCTAATTCAAAAGAAAGTAAAAAGACAAAGCAGAAATTCTTACTGTCAGAAGAATGTTTGCAGAAGTCTGTGACTGTAAATCTGTACAAGATAGAGTCTATGATTCTTTGGTACTAAAAATGAAAGCAGAGAACTTAAAGCAGGACCATGCTGGTTATACACGCAATAAAGATGTCCCACTGGGATTACAAATGCCTGCTACCACCAGTTTGATCTTTTGTGGTGACAAAAAGGGAACTAAAGCTTTAGCATTTGATTTCAAACACAACGTTTTGTGATGACTATTATGTCACTGTAACAGACATAATTATGTAGTATTTCCAATTCCAAATGTATAAATTAATTTATTATGTAGTATTTCCAATTCCAAATGTATAAATTAATTTATTAATGTAAAAATGAGCGAGAAATTGCATTCATTTTTATAAATAGCATTAATCAACATTATTATAGAAAAAAATCTCAAAGTATGAATTGACTTCTTTTTGTTGTCATTGGAACATCAGAAATTCTCAATGGTAACCTGGTATTTGTTTGTTCCATACTAACATAGTTAGTAATAGAACTTCTTACATCCATACCTCCTTCTCCTACAATTATGCTTAAGAAAACAAAATTTCAACTAGGAGAAAGCTGGTTTAATTCAAGAACTAGCAATGCATTAGCCCTGAAAGAAGAAATGCTGAACCTGATCTTGCCTTGCCTTCTTCTTTTATCTGCGTGTGCTTGCACAGATTACAGCCACTTGTCTTCAAAGCTATAAAAATGGCTACCCAGAAGACAGGACTCTCCTGGCTCCTTATCCAGGGGTTTCAGAGAGACATAAATTCAGGGATAGTTTCCTTTGAGGCTGTTTTCCATGTTTGTTTCTTGTCTGCCACATAATTGAAAGAATGGCTGATTTCCAAATGTTCCACAAGTAGCTATCAGAATGATAATATCATTCTTTGTAGGTAAACACACAATTACCTATTCTTCCTATATGTTAACCATACCAATTCTTACGGAGTATCTATGTAAGATATGTCTTTTTTACTTTTTTGGCCCCAATGTCATTTCTTTAGTTCTGGAACTCTGCAAATACAAAATATCACTTACGAAAAATGACATAAAACAAACATACTTCTGTTTTTCCCACTCATCAGTAGTCACAAATCTACTGTCCCACTAGTTCCCATTTCTGGCAATAACAGACCATGCTGGAGAAATCAACATGTGTAACACATAACTGAAATATATCATAGCTCTCTGATAACTGCACAGTTACCATGTGTTTGGATGAATCAAGTGGATATTCAGGCTTTGCACCCAAGTTGCCTGTATCTAACCGGGTATCTGGTCATTTAAATTGGGGCCAAACACAACCAGAGTTTCTCTTCAGTCCTCAGCTGCAAAAGCAACCTTCAATGCCATTGAACAAGTAACTGGCCTGGGCTCAAAAAGGTGGTTTCTGCAAAAAATGGGAGAATGGCAAATTTGAAACTCACTCCTGGACTTTTCAGCTAACAAATTATTCAGATTACATGGAGGAGAATAACACATTGTGCCATTGCAGCTCTCTTCACACTTCGCATTCTAAATAGTGTTCTCTTGGAGCTTGACACATGAACAAAAACTCCACAGCAGGAATCAAACTGAAATGGTTAGGGAGGAAATTAAATAGTCCTAGCCTCTAAACACCTTGAAACAAAATTACTGAGGACTACAGCATGAGACCAAGAGAAAGGCAAGGGCTGTTATCCCGGCCCAGGGGTTGACTGGCAGGGAAGCAGAAATAAAGGGCTGCACTCAGGCTGCCTCATTAATGAGAGCTGGGGCAACAGGAGAGACTCATACCAGCTGCTAATTTTGTTCACTTCTGTTGGCAGAGACTGCAAAACGACATGGATGGGGCCAGCTCAGTCATTAACATCAATCATATGATGTCCCAGTAATGAGAAATAATACTGGAGAGGTCAGCCAGGAGTCCTGTTGCAACACTCATGGCTCACACTACTCCCCTCAAACAGCCTCCTGCACTTAAACTGCATCAACCTTCCTTGCTGCCCTCCTGGCCTTTACCCAGGAGCATTGTTCTCATCTTTAAGTGTTCATCCAGGAGCAACCACCTGCCATGTTCACAAGCGGTTCTGTCAGGGACAGACTTCCCCCAGTTCTATTTGATCTCCTGTAAGGGATAGCATACAGAGGACTCCCTTTCCCAGTTCTTTTTTCTCTCCTTTAAGATGCCATCCTGAGGGGTTCAGTGGGTCTGAGCACAGACATGCACAGAGCATTCAGCTCTTGGTCCTCTGCTTCCCAGCAAGTAGGTGGTGACCCTGTCCAGAAGGCTGTTTCTCAGGTGGAGTGGGTGGGAATGAGCAACACACTTGTCAGGAACAGTCTGGGGAGAATTTACTGGCATTACAGCAGCAGTAACATGTTTGCCCTCCAAAGTGCTGTCAAATGTTGTTGTTATGAAGGACATTTGCTCTGACGTGTGGCACAAGCGCTGCAGCCGAGTAGCGGCCCATGGGACAGATTAGTTCTCTATTTTCAGCTCAGTTGTATTCTTCCTCCATATATTATAGTGATATTACTGACCACAGATTCTTGTAACAACTGCCTTTGACTTCCAGTTTCTGCAGTTTTCTGCCATATTTTCCAGGATGATTTGCACTGCAAAACCAGAACCATGTGAGACATGAATTTCAATCCACAGTCTGTTAAATGCTGCCAAATTATTTTAGGGTAAACCTAATGTGATTTCATTGATGTAATCCAGGATGGAAGGAATCTGAGGGATGAAAGAGATGAAAAGACAGTCTCGCATGATGAGAAAGACAGGAATGCAATTTGATGCAGCAAATGGCTGTGAGGAAGGGAAAATCTGTAAAAGTGAAAAGTTTTAACGGAATATCAGACTTTCAGTCTCATTTTACATAGTTTAAATGTTAGCTGCAGTTGCAAAAGATCAGGTACTAAACAAACTTTAACACGTTTTACTAACAAATCATAACTGGAGGTAGGAGGCTTGTTCCCTTCCAGCCAATCTAAAGACAAGATACCACCAAAAATGGGGGAAGGAGGTGCTGGTGTTCCCACCCACTTCAGTCTTGTGTTCCCTCACTTGCTCTTATTTCAGTTAAAGACCTTGATTTAGCTGTGCAAGGACTGGAAACAAATTTTATACACAAAAGAAGGATTTGTGTTCAGTCAGAGTAATTAAACTCATAGGGCTCTGCCATCATATGGGAATGTAGAGTCACAGCCACGGAAAGCGTGAAATTGTTGGTAGCAGCATGGTTCTAGACCAGCTTAGACTGTCTGAAAAATATACCTTTCATGCTCATACCCGGAATGTAATACACAGAGGACACAGAAAGAAATTTTAATTTCACTGCAAGGGGTATTTTCATCTGAAAATAAGTATTACATTGATTTCCAAAGCACGTGAGTAATCTGCTGCTGGGCAATGTCTTCACCAGGTCACTGACCATTAGTGCAGCCTTCTTGTGAGCTGCAGTCTGGGAGTGGGTTTGGTTAGAGAGCCTGGGAGGATGAGCCTCCTAGTCCAGAACCTCACTGGGTGCACCAGAACAAGTGAAACTCATTGGAAGTGAAAACTGGGGCAGGCAACCAGCAGTCTGTATTTCCATGAGGTAATAGAAACAGACAGCAGTGTAAGACCCAAGTCCCTGGCAAATAAATTAATTTAATCTATTTATTTATTCAAAACTTTGTGCAAATAGCTGTTCCTTATTTGTTTCTGTGACTGTCTTCAAAGTGAATGGATCTGGGTCCCTCAGATAATAGATAAATGAGTGCAAATTTATCATCTCCTCTGTGTATTTTAAAAACCAATACTATGAATAATAAATTCAGCAATTACATATACAGAATCTTATTGTCCATTTGCATTCACCATAAAATTGCAACAGCAAAAGCAATTTCAGCCATGTGGCAGGTTAACAATTCCTTTTTCCCAGACATGTGTCTCCAAATTTATCAAAAATAAATGACAGTGTGTAACAAGAAAAACTGAGTATGGGGAAAGCCCCAGTCCAAGAGCTTTATTTTTATTAAACCAAATGCATTGCAACAATTAACTCAGTTTGTTTTATGCATCTCATTAATTAATTTTATGAATAAACTTTAATTTCATTCTTGTTAGTCACTGCTATTCTTTTTTATGTGTTTTGAGCTTGAATGTGCTCTGATTCTGTTTTTCTGTTCATTTCTGTTTTGTTTAGACAGAGACCAAAGTCTCAAAAAATTATTTTCCTCCCTGTAACTTTTGTGGGTTTGTTCTTAATTTGTAACTTACCTTTGAGAGCTCTTCAACATTTTCTGTATGTTTTATTTATACAAAAATATTTTCCTAGGGCTAGTAGTACCTCAGGTAAACTTTTATTGAATTTTGTGCTCCTTTTTTCAATCACTAGCAGCTAACACAGCCAGTTGAGATATACTTTGTGTTTAAAACTAGTTTGTAGGAGTAGATGGTGGTAGTTCATTCCTCTGTGTTGGATGAAAGGAGACCTCTTCAGGTGGTTGATCTCACTGCTTGGTGCTTGACTTTAGACACCTAAATGATCATTTTCAAACAATTTTAGAAGTCTACAAAAAGCACTAAGATTTCAGAGGCTCTGAGAAAGAGAAGAGATTTTCAGAAGACCTGGTTCCCACTACTAGTAGTTATTTTTAAGTGTTCAGTGCTGGAAAGAACCCAGCCTTTAGACATTTCTTGTTTGACTTCCATAAAAGAGAGCCCTCCCTTCTTCCAGTTTGTCTTAGGCTTACTGCCCCGCTCCACTCCATTCTGTACATGTTATTACATGTTTGGATTTGGGTGAAGCAACCTCAGAAGGAATAAAGTCTCTAGAAAACAAGGGTGCAGAGTAGATTAAGGAGATTATTTTAAGCCAAATCTCAGCAGTAACTGCATTTGGGTTGTTGTCACCCATGAAATCGAAAAAACAAAAATCCTGGCTTCTGCCCCCACCACTGCCAGCTTGTTTCTTCTGGAGGACTCAAAGGTTTGATATTATAAATGGAGTTAAAGGAAGTGAGCTGGAAATCACTCGAAGTTCTGCAAACATTTATGAATACCTTACCTATCACCTGTAGCATTTGTATGAGATGTGAGTTTCTTGGCTCAGAGATCTACCAGCAGCTGATTTGTAAAATGAAATGATCTGTATTTTGATTAAACCCTGGATTAGCTGCCATTTTAGAAGAGCTACTGGAACTGGAATTTGATGACTCACCATCATCATTTATTGGCTAAGAAAGACGCAATTTTGATGTTTGTGACAATTTATAGTGACTACTTCTCTCCTTTTTCTTTTTTTTAACTTCAGACTCATAAACTCCAAGCAACTGGGGCTGTTGTTGCTTGATCTTGTGGATGTCATCCACAAAAGAAGCCCAGGAAAGGCAAACAACCACCATCTGTAGCCCCGTGTTTCTCAGCACACTCAGCAAGAGGAGCCTGGGAGAATCAGCAGCAGCAGCCTCCACCCTGAGAACTCTGCCAGGTTTCTCTGGAGTGTTGCAGTGTGTTGAGGACAGCAGTGAAGGCATTCTGGGGTTGCAGTCCCATGTCAGCTGTATCCAGTCAGCAGAAGCTCTCTTGCCAGAGATAGTCCTCGTGAGGCACCTGGCAATTGGCTGCATGTGAAATTATCATGGAGAGAATCCTTTCTTTGCTGAAGAGTGGAGAGCATCCAAAGGCAAGGCTAGCCTGCCAAGGGTACTTCCCTGTGATGCTGCTGCAGCTGCCAATTCGAGGACACGAGGGTGGCAGCAGCAGCTGCAGTAGCACCATTGCCCCACCTGCCCCGTACCCCGAAATTCCCAGGGAATGCTCCACACTGACAGGGTGACTGGCAACCTGGAGAGCCCAGATGGGTGAATGGCAACCTCCTGCTGCTGCTGTGGAGCCTGCTGCTGTCACTGGGACAAGCCGTGATGTGCTTTTGTGAATGTGCGTTACAGCTGTTGTACCTTTTCCTTTCGCCTTGCACTGGCACATTTGCGGCCAGCAAAGCTGAACATTTGAGAATTATGTTCCCACAGTGACCACTGCCACGCTGATGATGTGGTCCCAGAGTAATCCATCAGATCAGTGATCTGCACATCGCTATTTCCCAAAAAATGCTCAGCACGCTGCATGATGAGTGGAGAAATGATGGTCTTTTTCCCTTAACAGTTTGTGTTGACTTTGGGCTGCTTACAGGCTGTAAATTCCTGCTGGGGGTGACATCTATTGAGGAGTTTTCAAAGCTCTCAGGCATTGCCATATGTCACACATGCCTGTCTCTCTTGGCTAGCCAACTGGACTTGCTTCTGCTCTTGCAGTGATTCCTCCTACCCTGATTACCCCTACTGTCAAATTCAATTAATAGTCCTAACTAAGGGTGATTCTTTGTCCTTGTACTCATCTACAGCTTGGCTAAAATATATGTTATCAAGCATGCATTAATAAAGGCAATTATCCACATCACAGAGAATATAAAAAATTGTGATGTGGTGCTTTGCTAATGTCTAAAGTCTTAATATAATCAGTAATATCCAGAACAAGAATCCTGATTTGTGTTATAGTGGGCACACTAACAAAGTTCACTTTTCCTATTTTACATTTTGGTGGTTTTTTATTTTCTTTCAATAAATACAACTAATTCATTGGATCCTTCTGCTTGTTTTAGCAATGGAAATTATGAAAATAAGAAGATTATTTGGCTTGTCCTTTGTGTCCCTGGATATTTTTACTCCTGGATGACAGCAGCCAACCACTGACAACTGTAGTTGTATGGATATTTCATAGAAGCACGTGCTACAGAAAATGAACATAAATGCCATGTTTTGTTGCCATACCAGCTGATCAAGGAAATGTAGGCTGTTCATCAGATAGCTGGAGGATGACAGAAATAAAGCTATCAACCACCAGTAAGCATCCTGAATATAGCCTATTGCACTGCTCAAGGGCTATAAAATCTGGAAATTCTCCCCTGTTATCAATTATACACATATATGCAATAAAACCTCCTTCAGTGTCTATAAAAAAATTCCAAAGTTAATTTCCTGGAACCAGGAAATAACAACTTGGATGAGGTGGTAATTAATCTTCTCTCTTTGATGCTTGGCTCTACAGAGCTAAAGTGTGTCAGAGTGCTCTGAGTTTCCCATCTGTGGTGCTATCCAGTCCCACAGGTTGTCTTTAGACCCTTCAGAAGTTCCTCCTTTGCTAGCAAAGACATTATTTTGCGTTAGCAAGAGATAGCTACAGCTAAAATATTTTTCTCCTCCTCCCCTCATGGTTTATGAGCTGAACGGAAGGAAAACACCCAAAATTCAGAGTCACTTTGGAGGGCACTTTTCTGTTCATGTGTTGCTGTTACACTCTCTCTGCTGTGGCTTGTTGCACCCGGGATGCTGCATCACCCTGATGTGCTGTATCACATCTGAAGAGACTCTCTGCAATGTGTTTGATCTGACAACACCTCAGCAAAACAACCATGAGACATTAAGGACTTACATTGGGGCTGTTTCATTATGCTGGGTGGGTTTATTTGAGTTTCTTGTCATTGTGATTGTTTCCTCTCCTCTCCAAGGGATGCTTGGTTTTCATTCATTTCTGTCAAGGCAGGTGTTCTGTTTCCCTTCCCTACACAGTTCCAACATTTAAACCAATGCCTGTAGGGCCACCTGGCACTCCTAAATGGCAGCATTCTTATCTCACCTTTCCAGTTATGAAATATTTCCATTCCATCTTTCCGTAACAAGATTGTATCTGAAAACATTTTTCCAACTAGCCCTACACACCAGTGGCGCTTAAACGGCAGCAGTAGAGTCATGGTATATGCTTCTCATTTGAGATATTAGGTACTAACACCCTTTACTACAAATATATTAATTTCTCTATCTTCTGCATAGTAATGCTGAGGTTACACAACAAATGAAAGTTACCTGTTTTGCATTTCAAAAAGAACTAATTTCTACATGAAATGGCAAATTGTGAGGGTCCATTTCAGAAGATTGCTGATGACTCACTACTAAATTGACTTTCTGGTATATATTTATTTTTCAAAAATCTTCTGGTTTAAATGCCATGCTGATATTTTCTGGTGTCATAGACACTCACTTTAAATAACTGGAACTACTCTATCCATAAAAGAATAGCCTGATAGCTGAAATACACATTGAAAAGGCCTTAGAGCTCTTTGACATCTTTGGATAGATCAGCTGTACCTCAGAAAAAATTGGCTGAAACATATTGAAAATCATTACTTCATAGCAGGTTTAGGGTATTCCCTGTGCCCTGCACCACTGACGGGAAGGACAGATAGAACTCAGGAGCAATGTTGGGAATGGAAAGAAGGGAGGTGTAGGATGAATGGGATTTAAGATTTTTTTTTTGTCTCATTATACTACTCTCATTTTACTGGTAGTAAATTAAACTAATTTCACCAAATCAAGTCTGTTTTGCCTGTGACAGTAACTGGTGAGTGATCCCTCCCTGTTCTTATCTTGGCCCATGAGCCTTTCATTATATTTTCCCTCCCCTGTTCATCTGAGGACACATGCGATAGAGTGGCTTTGCTGGGAACCTGGACACCAGCCAGGATTAACCCTTCACCGAGCTGATTGCCAGGGAAGCTGTGGAGGGATATTCCTTCTGGCTACAAGTTATGTCAGCTGTTTAATTGGCTAGTCCTTAATTAGGTTCATCTTTCGAAGCAGTCACATGAAACTGGGCAAAACAATTTCAGAAATTACTGTACAATAAAAATAACAAGACAGATTTTAACATTCCTTCTTATAACATTGCAGCTATCATTTTGTTACAGCGTATGGTGATAACATTATCCTAACTGTGTGTTATTATGCTTAGAGTCTATCTGGCTTTGCGGAGAATGGAACAAATGAGCTGCAGCTGTCTGCCCTTATCAAAAGAGCCATTCCTTCATCAGAATAATAAACCCAAAGTTGCAGTTTTTAATCCATAATCCATTGAATCACTTATCTCTGTACAAATATTGGGCTTTAGCTAATGAAACGCAGAAAATATCTTTTTCTTGAAAAAATGTTTCACTTAAATCTTCCTTGCAATGACATCAGGAATACTATTGTCATCAAATAGTAACTATGAAGGCAACTTTTTTGTCTATCAGGACTCTTGATGTTGAAATATATTAATTACCTGGTTTGCATGTGTTTCAAACCTAACACGAATACCCTGCAGTGTGATGCTGCTGTTAAGCTGTTAACATGAATCACACAACCTTTCTTTGCATATGTATTGTCTACATACATTGATAAGGACTTTCCTAATTCATACATCCAGGACTCCAAACAGTCTTACATGTTTTTAGAAAACATAAAGTCAATCCTCTAAAATCCTAACATCTGTTTCCACATGCATTGTGACAAAAGGCTTTGAAAACGGCAACAAATATCATAGTACTGTTGTTTGTATTATTTTAACTTCCATGTTGGCCACACTTTAGTAGTTGATGTGTGACAAGGTTAGAAAGTGGAAAAGCTGTATCTTCTTTCCCAGTGATATGATAATGAAGTCTCTGGCTGCCATTTAAATCCATTCCCATTCTTATCGTCATGCCCCAATGCAATCAGTCTCTACACAGCATGCAGGATGAAGCAGTTTTAGTCAACCTGCTGCTGGCTGTTCTGGGGTGGTTAGACATATTATTTATGCTGGAGGACATATTATTATAGCAGCAGGCAGTTAGCATCCGCTTGCATCTGTGGAGCCTTTTTATAAAATAATTTCTAAGTAAAACTCTGTGTCAACATCTATTTTAAGCAGGGAACTTTTCTGTTAAAATAAATGTTGGGAGGAATTTCTCTACCTCTCTCTCTCTTGCTATACATAGACACCGTGAACTAGGAAATGCAGATGCGTGAGGGCCATAAATTTTAAACAAATATTGTCAGAAGCTAAAGACAGCCCATTTTGTGCTGCAAGTGTAACAGAGAAGACTGAAGTCCTTCCTTAGAATGGGAAGACCTTTCTATTTTGATGCAGTTCATGCTTTTAAAATTACAGTTTAGTGGCAAGATTCAGTGTCTGCTTTCTGATTTTTCAAATAAAAGACAAACTAAAATCTAAATTTCTCAGTGGAAGACTTAAAAATGGAGCAGATATGACAGCTGCAAGCAGCTGTTTTGAAGCGTCCTCAGAAGAATGGATGGTTTCCCATCAGACTTTTATAATCCAAATCCAGAGAGACGAGCATTCCAAGGAGTGAGCTTCAGAGCATTTTCAGATGGACCATGATGTGTATACACACACACCAGGCGCTGCACATACACAAACAGAAACACTTTGTTTTACTGACATGGAAGATCAAGTTCACACGGGCAAAGCAGTGAAAAATGTGCAACCACATATTCTAATGCTAATAATCAGAATACCTGGTCTGCATGCAGGGTCAGACAGTAACAAAAGGGAGAAGTCAAGGTCAGATTGAATGGAATGAACAGTACCATAAGACCAGAAAGGAAGGTTTGTTGGATGAGTTCTCCAAACTACAGCAGGACTCTGGAAAGACTCCCAGAAAAGTAATGATTTACTGAACAAGATGGAGTAAGCCATCAGGTGCCTGTTGAATGGAGGTTGCATTATTTCTGTTCTTCTTCACCAAAAGTTTGCTGATGAGCTCCCACAATATTTTGAGACCCATAAAACCAGATACTCGAAAGTGAGGAATAATGTACACTTGAGGATGAGAAAAAAGTCTGTATTTTATTTCATGTACAAAAGGGAAGCACATTTTGAACTCTTTCCCATGGAGTGTGTGCTTACAAGACTACCTACCCATAACCAAATATTCAGGTTTGCCCTGTGCCATGAAAAAATGTCTTATAGTCCTAGGAATTGAGAAGAGAACAATAACTTCACTAGTACCAAAAACTGGATATCTCTGTAAATAAACATCATGTTATAAACCATTAGTTTCTAGTTGTAGTAAGTCTTATAAACTTGAAATTCACCAGGGACAAACAAGAACAGTGTCAAATTTCATTTTCTGCCAATCTTTCTTTTGTGGTTTTATTCATACTGTAAAAAGTTGTTGGTGAATGCCACTGTATTGTAACATTATAATAAAGCATAAAAAAAATATGTTCTTATAGAACACACTATTCAATCTATTCAGAAACTCAAAAAGTTAATGTAATGTAGCTACGTACTTTTTCAAGAAATCTTGTATCACAGAATCCTCTCATATTTGCTCTTGGCAATACATGCTGAAATTTCTTATCAAAGCCCTGGGTTATTTACATATAAAATATTTGGGATTTTCAAGGGACATTGATCTTCTCTGTCACTGGGGGGTTTAAATAACGAATTAATGCTGCCCTCTGCAGTTATTTTGGAGTTAGAACCTCTTTCTACTGCTCTTATAGCAGTGGTAACAATGCTGTGGTTACTACAATGCTCTAAGGATACATGAAAATCATTTCTTAAATTAAAATACTGTAGCTTGGAAAAAAAACCAAACACAGATGAGGTCTGGGAGGGGGGTAAAAATTGTTATTTTGGTCTAAAACAGAAGCAAGACACACTTTTTTTCAGACTAGGAGAAAGGTTGATGTGCTGAAAGCTGTTTCTCTGTTTCTTCCAACCTGTATCATTAAAATTAATTCAAGATATCACCACTCCCTACAAACTTTTCCCACCTGAGTAACTGAAAGAAAACACAGATCATGTATTGGGTAAATGTGTAAGGACACCCAGCTCTGCTGTGCAGCTTTCTGAGAGAGTCCTGAGACCATCTAAATATTTTGTCTATAATCAGAAGAGATTGTGGGAAGAGACCCACAAGAATCATCGAATATAAAGAGTGACTCAGACATGGAAGACTGAACACTCTTCTCGCAGAAAAAAATGATAAAAGTTAGGGGGACACAGTAACCTTTCAGGTCATTTTACAAGGAAGATGCATGCTTTACAAAGTGGGGGAAGGAATATCAAAAGCAGGCGTGTTGATGTTAATGTCACCACAGGAGCAGGCACTGCTTCTCATGCCTTAGATCTACAACCTTCTAGAAATATGGGTTTAGAACCATAAATCTGCTGATGGAGATTAAATCTTACACAGTATTTGAAGCAGAAATCATATTTTCAGCTGGACTACTAGGATATGTTGCTACAAAGAGCTTTCTGGACCCCACATGGCCTCATTAATAACAAGTGAGCAAGATTTAAAACATTATGTATCTTGCTAGAATTTCTCAGGCTTCAAAGTCCATGAGTGCTAAAAGTAGGATTTAGCAGGTTTTATTTGAAGTTTAGGAATATTGCTGGAGTTGTACCAAGCGTATCAACAGCTGCTTGGTTGTCGTAACAATTATACAAACTCAATGGCTTTCTCTTTTTAACTTCTTTGAAATGAAAACCCATTTATTTATGAATAAAAGGATTTGAAATAAAATTAGTGCACTGTACATTTTTCCATCTAAACTTCTGCAACTGGATGAGCTTGTAGTCAGTTTCTGGATAGCTGGCATTTTCAATACTGAGGAGACAACAAGAGAGCCCCAAGGATAGATAACTTTAAGGACCTGAGCCCTAAATACGTCTCAGAAGCCAGTGGCTTGTTTTACCTGCTGGAAGTTAGATTCATGTCATGATCCTTGGTAAAGTATTGCCACCCTATTGATGTTGCAGCACACAAAAGTATGACCTAGAAACACGGGATCATCTCTGACTTAGTGTTAATTCTTCATATAGCAGGTTGGTAATTTGAGGGCTGTACAGACAGTGACATCAATAATATCTTTTGCATATAACACAACAGTTTTCACATATACATTTACGTTTTGCTCACCTTTTGACTATGAGTCATTCTTTCTAGTTGTGATGGATAGAATTTCATTTCAGCTGCAGTTAGTCAGGGATATTTTCTGTTCCAGGGTTTTTTTTGTCCCAGTTTGATACTGCTTATCACGAAAAAACAAAATATTGCTTACTAGCTGAGTAACAGCGACCTTTGATTTGTCAGCCAAATAGTCAGTAAAAATACTGAAGAATACCATCCAGTAACCTGTGATCCCCTCCTTTACTTATCCTAGTGTTCCCTTGGAACGCTCTTATAGCCCTTAGTGCACCCATCGTATTCCACAGTGCTTACATCTGACTAGGAAGAAGTAAGACACCGAGGAACCTGTGTTCAAACATGTAAACATGTAAGCAGCAAAACTGTTCATTTGTTGAGCTTTCTTGAAATCTGTTGTACCAGAAGCTTGTTGTATTTTATACAATTTTAAGTCTGTCTCTCTAATGACTTAGATTGCATAAATTAAGGGGAGAATATTAGCATTGCATACTTTGTTGAAACACCCAAATATGGAGAAATTTCTCAAAGGTTTGTATCCATAGTTGTAAATGCAAGCAAAAATTGTTGCTTGATAAAAAACAACTAGGGAAAAAAAAAAAGAAAAGGAAAAGATAACAAAAATGAGCGTGTCTGAAGATTCTGGTTACAAGTTCAGGCTTCCCATTTGTGTAAATTGCAAGCTAGAAGATAGTCAGAAGGAGCAGAGCTGATGGTAAGCACAAAAAGCTGTGAGCTTTGATGAATACCAGGCTCACAGAGTATCCAGCTCCCACCATTTTCCCGTGTTTCACTCAACACTGCTCCATAACTGATCCAACCTGAAACTGCAGCATCACTCCCGTAATTCACACAAGTGTTCTTTGAAACAGAAGCTTGTAAGCAGACTCATTAAATCAAAGGCACGGTGTCAAATATAAAGCACTTGTCATTCCTTTCAGGTCTTCCCCTGGCTGTGTTCTCACTTCAACCCCTCTGTTGTTTGTCACCATAAAATAGTTATTTCCCATCAGTGGTGACAGCCTCATCAGCTACTTGTCTTTCTATAAAAATTTACAGAAAATGTACATCTTCCTTCTAAAAAGCTCCTTCACTTAAAAGAAAATTTACAGCCTCTGTAGGCAATGTGAGCAGAGTGTCAGGAATGGAGGTGAAATGATTTGTGAATACACGTGTAGTCAGGTCAGGATTAGAAGGTGACAATCCAGGTCTGAGGTCCTGTGCACTGCTGTGTTTGCATTCCTTTCACAGCAGCACGATCCTGCAGCTGTCTCACATGGTTCACTTTGTGATGTATTCTTTAGGGGACATTTTGTTTCCTAGTCTGGCAAATTCCAAGCATTAGTTGGCTATTAATATTTAAGTTTTTGCTTTGAGCATATATTATACAGATAATATAACTTCATGGGTTTCTGATAACACCAGTCAGCTTTGATGTCACTTCACAGGAAAAAAAGCATTGCAAGTTTTTTTGTGCTGGCTGCAGTCCTATTCTGTGTTTTCCTTGAACCACAGATGCAATACTAAGAAAATTGAAAGCTACAGGTGGCATTAAACTAGCAAAAAGGGAACAGCTGCCAAGTGTTTTTAATTATCCTTTTCCCATGTCCTGGCTGCTATTTGATAACTTGCCTTGACTGAAGTCCCAGATAATCCCCCCCTTTTCCTCACCTCTAAACCTGCTTTGCTGCTTTAATTATGTAGGGAGAATATAGATTCTATGAATCAGCCTTCATTTTCTTGAGCAGAGTGAAAGCAAAGATAAAAATTAAGTGGCTCGAGAGAAATATTTATCTGCAGCAATTTAGCATGCACTGGGAAAACATCTTTCAGACGGGGAAAATTGAAACAATTTTGAAGGACATACATCAAAGAGTTTCAGACACACTTGTGTGTACTTTGTTTAATAAAAATCTTCTCCTGGTATAAACATCCATGCACTAGTGGTTTGGAGAAGCTCTTGAGCAGAAAACTTCAATCCCTTCAGATACGTGCCATGGCTCCCCAGAAAATTTTTGTTTTATTGCTATAAATATGTAGCAATATGTCACACAGGCAGCATGATGAGAAGAAAGAAGCATTCCCTTGGCTGGTTCTTGTTTATGAAAAAGAAAAATACTACAATGTTTAAGCTCAGTAAGTATGAAATGTCAAAAAGCTGAAGTAAGCATAGTAGTAAGTAAGAAAGTAAGCATAAATTCAACTCTTATCACTTCATTATCTTAGTTCTGCTGCTTTATGAAGGCTACTCTACAAGGTAAAAGAAAGCATCCAAGGTAACATGGGACAACATTGAGTTTTAGATTAGGTTTTTTCTCCTCTAAATTAACTACAGCTTGCTAAAAGTGAAAGGAGAAAAGAATTTTTCTAACTTTTTGTAACATTATTGTGCGTGTGTTTTACACAGGTTATGTTCTCTCATGCCGGCTCATTTAAGGGAAAGAATAGCGTTTCAAGAAGGAATAGCATTAGTATTTATTGTTTCTCATCCCCAATATGGATTTTAAGATTCAGTTATCTCAGAAAAGCTCTAGGAGGTATTATAAGAAGAGAACATAAGTGTAAGAAGAGCAACAACCAACATGAATCAACATGTGTGTGTAAGATTAGTTTGCAATGGGAGTTTCACAAAGCCTGTTATCAGTCCTCCCCCAGCTTCATGAGCCAAGGTACTACAAGTGCAACCAATCAACCAAACTGCCACATTTACCAAACACAACCCTGGGTTCTTGTAGGCACACTTGAAGAGTTTGGTTTCAGGTGAACTAACCCAATTAATTAAAGTAAACACCATAAATATGTATAATTTCTTTCCACGCATGTGTGAAAACCACTTTGGTTTTAGTTATGGACTGTGCCATGGCATTACTCTTCAGGAAGTGATCTGGTATTTGTTGGACTCCACCTATGAGGCATGGCACGCCCTCCAGCTTGCTGCTGCTGGAAGCACCTCACTGTTATGGTGTGCCTCTCTGTCCACTTATCCTTGTGCTGTGCTCATATCAGTGCGTGGGTCTTCACCTGCAAACCCTAAACTCCTGCTCTGCAGGAAAAACTAAGAATCCCCATATTTCTTTACTGACAAGGCTGGTGCATTCTTGACTGTACTTGAATTTTCAATAAAAAGAATAAGACCTCAGTGTTTAATAGAGAATTCTGGCATTTCTAGGTGTTGCAGATAGGTTAAAAACACCTGAGAATTCTTCTTATTATGGAACTAGATTCAAACGTAGATGTTATCTAGTAATTCCCAGTGGGTTTCAGAATTACCTCTGCTGCACTTCCCCATAAGATGTTTATTTTAGAGAAAAAGGAAGTTGCATAGGAGTTATATCAAGTGCACCTATTTACTAGACTTGCTTCAGTATATCAGTTTTTCTTGGTCTGGGGATTCTAAACTGGAGGCAGTACTTCTGAGGGCACCTCAAACGCCTAACAGAAGGGAAGAACCACTTCCCCACTTGGGAAGTGATGGCAGCAGACAGCAGTGAACTAGCAAGCAACGAGGGCCATGCTCATGCTCACACATCCCAGGATGTAGCTGGCTTTCATTGCTGCAAGGGCACACTTGGCTCATGCTCGTCTTGCTGACAACCAGGACCTCTTCTGTGAAATTGCTTTCCAGCCAGCTGCCCCCAGCCTGTTCTCTTGCATGGGATCAGCTTATTCCAGATGCAGGACCTTGCATTATCTTTTGAGATTTCTTGTGAGGTTTATCTCTTTTTGCATCAGACTTGCTCTCCTGCATATCTACAGTTTGGTAGCTGTGAACATGCTGAGGTTGTGCTACATCACATCCTCCAGGCCCTTAATAAAGATGTCTAAATCTTTAGATTCAGATCTGGTGCCAATATCAACCCCTGAGGCATACCGCTAGGGACTGGCTGCTAGTGGAAATGCATGCTATGGGCTGCAGCCCTTGGAGGCTGGCAAGCCAGCTGATTTTCCATCCACCTATCAAAAACCATATTTCAGCAACTTGGTTGTCAGGTTATTGTGTGAAACTGTAGAAAACCTTGATAGGATGAAGGTGAGAAAACAGCCACTCCTGTGCTCTAGTCACCAGAACCCATCCCTTCCTCACAGGTCATCAGGTTGGTCAGATCAAGCTTGCCTTTAGTTAAGGAAATTAGGATGTTACCAGTCACTTCCTTTTGCTTCTTGTACTTGTACATGACCTCCAGGAAGATTTTCTCTATAACCTTCCTGCTGACCAGAACCACTCTGTAGCTCCCTGCATTCTCACAAAAGGACGGAGTCCTTTTGCTGCTCATAAGGAAGTAAAGGAAACTTCAACAGTTATTCACCCATTACACCAGCAACAAAAGCATCAGAAACGGGGCTCTGAGCAGCCTGGTCTAGTAAAGGTGTCCCTGCCCACGGCAGGGGCATTGGAACTAGATGATCTTTAAGGTCCTTTCCTACCCAAACCATTCTGTGGTTCTGTGGGACTCCTTGCTCCACCCTCTCTGCACCGAGGTGCTGTGCTGTGGCAATGTATGTGTGCGTTCACCCCGAGGAACAAGGGCTTAATGCTCTGGCTCTGTATCTGCAGCCTGGCTCTGCTCCTGCATTCCCACTGCCAGGTCTGTTGGAGCTGAGCTTGGCTCTGCCTGGTGTCAGCCTGGCAGATGTGAATCTGGACTGTGGCAGTCTCTTCTCGTGTAGAGCCACTCTACATGAAAACAGCTAGACCAAACAGCCTTGTGCTGCTGTAGAGCTTTCATCAGTTCTTCTAAATATACAGATGAATGATCAGTTTTGTTCCCTTGCTGCTGTCTTGTTGTTCTCATTTTTCTCTTGAGCAGCTTTGTCACAGAACACAACGCCTTTCCTGTCTCTGAAACTGCCACCTCACACATGCAGCAGCTCTTCCTGCCAGAGCCACAGGGCCACACTCAGTTGCATCAGAGGTGGTTTCAAGGCCAACTTAAACCAGTCACCATCACTTCTGACCCTGAAGCATTTAAGTTTGCCCTTTCTTTAAAAATGGTGATTAATGAAGTAAATTACAGCTTGTCATAGGCACAGGGTGTAAATTCATCTCCCACCAGGTCATCCTTCTCTGTTGGTAATAGCTCAGGGACCTGAAACTGTTACGCTTTTGAAACTGGGCTCATGTCTCTTCTCATGCCTTTGTACAAGTCTCTAATGCCTTGTATCCTCCTTATTGCAGTTCAGGGCTGTGTCAGGCATTCAAGAGGATTTGGAGAGGGAAATTGGGCCTTTCAGTCATTTTTCCAAAGATTATGAAGATGTATTCAGCTCCAGGCAGCTGAAGTTACAGGGGAAGGATTTGAAATTGTTCTCAACACATTTTCCTTTTTCTCTCAGAAACAAAGTCAAGAGAGATTATTGATTTAATAAATCGTTCTTTGCTCATCCTTGACGTAGTCTCAAGTCATCATGACATGAACTCAACTGTGTTCAGCAAACAGAGAAGGAAGAGGAGAAACAAGAAGAGAGAAGAACTTGCTAGGATTTCACCGTGGTAATTTCACAATTGCTGCTTTACAATTCATCTATTGTCCCCCAAAAAAATTCCATGTATTCTGCAGTTTGCACAGCAAACAGGGCAAAAATGTATTAATCACAATGGAATGAATTGCTGGCTCCTAGATTAAAAGAAATAGAAACTAGAGACTCTGAAAGACATTCCAGGAGAAACTGACCTTCAGGAATACTGGAGATGGTATTAAAGTAATATATTACATTTACTCAAGTAAGATCCAAATGTTCCAACCAAACTCAAGTCATTTTTGAATAAAGTACTGAGAAAATGCAGACAAAGAGACAGGGCATAGTCTCAGTGGAGCACACAGGCAGCTCTCGTTGGGGTTTTGATGCACTGTATTGTGAACTAAGTAATGCACATGGAACTCAGGAACTTCTGCAGTAAGCAAGAGACCATAAATGCAGCAGGCAGTGTCACTGGAAACAATCCATCTGTGTTCTCATGCTCTCTCTGATGGGATTTGTAGTCACACTAAACCTCAAGCCATGCCAGTGATCTCCAAAATACGATGCTGCTGGTTACAGAGATTTACAGATACCATCTTTCGCAGTTACCACCTGGCATCAGATTCTGAAGATTTGTATCTTCAGTTTCAGCTGCAACTACAGTAGAGTACACTTCTTTTTTTCAAAAAGAGGACCTAATGCTTTTACTGTGTTATGGTTCAACTTTAAGGAGTCTAAGAGAATGCCAAATACAAGATTTCTGATGAAATGGAGAAATAGCAACACAAACATGGAAATAGAAGAGCTTTTTTCTGTACTTCAGTTTATGCATCAGCAGGCACAGATAATATTTCCTCAAATGTTTGAGTTTGCTCATTGCTCTGGGCTGCAATTAAACCTGTTTTAACTATCATAACTTAATAATGCCTTAGCCCAAGATTGAGCTGACAGCACAGATTTCTACTCTCTAGCCTGAGATAGAACACACATTAAAATCTCCCTAGAGTGGAGTAGTAGATGCATAGTATTGCATGTCTTTTTATATGGCCTTAAATAAGGCCTTCTAATACAAATGCTTTTTTTTTATTTCATTTTAGTTTTATTTAGAAATTCTTTTTTTTTAAAGCAAGTTCTGAATAGGTGCTAAAAAATTTTGGGTACAAACTGTATGTTAGCACTGAAGTAATGCTAATGAATATTTACTCCTTAAGTAGTAAAACAGAGAAAGTCAGCTGAAAAAACCCCAGTCTGTATGGAGACGAAACAGCTGTTATACATATCTGTAAGATACTGTGGGACTACTGCCATCTTCTGGAAAATGGAACAAAGACATAGGAACACTAAATGAAATACTTTCGTGAACCAACAAGGTTTAGGGCTTGAGAAACAGAATAAGCAGAAATTCTTCAGGGATGACTCGTTTGCCTATTGTCTCTTTTACATACCATATTCCAGTTCTTCACCACTTACATATTTGACTTCTAAAAAGCAGGTTGGTATCATTTTATAAGCACAGCAATATTATACTCCTTTAATTTAAGTTGTGAGGAAGACAGATATAAGCATTTGTGGTATTCTACTTCTGAGAAGTTTCACAGAGTGATCACCCAGGAATAGAGTAATTTTTTTCAATTATATCATACTGATTGACATGTCATGGTTTACTATCAGGGCTTACTGAAGAGCTGTTGTATTTTATAGTAACCTATAACTCAGCAGATCTATGTTTGTGTGATGCATTTTGTGGTAACTTTCTTGCGCATTTCAGGCTTTTTCTGCTTTGGGAAGGACATGAAACACTGAGAGATTTGGATTCATCACATAGCATCAGACTTCCCAGAGACAGGTTAGACTTTAGGATCACTGAAAATAAAGAATTAATAGTAAATAAACAATAAATTAAGTGGAAATCAATCAATAAATAAATTGGACTCTTCATTCTCCCTGAGTGGTATTTCACTTCCCTTCCAAAATAACAGCAACTCCCACTCAACCTTAGAATCTTGAATAGCCACCTACTAGATGAGACTATTGAATGCATACAGCTAATTTGAAGGAATATAACACTTCTCTCTAACCTCTGAATTATCAGCCTGTGGCATAACTAATCTTGGGATGTTTTCATTGGTTTTACCAGTTTCTCCCAATCTCTATCTTATTTTGTGTTGGATGTCTTCTAGCCCAGAATTACAATAGACTCCTGGCTGGTTTTCCCCAGAAAAACGCAAGCAAACAAACACAAAAATTTACCTGTTCAAGAACTCTGCCCACTGGGGATGTGTGGCAGGAGCAAAACTGCAGCTGTCTGCCCACAGCCCAGCAAGACGTCGCGGATCTCAGGTGGCCTTTGGGACAGGGCTGCCAAACGCCTGTCATGGGAGTTCTGCAGCACTTGGCACCCTGCCTTGGGTTTGTCTTGGCTGTTAATACCAGCCATCAATCTTGTTCCTCCGAAAGGTTGACTGCTCTGAAAAGAAACTGCTCTGCCTCTGCCCACCTATTGCCTATCATTCATAAAAGACAATTGTATGCTCTTGGCACAGCTAAGAGTAGCAGCCTGTTGGCTCAGCAGAAATAAACTCACGCCATGAGAAAGTCCTTCAGGCTCAGGTGAGATGGCAGAGGAAAGATGCTACAGAGTCTTCAGGTAATCTGCACGTGAGTTCATGATAAATGGCAAGTGAAATACGCCACTCTTAAATAACAATTTTTTAAAAAAGTCTTGGGCAAGACCTGTGCAACATTTAACTGTTACTAAGATCCCATTCTGCAAAAAGTCCTGATAGGATTCTTCATTCTATCATGGTGATCAAAATGAGATACAACCAGGTGATTCTGAGTGAGGGAGTTTATTAGTTACCTAATACGGTTTTTATAATGTGAAACTCATTTTTTAGTATTCCGGGGTTACACTATTCTGGATGAGAAGAATTTAAATGTTTATTTACTATGAAAATCCAGAAGAAAATGAGATCTGTCTTCCATCTTTTGGCACCTGATTGAGTAAAAATTTGTATAATATTATAATACTGAATTTATATTACTTGCTCCATTTTTAACTGTGTTGAGCTGGAATGTTTTAACATGAGAACCTTGGCAAAAGAGGAAAGAAATGTTTTCATCAGTTTTTATCCTTAGAATTGCTTTTGCTGGTAGTGAACAGTATTTTGCAGAGCATAGGTTGCATAAATCTATGGAGGCAATCTGTCATCTGTCAGTAAGTGTTATCCAAGTTGTGTTGTGTCCCTAGGAAACACAAAATAGTACTTAAATAAGCATGACAGTGTAAATTAGTTGTTGACTTGTTACCCTTGGATCTTATGCAAAACTGTTCTCTACATTCTAGTGTTAATATTTTGAACAGCTACTATGATGTTGGCACCAATGCTCTTTGCAGGGAGGTGGGGAATTTATTGCTTCAGGCTTCTCTTGCCTTTGCAAAGCAAAGTTATTTCTCACTGTGCCTCTGTTTTCAACTGGAAGCTGTGCAGTCTATCAGATCATGTAGACATGGCCTTTGAGCTGTTCGTAGGCGTATAGTGCTCAGCACAAGTGTGCATAAAAATATGCCAGGTCCTAGAAAGCTTTCTGTGTTCCAAGAAATGCTGAGATGCACATTCAGTGCACTAGTAGGGAAATGTGTGTGGTCTTCCTTTTATTCACTTTTGTGTAACTGGAAAAAATGCTGGAACTGGCAAGCCAATTAATTAAAATTTACTGAATAACTAGGAGTAGCCCAGAAGCAGCAAATCCTCAGGGTGCCACCCCTTGGTTGTCTGCTGGCCTACAAAAGCAGCTTCACTTGACGGGGATGATCCATGTGATGGAGCCTGGACTGCTCTTCCAGGAATGTTTCCCAGCAGAGACCCTCATTGTTGCTATTGTGCATCCAAGATGGGTCATGCTCAGGGAGCACTTCAAGGTCTTCACCCACCAAATATTGAAGGCAGTGTTTTGTAAGCAGCTCCTACACTTGGTTTGCTTGCTTTAAAAAAAAAAAACAAAACCAAAACCAAACCCAAACAAAACAAAAACTAAAACCTAGCAAAGTGGCGTGGGAGTGGGGAACAGATATGATGGGGTTTTTTCAGACTTGCATATCTGCTAAACTTCAACTCGAGGTATTTATTTAGTAAATGTGGAATATTTTAACTAAATATTACCTAAAGACTTTTTTTTTAATTTTACAAATTCAAAATAAACCTTAATTTAACTTCAACGTAGTATATGTTTTTAAGTGAAGGAAGTTTTGACAACATCTAATTTGATGTTCGGGGGAAAAAAACCTTAATGAGACATCATATTCATGAGCCACTCTAAAAATGATCATTGTCTTTTAGATAGGGTGGTAAAAGCTCCAGTGCGCATCCACAAAGGAGCATGGAGAAAACAATGGCAGCAGGAGAAGCCTGAATAATAACTTGCCCTAGCTGCTCCCAGACCCATGGCAGAGGCCCTTGCTCTCCCTCACAAGCCCAGAGGAGCACGGGACACAAGGCACACAGGACTCCACATCAAGGGCAGGAGGACTTGCAGAGCTGTCCCAGGGCAGCCTCAGCCTCAGGGTCCAGGTGTGATACCCAGCACTGTAAGGCAAAACTGGAGCACCTTCTGGGCTGAGGAGGGGCTGCGGTCTAGGGGTGAGGGACAGTGGATGGGATGCAGGGGAAGAGCGCTTTATAGGAGCATATACATAAGGGAAGTTCAAGGGAGAAACCAAAGTGAGGAGAAAGGGGGGATTTAGGTGATTTGTGGAGAAACAAGCGCAGGGAGCAGAGGGGTAAGGGGTTTCAAAGGGCCAGTCATTTGTCAGTAGCTGAGTAGTCAATACACTTGCCCAGCCATGCCCTGTGCCTGATCACCACAGTCTACCCTTAATCTCCTTCACTGACCTCTTGAAAAAATTACATGTGATTTGTTCAGAGCACAGATTGATTACCAGATTGTTTTAACAAATTAAATTCAGTTTTGTGGCTTCCAGAGACATTGAAGCCATGCTGCTCTTTCTACACCAGAGTTCTGCAGGGAGCACTAGGGAACCTCTCATTCCAAGAACATATTCTTTATTATTAGCAGATCCTGGTTGCATTGCATTTGAATCCTGTTAATTTCAGTGACGTTATTGGCTACTCAAGCAGGATTTACTGGGACACCTCCCTTTCTTGACCTGTGCAACTGCATTCCCTCGTGTGACTTGCTCAATGACTTCCAGCATCCCTCCAGTCTTGTACGGAAGAAATCCACTGTGTTTCACTTGCCAGCAAAGCCTGTGAAAGAAAATGACATACAATTTCTGGAGCTGGAGAAGTCTTAGCTTTACTAAATGTATAAATATTACTTGCACATTCTGGAAAGTTTAGGTATAATTTGTTATTGCTAGGGTTGGGAAATGCAACTTGAGTCTTGTGCCAAGGCTTTTGGCTCTCAGGGGAACTCATCCTGAGCATGAACTCATAATGCCCCTCAGGACATCTGCTGGGTGAGAAGAGCTCAATGGAATATGCAGGTATTAGGTCCTGGGGGATTCCAGTGACTCCCACTGTATCCTCAGATCAGTCTGACTAGCAAAAGCCAAGGCTAGAGCCTGGGGATAAATTGAAATCTGCCCAAGGTGGCAAATTTCCAGTTCTAATATTGTCATAACTGAATGAAATTGTAATTATGAGCATTTTAGAGTGATCATCAAGAGAAACCTGACCACCTCTTATTGACGGTACATTTATTCATATATGGCATAAAACAATAAATGACACCTATTACTGCCTTCAAAATTAAGCTGAGCCACACTGAATTTGATGCAATTGCAAATACAGCTAAAAGAGTAAGCCATGTTACTAATAAATGATCAGGCACTTCATGGTCTGATTCAGAAATGTGTTTAAATCTAATTCTGACTAAAAGTGGCTGCCTTGTTCTATTGCATATTCACAGATTGTAGTAAAAAGAAGTAAATGGGGCTTAAAAATTATCCTGAAATGAAGTCACTCAGCTGTATTTATGCTCTTGAATATGGAGCCATTTTTGCAAATAATAGAAAATTGCTCTGAAGATACGGAAGTTGTGTTACATCAATCTGCTAATTTTAAAATACCTTATTTAGAAGAATTATGCAATATCTGATGCAAAAAAATCCTCCTGTGGCAATATGCAGAACTTTTCCACCTAAAATATGTAAATTCATATTAACATTTATTTCTGCATGCACCACATCTTTGTTTTCCATAACAAAGTTTGACAATTTATGACAGGACAGAAAAGGAATTCACTATATTTAGCAACAGAAAACTCATTTCTCATTTTTCTAGTGTCAAGCAGCTGCTACAAAATTAGCTAAACCACTTTATCACAATTCTTCACCATTGTGATTCTTTAGGTCACCCTCAAGGGTCTTCAGTTTTATTATGTTCAGAGCTTGCCACCTGGAAATTTTCAAAATCAGGAAATAAAAGGAGGCAATATATTTTTGTATATGTTTGTTCTGATAAGGATTTTTCTTTATTTAAGAAGACAAAATAACAGTCATGTTGAAAATATTAAAAACTGGAAGCTTGACTAATAACCACAGCAATGTCAATGCCAACTTTGTTTATCAAACTTTGGAATGAAAATGTTCTGCATGACAAAGAAACCTCCCCTAATCCTGAGAGAAATTCTCTGTGTACAGGGAAATTTGTATTCCTAGTTCAATAGTCAATGGAGTTTTAAAAAAAGTCATGATAAGACACCCAGGATTATTGTTCCTTAAAAAATTCTTGCTGCTGCCAGCTTCCATGGGTTGTGTTGGCTAAAATTAGAAAAATAGAAGTAATTGTCTCTCTGTATAAAATGGTTATATGATTTGTGCACCAATATTAGTGCTATCATCTATCATCTGCTGTTACCTTCCCAGAAAAATCAGATATTCAGAGGAATATTCATATTAGAAAGGTGAGAGGATGCCACCTACCAACTTCATACAGCAAAACAAGTCTGTGTAGGGCAGGACTGATCCCTCTCAAAGTCAAAGCAGATTTAGAATTTTCACACTACAGTGGATTTATGAGTATAAGCTATTCTTTAAAGAGTTTATTCTGTGTTTGGGTTTTGTTCTGATATGAGTGGGTGGGTTTCAATCCTGAGTCAGGGAAGTGATCTCTTAACATGGTTTGAAGAGATTATTTTAACCCTTCCGGATATTCCCTGAGGCTTTGAGAATTGCTCATGTTGGTATTTGCCTGTAACACATACACAGAGTTTCAACCCCACCAGCTACTAGTTTGGTACAAAAATAACAAAAAAAGCTGCATCTTACTAGCAGGGTTTTTTCAAAGTTAAAATTTGGCAGGAGAAATCCAATCTATCAGGGGCTAATAGCATGAACTATGGAGATATTCTCCCATTGCAGTTACAATGCTGATTAACTAATTTTCATCAGTCTGAGATGTAATAAACCATGTTTTCAGAAGGATTTTTTGAAATTAAATATTTATGAAAGAGCTGTCAGTGTATTTCAGAGATGCTGCTGTGCTGACCAGTTGTGTAGTTCAGTGGGAAGCTTTAAGAGTAAAGAGATCAGGATCTTGATGGCCATACTGCTAGAAATGTGTAAGTGGTCATTAATGTCAGCAAAATACAGGCTTGGAGATGGCATGGCTGTAGATGAGAAGTGTACCCATAATCACTGCTTCTATGCAACATTTAATTTCAAGAGGCTCGATTTGAAAATTAATCAGTTAAAAGGCTGCTGTTGTTTCGGGTGTCGTCTCAGCAAAACCCTAAGCTTTACAGCAAAGCATACCTGCCTTCCTCTTCACTATTTTTCAGAAACTCCTGTAGCCGGTTGGCTGCTGACTCAGCTGTGCAAGGACACAGCTCGTGTAAATACGTATCAGATCACTAGATGTCCTCCTCCCACAAAATTTCCTGTCATTCTCAGCTAGCAAACACATTCTCTTGAAAAAGACCTACAACCGTGTGCAGCACTAACAGACTGCCAGCGCAGTTTTGTGTATCCACAAACGACCTGTGTCCAGAAAACAGCCCCAGGGTGGGGCAGAGCCTTCAAGCCCAAACTCAGGGGCACTGCCCTGGCTGAGAAAGGGTAATGGTGTTCACCACTCCTTCCAGGCACACTCATGCTTTACCACGTCTGTCTTGTCATCATTGTTTTCAGTGCATTAAAACAGTGATGGATCTCATTCTAATGACAAAGGCCTAAGAGTGGAATCCCCTGTATGCTAGCTATGTTAGTGATGAGAAATTTTTGGCTGGAAAATGAGGAGCAGATCATAAACTTCAATGTGGAAAGTGAGGTTACTACAGTGAGGCATCAAAAGCTTAATGAAAGTATCAAGTTGCATCATTATGTCAACAATTAAAGTTTGCATGTTCAAAATGATGTGTAGCAGAGCCTGGTGTCTTTTCTAACCTGAGAAATTATGCAAGGTATTAAGCAGAGTGAAGGGCGTACTTTGACATTAACTGGCTATATATTTCACTTTATTGGCTTGCTAGAAGAAAAGCTGTTTTGCTTACAGGTCAAAATTTGCCCTTAATTTTTCCTTCTATGACTATCTACTTCAATGGATGATTGCATCTATGCAAACGTTGACTCCCTGCCTTGCCTAAAAGATTTCTTTTAGTGAAACAGTGTTAAGGTAAAGAAAAACCTGAGCTTATGATTACATTGTGGGTTTTTTCCCTAGAAAGCATGTTTTCCTTTTTTACACAACTGAGACACTAATGGATGTTAAGATATGAGAACAAAAACATTTGAATGAAATTTTACTGCAATCTTGCAAAGGCGTTTGATTCTTTGAAGAATCAAAAAATTTTTGCAAGGATATGGATTTTTCAGTGCAGTTTTTTGCTCAAATTTCAGGCTTACAGAAATGCAAAATGTCAGATTTCTTTCACCCACTGCTGTCACCATTCCATTCTAAACATTAGCCAACAACTAACACTTTGGCTTGCGGCTACCGGGAAGATCCTGTTTTGCAGTTTCTGCTGCCACAAGCCACAATATCATTAAATGCCAAAGGCTGTCTGTAGGTTAAGATCAGACAAGAGAAATGACTGAGAAGAAGGTAATTCTCATGGAGCAGTCAGAGAAATCAAGCTGAAGAAAGGAACTGAAAAAACCCTATGAACTGTAATGATCAAGTTTAATGAAACAGTCCCATTTCTAATCAAGTAGATTTTCTATTAATGCTTAATAATAGGTAAAAATGCAATCCTGTCTTCTCTCCTTTTACTTGCAGGTATCTTACACAGCAGGACCACTTTGATCAAATAGCTCCTTTTGCACCTGAACTTGCACAAGCAGGAGTCATTTCACGAATAGGCTATTGCATAAGCTCTGCCTCATTTTCACTTCAGAATACAGTGATTCAGGATGTAATTTTCACTTCACATAGTATTCACCCACATAAAAATACCATTTGAGACAACAGGGGAGGAACTCAATGATACCAAGTCCATGTTTGCCTCGTTAGTGTACTTTTGTGGATATTCGTGTCCTGCTTGTAACCCTGACCTTGTGAGAACAAACATTGTTCAAGAAAGACAAAAATAAATGTTTCCATGTAGCATCTTTCCAAAACAGACTAAAGGAGTTAACCTGTGAGAGACAAACTACCCAGATTGGGCTATCTGCACAAATAGAGTTTGAATGTTGTTGTCATTTTACACCTTTTGTAAACAAAGTTAAATGGAAACATTGTCCATATTGCTTGCTACTTTTGCACTCTTTTTTTTTCCCAACAAGTAGCTTCCCCTTCTAACTATAGTAAGTCAAGTGCAAATCAAAATTCAGCAATATAGTTTCTTAAGTAGCTATTCTGGGGACATTAATGCTTCAGATACAAGCAATCAGCTCATGAAGCACCTCACAGGTTCATGTTTTTTCTTATCCTAGGCACTAGAGGGCAAAAGGCATAGAAGTAACTCAGACTTTGGGTTTACTTGCATTACAACCTCTAGGAACAATACAGAGCTGAGTTAGTACCCACAGTATCTTTTCCTAGATGGGCTTAGATGGACTTTGTATGGGACATAAGTTTGTTCTCTTCTCACAAACTAAAAAGGAGGAAAATTATATACTTTGGGCACAGTGAACTACATTTATAGATGATTCTGAGGTCAACATTGTGGGTGAAAGTGAAGTTGTATTAAATCAAGAGTAATCTTCTTTAAGGACGGGAACAGGTATTTCAGACTCTTCTTTGACAACTGCCTTGTGAAGGGGCTGTGGCACTGACCTCCCCATGCAGCTTCCCTGCTGCCATGAGAAATCCAAAAAGTAGCTGCAACAGCAGCAGTTGATAAGAAAACAGTTTTTGAGTTCAGCTGATCCAGTCATAACACATAAAGACTCTGCAGCTCACAAAATACAGCACAGGAGAACATGGCTTTGAAGACTCATGGCAAGGGTGTTATTTTATTCTCTCTTATGCATGTAAACTTCAGGTGACAGCTTACCTTTCAAGATGACCCAGGTTTGCTCAGAAAAAGAAATGATGCAGTGCAACTATGAGGCAACAAGGCCATGGTGAGAATACGAAAGTACTTTTCCAAAAAGCTCTAATTCTCTTGCCTTTTACACTCATGTCACACCAGCTCCCCCTGAGCATTCCAGTGCATTTACACTTGGCCCAGACAAGAGCTCCAACAGAGTCCATACTGGTGTTCCATAATTTTTGTATGTATTTACCTTCCAGATTTCCAAAGCTTGGGCTAAGAAACTGGTCAAATTACTGGACCTTCCACAAGAAGTGTTTAATCAAATTTAAGTACAAAACAGGCAGGGGTCATAATTAGATAGTAGAAAACAGAAAGATAAAGTTAAACTTACTTCTTCTCACCCTCATTTCTTGTCCGTTTAATCACTGATCTCAAGGTAAGTTTGGGTCAAGATTGTAGCAGGAGGTTGTTTGTTCATTTCTAGATAACACTGTGACAAAAATTCTTAGGTTTTGCTTTCCGGCTGGGGCAGGTCAGATGAAAACCGATATGGGCTGACACTTCTGCTGCACTGCAGGTGAAGTAAAAGCCTTTTTTTTTTTGGAGCTAGCAGCATCAGCAGTTTCAGGATGAGATGTTTCCTGTTCTGTTAAATGGAAGCTTGTGGTGTAAAAATAGACAGTGCTATTTATTGGAAGCTTAAGCCTACTGAAATTTTACAGATTTAGAAAGTTCGCTAATCTTTATCAATTAAAAAGACTGTTTCATTCTGCATAAATTAATCATAATGATGCACTTAACTGCAGGGCCGGCTGAAAATATTTCTTCTGAAAAAGTGGTACCAAATTTAATCCAGAAGTGGTGCTTATAGTAACAGTCAAGGCTTTTAAACTGCTACAACTACAAGTTTTTTCCTGAATATCTTATAAACTCAGCAAGACTGTGCTACCAGTGTCTATACATCTGGAAACTATCAAGCAGGTTCTGAAAGACAAGAACAGAAAAGCAGTACTTACTTTGAGTGTCTGGAGGACTGGAAGTATACAGTGTTCCCATTAGACTTTCTTACATTCAAGATTATGGCTGAGAACAGAAGTATTGATTCCACATTACTGCGAGAGAGAGTAACACAGTTCATACCCAGTATCCTGTTCCTGCAAATGCTTGGATATTAGAAGGATATCCTGGGTTAAATTCCTTCTAGGTCTATGCCAGCGGCAAGGCTTCTGTTAATTTATGTGCTATCAGATTTATAAATATTGTGATACTAACATCCAGAATATTGTCAGGAGGAGAAGCCATGTGCTTTAGCTCTGTACCAGCAGCAACGGTTTCACACGGAGCCCTAGAGAGGTGTGTGCAACTCCCTCTTTAAACTTGCAATGTCTGGCTTCATGGGATCCCATAAATCATTACTGCAAAAGCTTCTTAAAGAGTGTTGGAGGCAGCAGGGTCTGTGTGCTCACCACATCACACCGTGTTACAGCAGAGACAGTGCACAAAGACCTGCCAGCTGATCCAGGGAAGTCAGAACTCATTAACTTTTACTGGATTTATGACAGGCATCCTGGTACCTGGCTGTTCAGGATGTGCACCCCTAGTAAGAATTTGTACATCTCAGTACATGGTTGCAGTGCAGCTGTGTCAGATCGGGACCTGCCTCCCTCTGCCCCACACACCGCCCCAGCCATGGACCCTGTGATGGCAGCATCGGGCTGGCACAGGGCAGCAGAGCTGCACCCAAGGCCTTTGCAACCTGATAGCGGCATTTTCTACATTTTTCTCTAGAAAAACAACAACCAGCTGACAAATGGTCGAGGATGAGTTCCCAGGAAACACAACATGAACAGATGGAACTGTTTTGCTCAGTGCGAAATAATACAAACAAATGAAAATGTCTGAGACACCGTGAATAAAGCATGGACTCACTATTATGATAAAATTGATATTTGTATTTCATGAGAAGTATCTTTCCTAGTGATTGTGATAATGAAGCACATGCGGTATTTGTTAATCACTAGATTAATGCTAAACTAACCAGTGTCAAAACATGATCCTTACTCATAAACATTTAAAAAGTCATAAGTATGTTGTTCTCACTATTCAAATAACCAGTAGTCAGTCATTAGCTGGATGGAATTTCAAGTGGAAGCATCTCAGATCTCTAAGGGCTTCAGCTTTTCTGATATCTCTGAGGTGTTCCAAGGAGCAGACAATACTGATGACCTTCAACACATGGCAGTGACTAGATAATATCTTCTTTAAAAAACTCAGGTTTCAGTGCTGTTTTCTTGTAAGAAGTACAATTAAAAAAATTTATTGAATACTTTCAGTTTATATGCTTACACTGTGCTTAATATAAATATGCTGTTAAGTGATGTAAAAATTCTTCTCTTTCTCTCAAACTGGCTTTTCTCCAGATTCTCTGTAATAAGCATAAAGGTTCTATTGAATCAAGCCAAGTCAAATTAAAAACTCTCATTATGCCTCGATCTTAGCAAAATACGCATGCAAGGAAAACCACCTGCTTACTGACTGTGAGTCTGGAGCTAGGAAACTTCTGCCTTTATCAGAATGAGGATTTTTCTGTATCAGTCCCACACTGTGTGCCATCACTTGCTCATGGTTTTCATAGAATCAAGAGGCAGATCCTGCTATCCTTGCATTAGAAGCATTTCTCAGTTTTTCGGTTTAAAGTTTTGCTTAGAGACATATGTGAAGAAATACCACATTTGCTGTCAAATGTTTTTATATTCTGTGAAGCTCATGGGTAGCTGGTTTAAGTACTAAAACCAGCTTTTCCTTTCAGTGAGGCTCAGAGAAAGCATGTTATTCTCCCATATTTTTGAACTGTCTTCCTTGAAATCCATAGACTACACTGCATTTAATTTTTTGTCATCAACACAATAAACCAAGTGCTAACCTTAGCAATTGTGCCGAACTAGTGGCGAAGAGAAATATTTTGTAACTTCTACCTGAACAGTATAGCATTAAAGCACTTGCATGGGGTTTGAAATTCCACACAGAAATGATACTGTGTTCTGCCCTCTTGCACTGTATGTTGTATTTTATCAAGAGGAACAGAACAAATCAGTACAGGAGAAGATAAGACCACAGCAATTCGTTCTAGATTTACAACTTCCACCTCTCTGAGACAGAAATACAGGTTACTGATTTCACAGGGTTTCATATCTGCTATGAGATTAATAACTACTGACAGTTGTACCCAACTGGAAGTTTGTTCAAAGCTACTGGATTCTTTCACTTGAAATACTCCAGCCAGGGAGTTGTGTCCTCTGATGGAGCATAAATTAGAGCATCTCTGCATGGCTGGAGGCTCTTTCCCAGTGATCCCACCACAGAATTGCTTTCCATTTCCAAATGGCCAGTCTGAGCTGAAAAGTACCAGACTTGTTAATGTGTTGGGTCTGGCTGAGCTGGAGTTCATTTCCCCCCAGCAGCCCTGACAGCGCTCTGCCCTGTGCTGGTGGCTGGGAAGCTGTTGATAACACACCTTGTGTTGATAACACACCAGTGCTTTGGGTCCTGCTGAGCAGGGCTGGCACAGCAACAGCGCTCTCCAAAATTCCCCACTCACCAGTGGGCTGGGGATGGGCAAGACCTCGGGAGGGGACAGAGCCAGGACAGCTGACCCAAACTGACCAAAAGGATATTCCATACCATATTAATATGGTGTGCAAATAAAACAAAGAGGGGGCGGGGGGGTGGAAAAACGAGGGGCATTTGTTATTACAACATTTGTTTTCTGGAGCAATTGCTGTGAGTGCTAAAGCCCTCCTCCCTGGGAAGTAGGTGGGCATAACCTGCTGATGGGAAGTAGAGAATAAATTTTTTGTTTTCNGGGATGGGCAAGACCTCGGGAGGGGACAGAGCCAGGACAGCTGACCCAAACTGACCAAAAGGATATTCCATACCATATTAATATGGTGTGCAAATAAAACAAAGAGGGGGCGGGGGGGTGGAAAAACGAGGGGCATTTGTTATTACAACATTTGTTTTCTGGAGCAATTGCTGTGAGTGCTAAAGCCCTCCTCCCTGGGAAGTAGGTGGGCATAACCTGCTGATGGGAAGTAGAGAATAAATTTTTTGTTTTCCTTTGCTTTTGTGCGACCTTGACATTATCAAATTGCCTTTATCTTATCTCACAAGCTCCCTTCCATCTTACTTTTCCCCCCCATCCCTTGTCCTGCTGAGGAGGGGAGTGATAGAGCAGTATGGTGGGTACCTGGCATCCAACCAAAGTCACACACCACAGTTAAAAATTGTATTCCTCAAATTGTCACTGGTAATGACCTGAAAAGTCTACCCAGCTACGCTGTGGAAATCATTCTTCAGGGAACTCTTAATCTTCTCTTACTCTCACAATTCAGTTCCAGAGACTTCAGCTTTGAATCAAACTGTCTTGGCACGTTGTGGACGCACAGTACCACTAACAGTTATCTTTCAGTATTATAAACATAAAGGATGTAATTCTGAATAGTTTTTTAAAATCCAAATATTAAAAACACATCATTAATTTATTCAAGCAAATAGAATTAATTAAACCCACTGACACTGTGAATTGATCAAAAATACATTGATTTATAGGTGTTATTACTCTCTTGAAATTCACTAAAAGCATTGTATGATCCCTTGTATAACTGATTTATGTAGTCTTTCATTCAATACAATATATTAGGTACATATTATTGATAACTTCCAGCATAAAATAGTGTGTACTGTTGCTTTCATTCAATATTGCAAACTACATATCCACTAAGTGCAAAAAGGGATGGTTTCTTGCTAGCAAAATAAGTCAGAAACTGAATTATAGAGATAGTATGGGGTAGTAAATATTTATATTCTAATATTTTTACTTAAAATGCATATTTGTAAAATCAATTATTCAAGACACTTGTTATATAAGAAAAAGACACTCATAAAAAAGACATTGTATCTGAAGTATCATGGACTCATACAGATAATACATTTTTACTTAAAATGCTTCTTTGTAAAATCGATTATAAAAAAGACACCCATTATTAAAAAGCCACTGGATCTGAAATATTGAGGGCTCATACAGATAATATATGTAGTGGGTATAATTATCAAAGTTGGTGCTATATTGTTTCTTTATCTTACTGCAGAAAATACTTTAGCACAAATATTTAGTCCAAGACTACTAAATTCTCCAACCACTTGTAAAGTACTTATGAAAGCTTTTTACCACATAGACTGTGCCTTACAATGATACCCACCTGTATCATAGCTGTGCCCTGAATATGTTCGTGGCAGCAGTTGAGTAGTCTCAAAACTCTCCATCCAACTGTTTCTTCTTTTACCATCCACTCTTTCAAAAGTTAATTAAAACATCACTTGTTGCTATTGAACAAGGCCATGCCTTTACTTCTGCAGTCTAATGATAAAGTAGTAACCTAGCTTTAATTATAAGCCATATAGCAAATTATGAAAAATAGCAATAGCTTGAAATATTTATCACCAAATAACATCCCACAGAGGAATAAGACATTATCTAATTGCATCTGGCAGAACTCTCACCCCAAATAACTTGCAGCTTCTCTGCACCTTGGATCTACTGTCCCATTTCCTCTTTGCTTTTATTCAGTGGCCCTTTTTTAAGTTCTGACATTTAATCTCCTTAGGACTATTAAAAAACAAAACAAACAAACAACAAAAAAACCCCAACAACCAAAAAAAAAAAGCCTATCTGGTAGCTCTGTTTGGAGCTTATACCTAGTTTAAAACAATAAACATGAAAATTTCTCTTTCTCTGTGCCAACTTCTCTGAAGAATGCATTGTGGTTAACTAAACAGCTAATTTTTGTTCACTAAAAGTGAAATATTAACATATTAAAAGGGCCATTGATACCTGTTGATTCTCAACGTTTTTCTTTTCATTTCTGCCATAGTTTTTGATTGCCGTATGTTTTCAATTTGTACTTATTTAAAACCTTGTCTCTCTTTGCAGCAGAATGAAATTTGGTTTCATTGATTGTCTCGATGTTATCGGTGCTGCCCAGTTTTTTCTTTCCAAAACCCACACACTGCTGGTGCTTTTTTATTTGTCCTGTGCTCAGACAAATAAACAAAATTCAACTAAAAGGATCAGACTAACATTATTCCATGGTTTTTTGCAGTTGAATGGCATATTTATTGAAAGTGACTCATTTGCTGGCAAAGCACAATACTACTAAAGAGACAGGAACAACTTTACTGAATCATCAGGCTGCTTAGAAGCCTTTACAATATTGTCAAAATTAAGCTTGGAGAAAAGATAAACGTTCCTTTCCAAAAAAATCTGAGTGTTTGTGGAAAAATATTCTGATGGCTAGAAAAGGTAGACTGTGTGTCTCTTGCTGATACATTTCTTATCTGATATAACAGTACCTGGTGATAGCCTTACTGAAAAGGGCTGCTATGCAAGATGGCCTCATCTAGTATTTTTACAGTCATCTCATACAGGTTCTCAAGAGCAGTATCAGTCCCATTGTTATCATACAGCTGATTGAACAATTCCTTAGGGGTTAAAGATATTTTTCCCCAGAAAACTGTGGTTGTGTGGGAGAGAACATAATATAAAATACAACCTTTCATTCTCTTTTCCCTCCCCCAAGAAGAATGAATAAGAAAATTCCCCAAACGTGACTTTCAGACATTTTGTGATGTATGTGTGCCCTTCAGAGATAAGCACTAAACCAGATATATGTGAATTTTCTGGTTTATTGACACAAACCAAATATGTTTTCTCACTTCTGTCATTTTTTTATAATATATTCACATTTCTGCTCCGGACTTCACTGCTGAGATTTGGACATCTTTTCTGCCTTCCAATTACTCCTCCAGCTGCCATAAAATGTACCTTTATTTAATCTGGACAGTATCATTGTAACTTCAGAAGACATATAATCAGCATAACCAGTTTTGTAGTAGCTCACTGATAGATTTCTGAGTAAATTTGAAAATATTGTGTTTGTTTTTAGGATTGGGCTAGGGGATTTGATAATGTAATTTATGTCATGATTTCATGAAGAAGTAATTTTTTTCTTCTTCTTTAGGATGTACAAGTAGTAACGTTCTAAAAATCTGTGCTGTGCTCTGAAAACCTTTTCTTTGAAGAACCATGCACCAACCAAGCCAAAATTGCTGTCATATGTACACAGATCCTCACCTCACACACACTAAGGTGAAGCTACATGAATTAAAGAAAATTGAAAAGAAGCAAAATATCTCTGCTCTGCAGGTCTGAGGTGGAGAAAAATACAAGATCTTTATGTCTTATATCTGGTTTGCCATACACGCAGGCTGTCATCTGGAAAGCCAACAGCTTGTAGAGAGTGTTTGTTTTCCCTTCACAGCCAGCAGCTGCCTTTGGTAAAACAAACTCAGAAACAAATTTTGGAAGTGCATTGTGCCCAGAGCCCATACAGGAGCAGGAATTCAAAGCACCTCTAGCTGACCTACACATACATCTATCACTGGTCTGGTGGAATGAAGATGACCTGATAAAGATCACACTATGACAATTTTTCTTTTGCATTGGCTGCTGAACAGATAGAAACTGCTTCCTGTGGCCAGATGATTGTTGATCCAACTCCCTTCTGCCAGTGGTGCAGATAATGGTAATTCCCCAGGCAAATAAAAGCTACATTTTGTCTTCATTTTCATCTGAAATATGAGTTGGTCTGCTGTACACTAGGCAGTCATTTACTACTCATTTTCCTTTATTGATGTTTAGGAGTTGAAGCACAAAGTGATCCTCAAATGTAGTTAAAGTGAGGCAACAGCTGCCATCGTGACCACAACTACAGCAGCACCACAAACACATAAATCAAGGTTTCATTCATCTTTGAGCCAGTATACAGCAGAAAGTATCTCAAAAATGGAACTGTGTTGCAGTTGAAGAAATGCATCAATTTTTCTGCATGGGGACTAACAGAGAAAAAAGGTGTCCTTAGCAAACAGCAACAGGGCAGTAAAGTCTTGCTTACTAATTTGCATTCAAGGGCTTTTCCCCACACTATGCCTTGGAAATAATTTGCAAAATGGTCTTTCCTATATGCTTTTTAATATTTTTCTCACTGAATTATTACTAACAAAATGAACATAACAAAGAGCTGCTATACACAGCAAGAGGAAAGCCAAGGCACTCGATTTATTTCTAAAATGGTAAAGGACAATTGATAGTGTGGATAAGTATTTTTTATATGCATTTATTAATTCATAAACTACAGTATATCTCATCTCATCTTTCAACAACAGCTGATGTCTCCATTTTCCTCTGGAAACCCCTGCAGGTTCCAATATAAGAAACATAAATAATATGTTTTAATGAGATATGGATTGATTATGCTGGGAAAGCTGACATTTTCATCCATCATTCTAAATGATGTTTAACAATGGATTACCAGCCAGTAATTCCTCTGATATGAGATTAAATAAAACAACAGGCTGTTTCAGCAGACTAGTCCAAGGAGATGACAATAAATCTGCTCAATTATTGTATCAACAATCCAGCTTTCACTAACAAGGATATTATTATTTCATTTAGACTTGTTCAGGCATCATAGATTATTTTATTTCAGTCAGTGGGAGCAAGTGCAGTATTTTATTCTCAGATTTGCAAAGACCCAAGCTTTGAGAGAGTACAGTACATGCAGCTCAGCAGGCTTCAAGCTGACAGAAGAAAGCTACCAATCCCCTTTCAAACCAAAAATACATTGGGAAAGGAACATTTTGTTTTCAACCTAGTTAACTAATCTGAAAAGCCTCAACCAAAAGATACTGCCTGAGAAGATGATCCATTGAAACAGAGTTACTGGATCCTCTATGATTTGTACTTCACCTTGGCTCTGTTGTATATTTATAATTAAGATCATTCAGACTATCTTTTGGCCTGAAAAATTAGACTGCAAATAACTGCAACAAAACGAATCCCTCTTTTTTCCTTGCTTCATGCTCAGAAAGCAGAAAGCACGCAAAGTTTATTAACAGAAGCCTCACACAGAGAGTTTTCCTTGCCAGCCAGTCCTAATAAACTCCCCTTCCTCGCAATCCAGTCCAAACCGTTACACTTCACACAGTGCCCTTGTTCTCCTCACAATGTTTTGTAATGGCAGATATTACTACAGAATGGAGCAGTCCAGTGCCCAGCTAAGCCACACAGACACGGGGGAACTTTTAGACAGATGAGTACATTTCAGTCTTCTATCGCAGACTGCAAACCAGTGGAGCAGGTGGTCTGTGGAAAACACATCACACATAAAGTGCGAATGATCACTGTTGCTTTACCAGTTACTTTTCTGTAAAATGAGGAAATACGAAAATGGTACTTCCTCCACTCTCTAATCACCAGAAAGGTGACAGCCTTGCAGTGACAAGTTATAATCTGTTCCTTGCAGAAGGGAATTTTTCCAGCTCTGCTCCAAAACCTGCTTCCCAAGTTTTCATGGACCTGACTCTTTCCCTCTACTTATGGGCATCCCCAGGTGTCAATAAGGTAGGATTTTCCTCAAAAGCAAAAGCAAAAACACAAGATCACTTATACTCCAGTTGTGGAAAGTCTGTGCTGAAGTGCAGTAGTTAGATGAAGAGATGTGTGGAGCATGGAATTTATTTCTTCCCTAGTATCACCACTAGGAGCCAGTGAAGAAGTGAAAGCTGCTGAGATGAAACGGAAAACTTGCTCCAGTAAAAATTTTTTCCCTGGCTCTTTCCTGGCTCATGGCTCACCAGATAAGCTTTTATATGATAGACCAAAACAAGGACATGATGCAGTCCATGACGGTGTCACCATAGAAGGATAACCACAAGCTTCTCTGCAGGGCTGAACTAATTTAGCTTTAAGGCAATATGGGAGTGATTCTCATCACTAGTCAAAAAGGCAAAGAGAAAAGTCATCTCTTTGGTATACAACAATTTTGCCTTGGCTTTTACTTCCCCTCTGATTCCCAGCTTACCAATTTTTTTTAACAGTAGCCTGTATGACTTTTCTTGAAGATATTCAAATCTCCCTTGGTACAAGCTCTGTAAAGCGAGAATATTAATTTCTGAACTGTAATACCATATTTCTTGTGGATATATATGAAGGAGAAATTGTCTGATGGCATTCAAAATATTTTTCATGCTATGTTGTTATGTTAATTTTGATTCCTCAGTTTCCACAATTTCCATGTTTAGGCCACAGTTAGGGAAGCTGAATTCTGCTTATTTGATGTAAAAATAATAGTTCTAATAATAACACAAAAAAGATCAATGAGAATGTTGTATATCTTTTGGTGTTGACTGAGACTGGTCGGCTTTGAAAAGGAAGTGAGTGTGGAGAGAGGAAGCCTGGCTCTCAGTCCTTTGAGAGGCAGCTCCTTTTCTCATGCCTTGCAGCCTTCCTGTCGGCACCCAGGGTTGATTTACAGAGCCACTGGGGGAAGATGATTGTCCTCCAATGCTTTGCATGCTAGTGAGTTCCTAATTTTACTGACTGGAAAAGCACCAGATATAGCTGCAGATTCTTCTGCAGGAAAAAATACTCACTTGGATACTCAAAGCTAGAGCTTTTTGAACCATCTGTGCAAGTATGCAAAGGGCTCCTTGGTGCAGTGCAGGTTTAGGGAGATAAGCCCTCTTCTCGTCCTATCAGGAGGTACCTCCCACCATCTTAGTGACAGTAGGGGAAAGGATGAAAGCAGCAATTGCCCCTCTTTGCCTTCTCTGCACGGCAGTAGCTGGTCCAGTGCCCTTGGCTTTGTCACAAGCAGACTTTCCTTCTCTGTTGAACAAACACGATGCAGCCAGTCCCACGCAAACACAAAGGCATCAGAGCAAACAGCTCCCACCCGAGAACCCCAGCAGCAGCTCCTGTTGACCACTCACTGTCTGTGAACTCCAGAAATGCTACGAAACTGAGGAGCAGACTGAGAAAGCAGATTACTGCAGAGGGCTGAGGCTAAGACGGTATTTGCCTGCTGAGCCAATTCTTGCCTTTCATAACACCGATGAGCTAATAGGTTTAACACTGATGAAATAACAGGCTGAGTGTGATGTAAGCTATCTAAAGACCCCAGAAGCTTTAAAACGTAGCCTACTAGGTCCGTGTTGATTCACCTCCAGCTCCTCTCCACAGCAGGTGCACTCAGTTGGGCAGACAAAAGCCCTGTGAAGCTGCCATTGACAGGACAGCTAACACACTGCCAGACATCCAGGGGTAGTTTGGAGACCTGGCAAGCACCCATCCCATCTGCATCAAAAGGCCCTTCTGCCACCCACTTGGTGCTGGTGGCCGGGAAGCCCTGACTCGAGGTATGGCATTTACTGGGAGGTTTCTCCCATTGCAGGGGGCTGGTGCAGCCCTCTGGGCACCCTGAACCCCGCTCTCCCCTGCTCATCTGCCTTGTTCACAAGTCAGCCATCTGCTTGGAGGTCTGGAAGATGCACTAGTTTGGTTACCAAACCCTGGTGAGATAGTGTAGTGCTTTTGCAGAAAGACCCTTTTTCCCCACCCTCCATCTTAAATGGAAAAAATTCTGACCTGTTTCAGTTCAAGGAAGTGTCTGCCAACACTGAAAAGGAGGATTGCATTCACCTCTGGGGCATCTGAGACAGATTTTTTTCTGATTTTTCAATAATTGGGAGAATTTTTGAAAGCCACAAGGAAGTGAGTTCCCTTTCTTGGTCATATTTGTCCAGCCTTGCCAGCTGTACTTGTATGCAGCATCTTCTCTCAGGTCCAGGTAAAGCTTCTGCCTCTACAAGTGATTTCTGAGTAGGTTTTCGTCAGCTGCTCTGTCCCACCAGTAATAGTATCAGGAAATACAATAGTGCAAAATGTTATAATGGCATGGTGTAATCCTTCCTTTTTGTCTTTCATTTGAGTGCCATCACTGCAGAAACAGCATAACTTTCATTTCAGTTGTTGTAATTAAGCAGCGTTTCTGCCTACTGCACCTCCTGTTTAAGCCTCCTGCTTTCTCAAACGTCAGTGTTACACTGAAGCCTTCTCAGTCACTGGGAGTCTCTTTGCTTTGAGCTCATGTTACACAACAAGCTTTGTCTCCAAGAAACAGAAAGATGAAATCTGTGCGTCTTCACTAATGAATATTTATTATACTCTTAGTGAACAAAACCCTGGGAAATTTACCTGCTACTATTTCCACCCCCTTTTTTTTTTTTAAATCCATGTATTTTTTATTTACCTCCCCATATCTTTAACATTTCTTTATTTTATTCTAGGTGTATCTCTTCTCTTTCAGTAGGTCTAAGCTCTTTTGATGCAGAAGTGTTTAAGACTGGCTGGATTCTCAGAAGAAATTGCTTCTCTTGATACCTGAACCAAAGAATTAATAAAATAATGCCTCCAATAGTACATGATTTCCAGAAGTACAGGTTACTGTTGATTATTAATATGAGAGAATTATTGCATTTTCTCACATTCACATTTGTATAAATCCTTTGGCTGTATAGATGCCATAATATTATGCTACTGAATCAAGAAAATTTATCAAATTACAAATTGCAGGCCAAGAAATGTTTTGTTTGGTTTAACTTTGCTGTTTCTATCCCTTTAAGTTTTAGTTGCTGTATTCAGCAGATATTTTATCTTTTACATCACTGATTAAATTAAGAGGCAAATTAATTTAAAGGCTCTGACTGCTCTTGATTGTCAGCAATCTGGATGCTTATTAAGTGGTTTAAAGTACATTTAATTAAAGATGTATTGCTTCACATCCAGTAATCAGTGAAACATTTAGTGTTTGTCTTCTTAAATTTAAGTATTACCACTTCTTCTGTAGTTCAAGAACACTTTTAAAGGATGTATGCATTATTTCCTCATTCTAAAAGAATGACTAACCACTAATTGCACTGAATTGAGTCTTCCTCTTACCTACTGTTTATAATTATAAAAATTAATTGGCCAATACAAATATTATGTCTTTGCTTGCTCTCATGTGCCCCCTCACTATCTATTCCAAAGGTTAAGAAAGACTGCTGATCAAAGGAGGGATCAATGCTAGAAGTGGATCTGGAATTTAGGCATTGAGCTGGATCACACACTACTCTGAATGCTTTTTTTTCCTGTTTTTTTTTTTCCCAATTTAAAAACCTATTCCAGAACACCGGGAGTCAGCCTCTTTCACGTCCTTCAAAATAGTCCAGCAGGTGCAGCCACATAAACAAAAGCAGCCATAATCCAGAAGGCCACATAATCTCGTGTTTCTTGGTGATGAAATATGAGTTTATCGTACCTTGCCCTTCTCAAACACTTTTTAGAAAAGTCAAACTGCCTTCACCTTCCCACAAATCCTTTGGCTGGAACTACCAGAGAGGGGGAGTACGTATAAGCCCTGACAACAAACCCCATGACATTTCTTCAAAGGCTCTGGGTAAGGAACAAGTTCGTCATGGAGTGAGTCATAATGGGTGATCTGCGCCAGCACCACTTTAAGCCCAGAAGGAAAATTCTGGCAGTTGTACCTATTTTTCACTTTCTTATAGAACTATTTATTTGGGAATAGAAAGAAGAGGTCATGGGGTAAACATGAGTTTAAAAAAGTATCAGTGACTTCTCCTTCCTTGTTTTTGCAGCTGAGTTACTGTAAAATGGGGTGTGTTGAAAGCAACCAAGGATTGGACATCTTTCCCAAAACAAGCTGTTCTCATTCACCTTTAATAAAAGGAATTTACTGTTCAGTGTTTAAAGAAGTGAAAGCAGAACAGGAGACTTCTGCAGCTGATTTCTGTGGAGATGAATTAACATCCTGAGGTTTATTTGCTTGTTTAGCAAGGTCACCTAGGCCTCCTGCTGAATGAATGGAAAACCACACCTACCTTAGGCCTCCCTGTTCCTGCGATGAGAGGAAGAGGTGTTTAAGGTTAACTTGTTCAGGAGAGCTTTAGACTGGACATCAGGATGGATCTCCTTGCTGAAAGAGTGGTCAAACACTTTCACTGGCCGTAAATTACTGTCGCAGAATGTGAGAACGGGTAAGGTTGGAAGTGAACACTGGCAGTCATCTAGCCCAACCTCCTGGCTCAAGCACAGTCACTCCACTGGAGCACATTAGTTAGGATTGTGTCCAGAAGGCTTCCAAGTATCCCCAGTGAGGGAAACTCCACCCGTTCTCTGGGCAGCCTGATCCAGTGCTCAACCACCTGCACAGTAAAGTTCTTCTTCATGTTCCAGTCGAACTTCCTGTGTTTCAGAAACAAATTAAGTTCCCCAAACCAAGTCTGTTTTGCCCATGAGGGTAATTGGGAAGTGTCTTTATCTCAACCCATGAGCTTCCTTTTTTTTTTCTGGTTTCCTCCTCCCATCTCATCGGGGAAGGGGACTGAGACAGTGGCTGGGTGGCAGATGGGCTACCATGTGGAACCAAGCCACCACAGTAGTGCAGCAAAGTACAAGCTGTTTGTAAGCTTTGGGCTCAAGACCAAAGACAAATGACAACAACAAAAAGAAGTAAAAGAATTCAGGCTGTCAAACTCTGTTCACGTCACTGATGGGTTATCTGTCCTTTTACTCCATGCCTGCACACTGAACTTCACATCAGAAAGTTAGGAGGCTTTCCCTTTTAAATCAGCTTAGTGCATTGCACATCTATAAAATGACAGCTTCTATGAAATTGATTATTACACAGTTCTTAAAGTAAGAAGGTCTTGTTCATCTTCTGCAAAGTCAGCAAGGCCTTGAGCTGTTCAGGCTTTGCCCAGCAGTTTATAACAGCTTGTAGGAGCTCACTGAAACACAACATGTCTTAATCTGCACCTCATATCCAGGCTAATAAATGCAAAGGTATAGACCATCCCAAGTGAACAATACATCTGCCATGCATTATTCCATGCATCTGCATATATCGCTTTCTTGTCAAAGAGAAGGCATATTGTCCTTAAATCTGTTCAATAGTCATTCAATTTCTACTTCAGAAACACTTATTTTGTGAGAATCTAGTCATTCTTTCCTCAGCTCCTTTACTGTCTTGCCTGAAGTTCCCAAACTTCAGAAGCTAATGCAAAACACGCTACAAAAGGCAAGTTTGTAAAGGATGATGGGAACGGCTATAAAATAAACAACGAAGGCACAATAAAAGTAGTCTTAAAATACAAAAAAGCAGCCTTTATTATGAGATCATAGTACATGCCAAAATAAAAGTGTCTTTTAAAACACTGAGGGTGTTTATGAATTGTATTTACAGGTTTTTCCTGCCATTTTAAAACTAGAATGTTTGGTTTTGCGGATATTGTTAAAAATAAATATTTTAAAACATGATCCAAGAAAAGATGCATACAACAGGAAAAGGGAAATCTGGCTTGAAATGAAGCTATTCCTACAGAAGCCAAGAACAAAGAACATATTAGGGTTGAAAACTTAAATATGCCCTACCTTAAACTGAGAGGGTAAAATTTTGTAAAAACAAGAATAAATCACTTAAAAACTAATACTGCAAGCCTTTTTTTCTTTTTTATAATATAACATCAAAATTACACAGAACACCCCAGTGATCACTAGGAAACCTGCCACAGTCTAGTTTTTCCAAACCTATTAAGTCCATGCTTCGTGGAATAAAATGCCCCCCTTCCACTGCAGGCCGAAAGTAAACACGGTCAAACCTCATCTTGCACTTGTAGGCTGCATTCAGGTTGGTGTTGGACTGCGTGTCCCAAGTGTAGCGGCAGTGTTGAGGTTTATCCAAAAACTCCCAGACATCCTTAATGTTGCCAGGTAAGTCACCAAGTTTAGTAACCTGAAGGCAGGAGGAAAAAAATGCCACAAGATAGTGAATTCACAAATTCTACCTTCAAAAAACAGAACTGAGTTGTCACAGCACTGCTTTTTTACCTGCAAAATTTAAGTTGCTAAAAATCAAAGATCTTGGAGATGTTTCTAAACTATGGTATTTCTCCAGATAGTCTAAAGCATGACCAATTTCTGTAGCACTTTCTAAATCCAAAACATGGATTCCAAATGTTCAGTTCTGAAATGTTAAGGTATGGGCGTCAACATCATGTTTCCTAAACCAGTGGTCTTCTAGTTCACTGCAATAGAATTTCATGATAGGGTGAAACTCTGACCTTCTAGTAATAACACAAAAACTTCACTTTTAGTATCAGAAGCCAAAAACTACTTCTAATTTTGAATGTGTTGGGTATGGGGGATTAAGATCTATTTCTCCAGAGCACCTTCTTCTTTCATTGATTCTACAAGCTCTGAGAATTGGAGAGCTGAACAAGTAAAGATCAAGTTCTCAAAATGAGAAGAAGTCAAAACTTCCATCAAATCTGCCTGCATCTGCTCAGATATAAATATTGTTAATAAGGCATTTTGTTATTGGGAAGGGGTCTCCATATAAATCACCTCAGCCACTACAACACTTCTACTTAGTCACAGTTCCATATTTAAGAGTAAGTTTTGAATATCTCTGTTTTGCCTAAGCAGGGAATATCTCATAAAGACAACAGAAAAGCCTGAGAAGGTTTTGTCAGAATACCTTCTCTAAATAACAAAGCTGTTTATTTCTATTTACCTCACTGTCTCTGAGGTTTGTATCCCCTCCAAATATAACAGTGGTGGACTCGGACTCCTTCTGCATTTCGTTTAACACTATTTGCAGCTGCTTTATACGTTCCTTAGAGTGATTTTTAGTGCTCTCCAGATGAGAGGTCATAAGGCAAAGTTCAATACCAGATATGCTCACCTATGTGTAAAACAAGGAGGCAGTGTTACTATCCACATCACGGTTAAGAAGCTCAAAGACAAAATCTAATCACAAAGCAAATTACTGAATGACAGAGCTCTGGTTAATATTAGTTTTACATTGAAGAAAAGGGGCTTACAGAAGGAAAACAGGCTTTTAGTTTTGTTTCAGAGGTTATGAGACTTGAAAACAAAGTATAGTAAGTAACTTGCATAAAAGATTTAAGTTTGTCAGTATCAAATGCAACTGGGTTTGTATCCTTGGAGAAGAAGTTTTTCTGCTGTTTGAGACTGTCATAGAGAAAAAGCCAGTTCAGCCTTTCCTGGGATTTTTTGTTTGGAAGGCAGAAGTACAGCTGCTTAGTACATCCTGACTCACTCACATGCACAACCAAAAGGTTCCTCTTCATGGCAGTTGTTGGAAAAGGTATTATCTCATGTTTCAGTAGCTTCACTCTTGATTTCTTTAACATTATGACAGTGAAATACTCGTCTATGTTACCTAAAGAAGAAGAAGGAAAGAAAGGTTTGAGGATATCTTCTGCTGTGTCATAAGACAGTTAAGGTTCCGAAAGACACCTTTTTACCACAGCCTGTGAGAATACATTGATTTTTAAGCTGTACAAAGTCAATAGTGAAAAGTTGCATAATAACTATCTGAATTTTTCAGATTTTTTAAATGCAAATGTTTTTAAAATTTCTTATCTATGGTACTTTTTGGCCACCCTTGCTACCAGTCTTTCAAAATGCAGAAAAAAATACAAAGGAAACCACCAGGCAAGCAAGCTTTTCACAAGTAATTGGCATCACACTATATGCTGATATCAAAACACAGAAAACAAACTCTGAGTGTTTCCTTCTTCACTTTACTCCTTACATTCTTACAGATGGTTGGAGGTTTTGGCAAGAGAGACAGAAAAAACCCAAACTTTATTTTCTGGTTTTTGTCTTTAGCAACTGAGGGTTTTTTCTTACCTGGAATAATAGTGTAATTGCCTGCTTTCATCTGGAGAAGAGAGAGATGTGGTGGGATGACCTCCTGTAAAAACACAACATCCGGACTGTATCTGAAATCAGCAAGGCAAGATTTTCAATTAATTACTGAGAAGTAGTACTGCAACACCCTGAGGCCAAATGGAACAGAGTCAGGGATTTCAGGTGCACCTTCCCCTCACTTTGCTAGGTATTGTAAGAATCTGGTTTTCAAAGAAGGAAAAAAAAACTATCTCCATTATATTTAGCAGCATGTAGACACCACCATTACTAAAAGGGAGGAAACAATTGTTATGAACATGGAACTGACATGGTAATAAAATGCATTACTTCCTTATACCACAACCTTGCACGTTTCATATACTACATACATAAGGAACTCAATTTAAGCAGCTGCGAAGTAGCTTTGGGACATGTTCTCCAGAAGATTCCAACCACCCCAGGCCAACAAAAAGAAGTGAAATTTTATTTAGTTGAGGGGTTTCTGCTGTTTTGAGAGGAAATTATCACTTGTTTAAGTAACTTAATCTACACAGGTAGATTACTGTATTAGGATAAATCAATTTATGTAACTGTTAAGTTGATCATAAATGTATTCAAGGCAAGGTTCCACTACTAGAAAAATAAAAGATCCTATTGCTTTTATCTTGCACATTTGTTTTGATAGAGAACTAACAGTAACAGCAAGAGAAAAAATGCACTAAAAAATCTTTGTTGCTGTTTCAAACAGTGTGCTCTAGCACAAAGTTATTCAGACTACTGCAAGTTTCTTGCAGTTTTACCCTTCTTATGTACAGGATGCACCTATGAACTATGTTCATGATGTACGACTGCAACTTGAACAATATTGCTCATTATTAGATTTTTAAAGTAGCTATCTCAAAACAGTTAACCTTTGGGATGTTGCATAGGTTCTTACAGTCAGTGTAACTACTCTCAGCTACTTAGGATTTATAAGGTGATTGTACTGTTGCATCTAATACTAAGATAATTGGAGCACAAAGATTTGTAAGCACTTAAATCAAGAAGCTTTTTTCTTCCTTTTGCATCCAGGTACATGACATTACAAAGAGGAGGCTATACTTACAATGCCAGGTATGTACAGATTCCTCTAGCTCGATCTTTCAGATTTCCTAGATCCAGCCCATCGATGTTCCAGGTGATCAGCGAGAAGTTGCTGTCGTCTTCTTTTTGCTGCGAGTCCGCACTATCGACACCAGCATTACTTGTAGTTGCATCCACTGTGAGGTCAATGCTAAAGAGAGAGTGTACTTGTTTGATAACATGCACATACTAATCTATCTGTGATTGCCTCACTTATCTTCTAAAGCATGTATTCTTCACAAAATCACTTAAAAGCACAGTAACTAAAACACACAGTCATAAAGCTGTGCTACACAGGTGAAGTAAGTGGTTTTTCCTCCTCCTTATAGACACAAGATAACATTTACCATTCTGATTTCAGTTAATCAGATGGTGACCAATGTAATCCAAAGCACCTGAGTAGTTCAACTCTTTCCCCATGGTCCCACTCTTCCCCATGTCCTTCAGGAACAGGCTGCTTCAGAGTGGATTCCCCACAGGGTGACAAGTCCTGCCAACAAACCTGTTCCAACATGGGCTCCTCTGTCCATGAGTTCACAGGTTCTGCCAGGAGCCTGCTCCAGCGTGGGCTTTCCATGGCATCACAGCCTTCTTCAGGTATCCACCTGCTGCAGTGCAGGGTCCTCCTGGGCTGTGGGAGGATCTCTGCTCCCCTGTGGTCCTCCATGGGCTGCAGGGGAATCTCTGCTCCTGCACCTGGAGCACCTCCTGCTCCTCCTTCTTTGCTGACCCTTGGTGTCTGCAGGGCTGTTTTCAGTTCTCTCTTCTACTGCAGTTGCTGTTGTGCAGCAACATTTTAACCTTAAGTACGTTATCCCAGAGGCGCTACCACCATCGCTGATGGGCACAGCCTTGTTCTGCAGCGGGTCTGCCTTGAAGTCAGCTGACATTGGCTTTGTCAGACACAGAGGAAGCTTCTGGCAGCTTCTCACAGGAGTCACCCCTGTAAGCCCCTCACTATCAAAACCTTGCCAAGCAAACCTGGTCAGAATAATGTTGATAACACACTGATGTTTTTGCTGTTGCTAATTAGTGCTTACCCCAAGACAAGGACTTTTCAGCTTCCCATGCTCTGCCAGGTGCATAAGAAGCTGGGAAGAAACATGGCCAGGAGAGCTGACCTGAGCTGGCAAAAGGGATATTCCACACCAATAGATCATTATGTTCAGTGAATGAACTTGGAGGGAATGGCCAGGAGCCAGCTGCTGCTTAGAGCTGGGCTGGGCATCAGTCAGTCGGTGGTGAACAACTGTATTGTGCATCACTTATTTTTCTTGGCTTCCATTTCTCTCTCTGTTATCTCCCTTTTCATCACAATTAATTTATAATTATTATTTATTTTATTTCTACTATAAAACTGTTTTTACCTCAACCCATGGGTTTTATCTTTTTTTTTTCCAATTCTCTTTCCCACCCCACTGAGAGGGTGATGGTGTGTGAGGGTGTCCAAGTGAGTGGGTGCATGCTACTTAGTTGGTATCTGGGGTTAAACCGTGGCAGGCAGGGATCGGGAAAAGTTCAATTCCACATGCAGATCAACACTTTCAGTACACAGTCCAGGTGTGCTGTGAGATTGTGAACGTAAGACACAGATCTTACATCTTAACTTTCACAGGTACATTTAACAAGGTGTGCATGTACATGCCAAGTTTATTTACAGAAATATAAATATGCATACATCTAGTATAATACAAATATGCATAATTTACACGTATACAAATGGGCGTACGGTAAAATCTGCATATGTATTGCTGCACAAGACGAGGCAACGAGAAGAAAATGTGCCTGTGCCTTCTCCAAAAGGCTCGCAATCCAACAATCCAGAAGATCCATAGAGGGAAAACGCAGCCCGCAAGCCTGACCACCTCTCAAAGGGAGAGACGGGTCGGGAAAGGACGAGAACGGGTGCGGAAAGGGAACAGGAACCACCTGCCTCGGTACCCGCCGGCCGCCGTGCGATGCCAGGCGGGAGGGGAGCGCTGCACCCCAGCTTACGCCTCGGCCCGGCGATGGCTCTCCCCGGCTGTGGGGGCCCCAGCGCCTTCCCGCCGAGGGGAACCTGCCTGCACCTGGGGATGCTCCGCTCCCCGACCCCCGTCCCGCTTCCCCCTGCTACGTCCCCCCGTCCCTGTCACCTACCAGCCGCCAGTGTCCACGCAGGCCGGGGCCGCCCCGCCCGCCGCCGCCTCCATCTCCCGCGGCGGGTCGAAATAAGCGTTCAGCGCCCTCTGAAACACAGGGGCGGGTGGCAGGGAGGGGCCGCCGCCGGGCAGCCCCGCGGCCCCGCCGGCCCCGGCCGTACCTCCATGTGCCAGTCGCTGCCGGCCAAGAAGCGGCGCGCCACGGCCGCGTCGCTGCTGGTGATGGCGGCGAACTCGGAGCACAGCACCTTCCTCCGCTTGGCGACGTGTAGCGCCTCCTCATCCTCCTGCTCCCGCTTCTGCTCCGCCGGCGGCGGGCTCGGCGCTGCCTCGGCCCCCTCCTCCATGGCTGCGGCGGAAGGCGGGGGCAGGCACCGCCCGCCGGGGTTGCCGTTCCGGGGCGCGGGCGGGCGGCGGTCAGCGGGACGGCAGCATGGGGTTCACAGTGGAGAGCCTGAAGGAGGCCATGAAGTACATGGTGGAGTCGCAGGGCTTCGACCGGGTGCTCCGCAAGGTACGGGCACTTGGAGGGCAGGGCTCCGGGACAGCTCGTTTGCACGACCTTTTGCCCTCTCCCGGAATGACAGGCTGAAGCGGGGTCGGGGTCGGGCCGCCGGGGCTGCAGAGAGCCGAGCCTCGGCGGGGCTGCGGGCACGGCAGGAGCCCGGTGGTGCAGGCCCGCCGGTGCTTCCCCGCATTCCAGGCCTCGGAACGGGGGCGTGTGGCCGTGGTGCTAACACGGCGTAGATAACACAGTTACAATAAGAATAATAACTCAATTGTTATTCAGTAACTCTCGTTAAATACTGCAGCTGCCTTCCAGCAGCTCACTGAAGGTGACTGTACTGTATAACCTTCAGGAGTCATTCAGCAAGTGGCATTCTTTCCTTCGCAGTACATGCGAAGCACCTAACTTCAAGGACCGTGAAATTGTGAAATAAACTTCTCCCCGTTTAAAATTTAATAGGTAGCTCGTTATGGCATCTCACACCTTAGCCTGAAGTCACACTGAAAGCACAATGCGCACCCCAGTGCTCTCTGAATTTCTACACAAGGTCTTACACTATACCCTCACTATACCTTCTGGTATAAAGAAATGTAGTTGACAGGTACTGCTGCAGTGTCATGCTACATTATGCTCAAAAAAAGTTGAAGTTACTGTTAATTTACACTGTAAATTGTGTAGTATGTGGTAGCATACCTGCTGTGTGGGAAAGTTCTGTGAAGCAGTGATCTCATTAAATTTTCCCTTTAATTTTTATTTGTTTGTGTAACTGTGACATAGAGTGATGGAATAAATATATCTAAGAAAACCAGCCATGTAAAAATTCATATACTTTGCTTTGTAGAGGAGCAAATGTTATAATGGAAGCAGTGCTTTTGTTGACAGCTCCATGATCTGATACATTTAATAGAAATCAACTGTTCGCAGAGTAATTCTTACAGTCGTGTTTTTCCAAGACATGTTAGTGAATATAAAGTTTTTTAAAAATGTATAAAGCTTTAAGAAGATAGTTTATTTATAGAGTCCATTTAATTCTTAGTCACCACTTCACTGTGATAACTTTACACTCCTTTTAAATCCTAAGAAGTGGTGAGCAAATATTAGCATTTCAGCTCGTAAAGGTAACTGGCTGGAAGTGAGCCTTGGGCAACAGGCTTCCTGTCTTGCTCTGGAATACTTGTAGATTTTTCCTGCGACCTTCTAGAATTAGGATGCTAGGAACCTGATGATAATAACAATAAAAGTTCAGTTGTGTTTGAATTAAAAGTAACTGCTCCTTTTCTGAGAGATACCTGAAATCTCTCTTACCATAACTAAATGACTCAAGATTTTTCATATTTTGGAGAAGACACATTTTAGTCTGAAGCCTTTCACCTCCAGCCTCAGGCTTAGTTTCTGGTTTAACTCCAACATGGTATCTACACATGGGTTTAATGACGGTGTGTTTAAAGCCTGGAAGCTGGAGCAGTGTGCTGTTCCCCGAGGCAGATGCGTGGGAGGACAGGCACAGCCGGGCTGGGAGAAGCACAGACCTGCAGCTCTAGCTGAGTAGGTCCTGGAAGCGTTCAAGTACTGAACTATTTTCGTCAAGGAGAGCAGGCATGTAGTGCCAGATCAGAGCAGTGACAAATGGGACCAGATGCTTTCCTCGCCTTGCTGGTGGGTTGGAGCAGCAGTCCCTGATGGGAGTGGAAGCCATCTGCTCCCAGCGTTGAGCATCAGTGAAGTCCTGCTTAAAAATTCTGTCAGAAGCTTAGGCCTCCAGTGCAGCAGAATACCTGATTTAGGTCTTTGGATTTTCATTGATATAAATGCTATTTCTATATTAGGACGTTGCCTCAGTAATTTCCTCTCAGTTTAATCCCAGTTTTTTCCATTAGAAGACTGTACTACATCATCATTGATCTTAGTGTCATTTGTCTGCAAAATTTGGATAAACTTTGGCATTATCAGAAAGGGTGAGCTCTTACATTGCATTATCAATAAGGAACAATGAAACTGGAAACATTTCAATCTTAATAACTTTTAAGATCAAAAAAGATTTAAATCAACTCAGCTGGTAACAGAATGGAAACATTCAAGTTTAAAAAAGCCCTTATAAAAAACCTGACAATTAGTAGGAATAAATATAATAAATATATCCACATTTCACTTTTAGCAGTCTAAAGGCACTTCAAACTCTTAGTTACACATGTATGTATATATGTGGAACTTATGCCAATTTTGCATCTGCTTTCAGATTTTGAATATAGTGCTACTAACTGAAGAAATTTAAATAGAGATTTTAAAATACTGAATTGGTAGTAACTTCATGGTCTCAAAATTCCAGCTTCTTTTGAGGGGAAGCATGGTACCAGAGGTGAACTGTAATTCTGTATTTACCACTTATGGGCTGGAATAAAACTGTATCTGCAGATAATGACGCTGTAACACTGTGACACAGTCTTGGATACTTCTACTCACATATATGAATTTCCTGTCAGGGAGGCAAATCTGATTAGTACTTCTACTGGTCATTTCAAAATACTGATTTTTACTGAGGTTGCTCTAATATAATGATTAATGAATTACTGGTGGTCTCAGTTTCATTTTGTGAGCTAACAAATATGCCTTCACAACTATGGTACACACAGATACTCAGAGCAGTTTTGTGTTCCCTCTAATCTGGCTTTTCATTCACAGGTTAAAGCAAAAGGAAAACTGAAGACAGTTTCCTCCTAAGGAATTCCTTACACCATAGCAAGTATTGAAGTTCTGTTAAGCTGTCAGTTTATAGATTTGTCTGCATTAGAAGTACAAATTTTTCTAAGGCAACAGTCTTGTGCTCAAAATTTATGCAAATATCTAATGGGACAGTTGAATTACTATATTTTCCATCTTTTAATTTGTCTCATGAGTCCAGAGTCAGACAAGATTTACTTTCAATTTGATTGAGGGCAATATTAGGTGTTGATACTACTTGTCAGTAAGCTTTTTATTCCTTTTTTTGGTTATACAGATGAAACTTCAATCTGCAACTCCTGGAAAAGTTGTTTGTGAAATGAAAGTAGAAGAGGAGCACACAAACAGAGGTGGCACATTACACGGAGGTTTGACAGCCACGCTGGTGGATGTGGTGTCAACAGCAGCATTGCTGTACACAGAAAGAGCAATGCCTGGGGTCAGTGTGGACATGAACATCACGTAGGTATCATCCACTGTGTTTACTAAAATATGCTAACTTTTCTTCCCCTATTGACTCCATTGTACATCATTTCTGTGCTGTGGCATTCACTAAAAATGTGTGTTTTCTTTCGTTTCAGAAGTCCTGTTTTGATAAATTAAGGGGGTTGTGTGTGTGTTTTTGGAGACTGCCATTTGGTTTCAAATTCTGAGTTGGACCTTCTTAAGCTTCTATTTGTTACATGTGTTTAAGAGACAGTGCCCATTCCTTCATAGAATGTAAAGGGATATTGATATGTGGTGAATTTTAGTCTTAAGAAATTGGTTTGGTTTCAGTTTTCGCATGTGCAGATATGTTAATGTCTCCTCAAAACCTAAGGTCTAGGGTAGGCAGCTTTCTATAAACCCTTTTTTAGTATTAGTCCATAAACCAGAGAAAAATATTAAAGCAGGAAAGAGTTTATCTCTGTTGTGTGCTCATATAGAGGGTAAATTACAGATTGAATCAGAATTTCTCAGTGGAAGAAGATTCCTTTGCTCTAGGTTATTTTAAGGTAGTTTTATACTGAGAATAGTTCTTCCTGTAATGAAAATTCAAAATGTCTTAAAAAAACCAGTTGTTCTGAAACTTTCTTTGATCATGCTATAGTAGCTTGTCAGCTTTGCTTCATTACTTTTAATGAAGAGATTATGACCAATTGGAACTAAAGAAATCCTACTTGGAATAACTAACACAGAGCATTAAAAATCTTAGAAAAGTAACCCCTCATCAAAACTGCCTTTAAAAAAAGAAAAAAAAAAAAAAAAGCTTTATAAGTGTGTGGGGAATGATCTGTATCTTTAGCAGTTTCCCTTCTTTCTCTCCCAGCACCTTCTGATTTCTCCACTGGGTAGATGGGATTAAGCATCTCTTTAAGCTTCATACTGCCACTGTGATGACTAGGATCTTGCTGGAAATTACAACCTAAAATTCTCCTATGATGATGCACAGGTTTTTCCCTGCAGTAGTATAACAAGAAGCCAACATCTGAATTATTGACACTATCAGTTATGTCCACCCAATTACATAAGGGCTGAAATCTGAAGAAAGTGCTGTCTCTGGAGGTGATCCAAAATTACCTTTAGGCTATGTTACATGAAGCAATATTAACAGCTTTTTTAACTTGGATTACTGCATTGATTGAACAAGTGAGATTGGATATCAAATATTGTTATATGAGCTTTTTTCCTTTTTGGGAAGGAGCTTTTTAAAAGTTGTCATGAGGAAGCTATTTCAGTAATGGAAAGAACAGAGAGAAACAGAAATTTTTTTTTTGGTAACCACAAGAGGATCAGCAGCAGCTTCTGGAAATGAGACAAGGCTGAAATCCTGCCCTTGTCAACCAATGGAGCCGGTGCTACATCAGCGTTAGGCGTGACTGACATTCTTGTGACATGGTGTCATGTATAAAAATGGACTGGTTGATGAAATTTATCTCAACGAGATTAACATCCAGCAATTTTTCATTTTCCTCTGCAGTTCCAGCATTTGAATATTGTTCCCTTACCTCAGATCATGGTTGGATCGTGTTCCTCCTAATTCTTTCCAGGGGAATTCTTTGTGGGGAAATTTCTTCCTATTCCCTGAAGAGTGTGTTTTAAAAGCACACCCTCCTGCTCATGTAAATAAAAACAAAGAGTTGTCTGATGAATGGAAACACATTTGAGGGCTGCCCAGATTTCCATGACTTTCCTCTAACCAGAGTATGGGAAACAGTTAACCTATGCTTACGGTTCCATACAGAAATGACCTTCTGGAGCCTTTGTAACAATGACATTTTGCAGCTGAAGCAGCCAGACTAGTTTAGAAAGGCTGTAGGGAGCCAGCAGTGGTTGGAATAGGACTTGGAGCTGAACTTTTAACTGAAGTCTTGGATACATCATTGTTTCTGTTCCAAAACGGACTTTTCCTCAGAACCAAGCCAATGGGTTTCTTTCTAGCCTCCATTTTCTCAGAGAACTCTTATACTTACTTACTACTGCCAGTAGTTAGAGGAGCTCAAATGCATTAAGAAGTGGGGGTTTGCAGGCAGACAGAGATGTGTCTTTTTTACCCACTTCTGCTAATTCCTTCATGATAATATAAAATGCAGGAATATTCTTGGATTTATCCTCTGTACAGTCTCTTACCTGTTTGTTTTTTTCTTCCTTGAAGATACACTTCTGCTGCTAAGATTGGAGAAGAGATACTGATTACAGCTCAGATTTTGAAGCAAGGAAGAACTCTCGCATTTGCCACCGTGGATTTAACAAATAAGGCGACAGGAAAGTTAATTGCACAAGGCAGACATACGAAGTTCATAGGAAATTAATATGAAAAAGTATTTTAAATAATAATGTTGGACTTCAGAATCCCATACAGAATTATTTTCTCACTTATGCAATATCATTTGCACAAAGTTGTGATGGTCTCTATCAAGTGAATTTGTCTCACTTCTATAATAAATGAACAAATCTCTTAATAACCACCAGAATTGTTACAAGCCTGGGTTTGGGATGAACAAGTGTGACAGCATAGGGAGGCGCCTGGCTTTTTTTGGTCAAGACAGCAGAAGGGAAGAACCTTTGGACCAGCCATATGGTTTACCAGCATGACGCTGTTTTCCTCGATCTGCTTTCTTTACCTGTGGTGTCATGTGCAACCCTGTGTTCAGGCCTGTCACAGTCACATTCAAACACTACTAGATGTGCTTACAAACTGTATTTGTTCCCTAAGATGGTAGTACAGAGTTCCTATAACATCGTGCAAAACTGGTCTGAAAGTGTAAAGCAGGCTAATGCAAAATGCAATTTACTGATGCTGTAACAAATCAGGAAGCATTCAATAAAGCTTTCTGAAACTACCTTTTCAAAGATCGTTTCATAGTTTTGTAGCCTCTTTGCACTAAGTAAAAGCTTGCCAGCATGGAGTGGTTGAGAGAGGATGTGGTGGAACCTTTGTACAGAAATTCACCTGAGATGTCACCATCTCCCTCTGATCCCTGAATGTGAAAATGCAGTTATATCATGTAGGCTTTTCACCTCTACCTACCTGAGGTTGTGGTTATATTTGTTTAAAAATCCTTAGCTGTGTGTTACAGATGTAAAAAAATAGTTTTGGTGAGCTTTCATTCAGGCTGAGTCTGTAGATTATCTGACCTGGGTTGAATGTGGTAGAGTTAAGCTGCTGTTTGTCAGCTGATAACTGGTATCCTCTTGCACTGTTGTGGACAGGCTTAACTGCGTTTTTCAAGCTGTTGACAAATGATTCGTGGTAATGCTGTCAAGCTGCAATAAAAACAGCAGTGCTGCGTATGAAATGCACATTCTTCTCTAGCAAAAAGCTAATCTTCGCTAGTCACTAGTAAATGGCATGTCTGAGTCCTTTTTGTTGTGGAAGTTGACTCATTGTCTTCAGTCATTTGACTTTTGTGATGAAATGTGCAGTTAGGGTTTTCTTCTGTGCATTCCTAAACCTTAAAGAAGTAATTTTCAGTGAATTAGGTGAGCTGTTCATGCAGACTGATTTTCAATACAAAGTTGTATAAGTTTACTAATGTGACATCAATCTTTCCAAAATGACTTTTAAACAAGTAGTATGAGAGGTAACTAACCCTACAGTAGAAGTTCTCTAAAAAATACCTACAGTGGGCTCAGGCTACCAACATGTATTTTTGCTGCAAGTTTGGAACAGTTTTTCATGGTATATACAGTCTCAAAAAAGCTTTTTCTCTGGGGCTGTCTCAGAAGCATACATGGCTTACATGCTTGTGGCTAGTTGGAACTTCTAATAGTAGCAGCCTCTCTTCAGCAGTACATTCATAATTGGTTTTCTCCCAGTACCTGCACTCACTCGTATGCAGAAATCATCCCTGAATTCCATTTAAAGAAACACAACGCTTTGCTGAAACAGTTCTGCAAAGCTGCTTACTACAGCACTAACCTTTTTTGTTTTAAATCTTTGCTCATCAGAACTAGATGCTTTGTGGAGGCCTGCGACCCCGCATCCCCCTGGAGAGATGTCCTCTGAACCTTAAGGTTCTCCCTTTGTTAGGGAGACCAAAACGGCCTCTCCCACAGTCCTTTGCTCAGTTATGTTAATATATCCCAGTTCTATTTCCTTGGTTGGCCCGTTGGCCTCCCTGCCCCTTTCTACCCTGTATGTTCCTATTCCAGAAAGTTCTTTCCTCCCTGTTTGCCCATTGGGCCTTGTTGCTTTGCCACTCCCCCTACATCTCCCCATTGGTCCCCCTATCCTGGCCCCACCTCTGTGCCGGCTCCCTTTCCCTCAGATGATTGGCCCTTGATGCTCCGCCCATCCCATATATAACCCTAGATCCTCCCTTTTGTCCTTGTCGAAGACCCCTTCATGTGTGGCTGGAAATAAACCTCCCCATGGAACACCAAACCCTTCCCGTGTCTCCTTGCCTTCGATCTCTTTTGGATTTGATAGCTATCTGGCGTGTGAGTGTGCGTGTGACAGTGTGCGTGTGCCTGCTGCCTCTCAAGCGGCTTCCTCTCGGAGACGCTTTCAGAAGGTTGCAGCACCTCACCATCCCCACCACCCACCGCTTCACTGTATGAAATTCTTACTTTACAGCTCCCTCAGCCTGGAGCACTTTCATGAGTCCTAAGCACCTCCAGTTCCTCTGCAATTACTTGGATGAGCAGAGAGGATCCATCAAAGCAACTGGATGCACTTACTGACTTTGGCAATTGCTGCTCTGGTTATCTTCCTATTAACATGTTCTGGCATCTCCAGTCATCTTTTTTTCTCATTCTTAAGTTTACCAGTTTTCTTACGTGGGTTACTCATGTAGTAGAGTGCAAGAAAATAGAAGTGAACATTCAAACTGCTCCCCTCCAACTGCTATAAACCCACCCCCCTCACTGGAACACAAAAGTGATTTTGACTATTACCTGAAATAAAAGGCAGAAGGTGAGATCGAAGGAGGTGCCAAATTCAGTATGTGCCAAAACATTGAGAACACTCTCAGCTCTACGTGCTGGGGCCACTCTGTCCTTGTGTAACTTCCCACTGCAACTTAACACGACTTCTCAATCAGCACTGGCTGCCTCAAGAACCTATCAGAGTTAAGTGGTCCCATTCTATCACTTAGCATTCATCACATCTACATAATTACAACTGAAAAGCATCCAGGCCAATTGAGAGTGGCAAACCTCAACACGGAAACAACAGTATCCTCCTGTTCCCATTCAATCCTGGCAAAGACTATTTCAGGCTGAGAGGGAAACGGAAATAAACCTTCCTGAAGTAACAAGTGAATTCTCTTCTCCCTTACAACAGACTATTCAGCACAGTATTTTAGTACTGCCTAATTAATAAGAGGGACATCATTAATATGCAGGCCAGTTATTTCAGAAGCAGTTAATTAAACTGATTATTTTAAGACAACCTTGTCTGTGATCCCTCACCAGCAGCAGTATGTTGGCCTTGTAATTTTTTTCACAACTTAACTCAGGCACAGAGACGATCTTAGAAGGAACTGTCAGCATTGAGCTTCTCTAGTTTTGAGAGTAAATCATCAAGCATCAGACTTAATACTTGGAAGTGTTCTTTACTGATTTCACTCTAACCTACATGTTGAAAAATCTGTATCTTTCCTTAGCTGAACCTCAAAGATAGTAATGGAAACAAATTACCGTAGTAAGGACAAATGGTACACGGCTCCACCTGGCATCAGAACAGACCTCCTGTGGGGTTGACCTGGTTCCATCACTGCAGATTTAGGCATGCTTCCCTTACAAGCAAGCAACTAAAGTGATTTCATGAGCTCATCTTGTGAGTCTTAGTAGTATACCAGATTACACATCCAGTAACTGACAGCAAGTTCCATATCTTACAGATGAAAATGAGACCAGCCCCCCCATATTGCAGTTTGTTGTATTTTGGGATTTTGCTTTTAAATATACCAAACACCCAAATCATACTTATGTCTAGATGTCTGTTCTTATGGAGGCCACATAGTGGTATGAAACATGTTGAGGAACAGTTTGTCTCCCTCAGTGAAAGTAACTTCAGCTTCCCACTTCATGCCAGTACCCTGGCCAGCCAAGTGTTTCATGCTGGTTTCACATCACTGCTATTGCACAAATACATTCAGACTGACACCCACGGGCTCGCACCATGTACAGCTGTGCTTTACAGATGCCTTGAGAAAATAAGGAATCAGAACAGACTTGTTCCCACTGGCATTTGAAACCAGGGGTCCAGATGCTAATCAGGGCAAATACAGATCACAGATTAAGATGCAGTGAGAAGTGGTTTAGTCATCACGGATTCCAGCTCTTGGGAGGACTCACTGATAAACTAGGGAGAAGGTAAGGAAGGGTGTCACTGCTGAAACAAGTGTTGAGCTTCTAATCAGAACTCCTTGTTAGTCTTTCAGGTTGAGCCACCCACCACAGGGGTCTTATGGCTGAGCTGCTGGTTTACAATTCTCAAATTCACAAACATCACCACCTAAGGGGGATGGGGCAGGGAGGGCAGGGACGTGAGGTGAATTAGGCTGTTAAGTAACTGTTCTGAACAGCAGTTCAAATCCGTTCAGCTTTGTTGACTGGCTCTGAGCCGCTGCCAGGGCATACGGAAGAATTTCCAACTGCGTTATATCATTCACAATTTTAGAAATTTCCATTGCAGAAACCATTTAGCCAGAACCCCCCAGACCTCTCCCTTACCTCAATGTCTATGGGAATGAAAAAAAACCCCACTTAGATGCCTATTTTGGTACTTGAGTTCAGGGACAACATGATGACAGTTATCTCCTTTGTGATTCTGTAATGCATTCACTGAATGACTGCTACCACCAGAGCACAATCCAAAGCTGCCATGGTGTGGGACACAGCAGCATAGAGAGTTCTTGCTTAAAAGAGAGTAAATTACCTGCCACCTTTTACCAGACAAGACACATTTGCTTTCCCTCAGGAAAAAACCCCAAACTAAATGAACTCCATCAAACAAGAAGACCCCTATTTTTGTTTACTAAGACAGTGCCTGGGTCTTGTACCACTGAGGTAAAATTCTGGAGCTTTGATTTCTTTTGCTTAAAAGGAGTAGCTGCTTGAATAGATTTCAGGAGTCCAGAAGAGCAATTTTTTTAGTGGGTGCTCTAGCATACAGTAATGGTGCTTAAATTAAGGGACTTTTCCATGTGTAAATCCTTTCCAAGCAGAAGTAGGCCATGGATATCTTCAGCCCTAAAAAGCATTTCAGTCACCCAAGCAGAAGAGAAATTACTTAGCTTCAGTTAACCTGTAGAACTGATGCAGCCCTCCACAGCATCTGCACTACCCAGTGAGCCTCACGAGCCCCTCCCAGCTGGGGTGCACAAAGCAGAAAGCAGCACCTACTGCTGCAGACCTTATGTAAAGGGTTTTAATAGTGTTTTGTCTCATTACTTCACTCCAGAAAGCTGTTCGAGAATCTGTAGGCTTACACAGCTTGTGAATTTACTGCTGCAATAAATGAAAAATGAAAAATCTATGATTTTCCAGGCTAATAAAAGTAAATAGCAATTAACTAAACTCATATGGCATGTCTATTTGCTTAGTGAATGTAAATGTACTCTACTCACTCTTGACTTCAACTATCATGCTCAGTGGCAGGAACCTTAATGTAATCTTAAATGAAGCCTCTAACAGTCCATTAGACTAATCTCAGTATTAAGAGGCAAAAAACCCTTCAGTGACTCTTCTCACTGTTCAACCCCCCAGATCCTGATTCAACATAAGCTGGTATTCAGTAACTGCATGTAACCTAAATGACTCAGCACACGACGAGTGCAAGAAAAAGCAGCGTTCTGGCAGCAGAACAGGAGTGGGAAGGGAAGGATGCTTGCAGAGCTTGCAAGCTGCAAGTATGTGCAAGGACCAAGAGTTTATGGCACTTGTATCACATTTTAAAGTCATTTCAAAACTAATACATTGCACCTTAATGTGTCAAGGAAAAGATGTGGTCATTCCCTAGGACCCTGGCCGCCTACCATAGTGCAGGCTGATCCTTGGGTTTGTATTTTCAAAGTGCAATACAGTAGGTCTTTAGAATTGTCAATTTTTTTAAAGTCTAGGTAATTTTATAAGTTCTGATTTTCATCTTTCCACCTGCTGTTTTTCTAACAGACTTAACTAACATTTTGCCATGAAAAAAATGAACGTGCAGTGAGAGATCAGTACCTTTGATCTAAAACTTTCAATGCTCAGAGATTAGTAACCAAGTAACCAATTTTTTCCTTTTTTAAAGAGAAGCACTGACTAATCCCAATGTGTTTCTACTATCTGATATATCACTTAACGGATAAATTTTCATGTTTATAAAATAAACACTAAAGCTATAAAATAGCTTTTGAGAGGGAATTTATACTTTGAGACAGACATTACAATGGGCATCAACTGCAAACTAACTACAGGCCTGTTACATTTTGGCAGTACTTGTACAGCAGTTCTGTCCATCTTACCATATTTTGGTAACTCTTGCACAGCTGAAGAAGCTTGAGAAGTGAAGAGAAGCTTCACAGTCATGTACAACAATGTAAAACATTTAAGAAGCTGCTCATCATCCAGGAAGCACCTGACACAAGCTTCCCTTCACCAGACAATTCACTGAGATGCATTTAACGGCCTTCTGTCTACTTAATTTATCCCTGCCCCCCCGGCACTTACCAAGGTCTCATGACAAATCCTTAAGCAACAGCCTGGTTAAACTCCCATATTCAGGTGCAATATTGAGTGCATTTCAATTCTTGGTATTAATATGTCCACAGGAGCCACACAAGCAGTTGACAGTAGGTAGTAATTTAAGTTCTTATAAAAGAGCCTTTCTGTATTTACAAACAGCTCCAAAAATGAGGTGCACACCATCACAAACTATGCTTTGGAAACATTAGTTTTGTGAGATAAAACCTACACTTTGAAAAAAGCCTACCAAAAAGCCATTAACCTGATATAAAGAGGGCCTGAAACCCAAAGCTAGATATCATGAACTACTTTCATTCACTTCTGAAGAGCATTTTGCTAAGCTAAGAATATTCTGAGATTGAACTAGAAGTTCCATTGAGAAAGAGTGGAACAAGAATTTAATCTCTTCCCTCAAAAGGTGACCTGCTGAAGGGGAAAAACTCTTCAAAGATGCCAAATGATACAGGAACAAACTCTCATATATTCCCCAGGGTTCTCATGCTCTGAAACCTGTTGGTCCCCTTGTTTTCCCCCCACTACTTAGACAACGCAGATGGTTCTCAACTCATTCTGATAGCACAGCAAAAGCATAAGGTTTTGCTGGGTAGTATAGACCACATTGAACAAAACTAGTTTTCCAATTTTTTGTTTCCTCTAATCCTAACTGTGTTCTCCCAAGAAAGCATGGTATGATTTCATGATATGTCATGAAGAACAAATGAGCAGCCTTACACACTCTGTACAAAACTAAAAAAGGAATTAAACTGAACATTGTTTCCTGTAATACAGAGAATTAAAGTTAAAATCCATGTGATTACTGACACTTGAAAAGTACTGTACACAGCCACTCAGGCCAACATCTTGAGGCTTCTTCTAAGAGAAACCGGATTGAAGAAAACCAAACTTCCTAATGCAAGAACTAAGTCCTTTGCTTTGCTAATCAAGGCAACTATGGCCGTATTCTCAGTGCAGTGAGACGATGTCCAGAACGACAAATTAAGAACAAAGGACAGCACTTACAAATCAAATTCCAAACTCCTGAAACTTGAATGTTCCAGACCCAAGGAAACTTAGCTCAAGCTTCATGTGGACACTTTGTATTATGTCTTACAGATCATTCAAAGAAGAGGCACCTAAAGTTGAGAAATTTTCAGTTCTATTAGCAGGCATGGTGGCTACTAATATTTTAGAAAGTCTTAGCATTCTGAAGAACAGCATTTTCAAGGTATTTCTTTTTTTAACTTAAGGCAACTATGAAAGTGAAGTTGGAGCTTTCAGGTGGTGTTTTTCTAGGGTGTTTCATATTAACCTGTAGGAACTTATAACCAAGGAAGTAAAAATACGTATGCACCAATACAGTAAGATACTAGTAATGCCATTTTTTCTGACAGGTACTTTTCAAAACATATGGCCCACATTTGCAAGAACACCTTTGCCACTGATCTTAGCATTTTACAGTCTGTACATTTTCAGTGTTTGTAGTGGGTGACACTGTTAAGATGCAACATGCTACTAAAACTTAATTAATAGCATTTCCATAAATAAAACCAGCCATCTTTCACCTAATTTATTTAATTTCCAATTTTTTCCAATTCCAAACAAAAGCTAAATACAAGTTTTAAACAGGTAAGCACTAGTTTTATCCAAAGGGAGTAGGCTTATGCAGTTTTACTCCAGTAAAGTACTCAACCCTTAAGCAGAACCTTCTTTGTCATCAAAACTATACAGTAGTCTTCCTTTCATCATTGCACAATCTTAAAATGTTCTGTCAGAACCAACTTTTGACACTCCAAACACTATTTTACATTGGTTTATAATGTCTATTCCAAAAGAAAAAAAAAAAACCTCGATGGGTTTTCCATAAGAAATGTTTAGAAACCAGTATTTCCTGCACAGTTCACCTGCAAGTTTACAAGTCTCAACTCTCAAGAAAAAATAATCCTCTACCAACATTGTTTCTGCAGCTATTATTTTACCTTTTTTTGAGCTGCTTTAGCAACTTCAGACTCCAGGTCTGCCTCATCTGTATAAATGCATTCAACTCAAAAGAATACCTTCATACAGTTATACAGCAACTTGGGGAAAGAGATCCAAAACTAAAGTGCCAGTAAACTTAGACATGGCCCAGCAAAATAAAAGAGGCAAAAAATGCCTATACATTAAATGAGATGCTTTTTTTTAAAACAAAGATTTCTTTCCCACATTTACTTCTTATTGTAATAGCCACTTCTTTGTTCATTAGAATGAATGATAGTGCTCTTCGATACAATCATTAACAGCAAAGCTGTAAGGCTTTTATACCCGTTACATTCACTTCTCACCCTCAAAATACTGATGGTTAACATTAGAGATGTTAGGGGGCATGACCAGCACAAATGGGAACACCACCACAAATGAACACCTTGTGCTTTCGGAAACATTTGTTTCAATGTACAGTCCCTTCATTTCACATTTTAGTAAGATGCTGATGCAGTGCAGAAGTGTGCAGAGCATCCTCTCTTTCACAAGGTCCATGCAGAAAACATCTAAAAAAAAAAATTGCAAAGTTCTGAGATACAGATGATTAAAAAAATCCAGGATGATCAAGTTTCACAATGTATAGTGTTCTGAACATGAGTCCATTTTCTTCTGAATTCTGAAAGAATAAAGTGGTGAGGAAAGTGAAATCCACTGCTGCATTCTGTGATCTTCCCCATTTTGCTGGCCAGTACCTTACTCTGGCATGTAAGGACGGAGGTGATCCTCTATGGTACCAACCGTCCAGTGAGTGAGCTGCTCCTGTGGCAGGTACAGGCAGATGCTGCATAACTTGAAGATTGTAGCTTTATTTTTTGGAGTCTAGAGGCAAAGAAAACCCAAAGAAAAGATATTAAGCCTAGAAGTTAACTCAGAACTAATAGGCAGACCCCCCCAGACATTTAAAATTCACTATTTCATACATATAAACAGCCTGGCCCTTAAAATTAGTCTGCAAACTCTAATGCATAAAATGTTTTCACTATTTTGTTCATTCTTCACTTGAATTATTTCTGTATTGTCACCCAAACCAATGTTTCAATTTTTCCTAAACACTGTGAGGCCTATTTTAGAACTTACTTAATTTTTCATACAAGAACATTAATTCTATGTGAACATATATGTGGCCCATAGTTAGGTTTTGCACAGTTTTTGCACATATGAATCCTATTTATAGCTTAAGTTTCCTCTGAAGCTGCCAAAATGCAATCATGAATGCATGATCAGTTTTTCTGCTTGAGTACCTCGCAGCAAAATTACTCATGTTCCCAAGAACAAAAAGCTTTTTATGATTAGAACACACTTGTTAAGACGAGGACAAAAGAAGCTTACCTGCAAGTGCTGTCTGTCAATGAAGAGAAACACTGACTGGTTAGGGTTGTTGACAACAATTCCAGTCTTGTCCTTTCGGCTCAGAACATGCAGAAACTGTTTTTCATAGTCACCATGATGAAATTCGAACTTGGCCTACATGGTGTGAGGAAAGGGGAATAAAATATTTATTAAGATAATGCTCACGCGTAACCCATTAATTTCCTTCAATCTGGGGCTTTACAACCAGTTCTGTTCTTTCCTTTTCTGATCTACTCTGAAAAGCAAAACTGGGGACCATGGCAGTGACACATCAGAGTCTTGACACAATTTAAAGAATCCCCTAATTTCATTCTGCCAATGCTGACATTAGCCATTGCAATGACATATTAACAACTCAAAGGTACCACCTTCACCTGCAGCATATATAAAACCCAGTTTACCTTCCTGTGGCAGAAGATCCCTGTGCAACAATTTCTAGGCAAAATTATAAGGCAAAGGTTCCATCCATCTCACTCTTCCATCTAATCAAATACAGCAATTTGGACTACTGATAGAACCTTAACAACACCATCACATTTAGACAAAGATTCAGTTGTACAAAGAGGCACATCGAATCCACTTCTACAAATACAAACACACTGTATGCATTTATACATACGTGTCATTTGCAAAGGCCCTTTGGAATCTTACATTTTGGAAGGGCTAATACAACAGTGCATAAAGACAGGAAGCAGAATCTAGCATTAAAAACACTGACTGCTTTATAAACAGAACCAGATAGCATATTTTTCTAACATCCACAGAACCCACATACCTTGTCAACTTGCTGGTTAAAGAGAACACTCCCTCCAGGAGTAAGTTAGTTATTGAAGTCAAAATCCAAAACCAAATACCTGAACAGGCCTAAAGGGTTCATCAGATCCCTTCCACCGAGAAAACAGGAGACAGACTATCTTCTCAATATCATTACGAGGCCATAGAATGAAGTCCATCTCCTGGGTACAGCCGATCACATCCTGTGAGCAGTAAAATTCTATACTTACATTCCCTCCAGTGGTCAAAGACACAGATAAGCAACTTACCTATACAGGCACATACTTTAGAGGTGATACTTATACAACATTTGTTTGATTTTCCATTTGTATTACTCATACCACAATTGAAGTCTTCCTTGCTTTCTACTGAACTTTAGTATCAGTACCCACTTAATATAAACTACAACTTAAGGAAAACATTAGCAAAGACTGTCTTCCAATAATCATATAGCAAAATCACTTAGTTGTACAGCAGGAGTTGTTGCAAGAATATATATCATGCCTTCTAAAGGACAAAGATGGCAAGAAGATGCAATTCCCAAGGTATATCACTGAATGAGACAAATGAAAGGTAAAGCTTAAGAACTACATATTTAAACAGTATCAGAACTGTTACTATGCCATTGCTACTCTTCAAGACAGGCCCCGCAGAGCCCTTCTGCAGCAAATGAGAAAGCAAAAAAAAGGCAGGATTAGCCTTAAGATTCACAAGGAAAAGCACAAGTGTTGAAAACGTATAATTCAGCAAGTGTAAAAAGGAGCCTTACCCTGCGCATAGACTGGTAGCGGGGTGCATGGAGCTGTACTACATCCTTCTGCAGAAGCTCTAAGGAACTTTCCAAAGAATAGCTGGAATCCCGCACACCTTTCAGGATATTTTCTTCATAGTTATTGGTCATGACTGGTATCACTTCAGACACTTCAAAAAGCGCTGACTTTTTCTTCTAAAAAAAGCACAGATTACATTAAGATTACAATCCTTTCTAGAAAACTACAAGTAACAGTTTGTTTCAGGATCTGTGATTTTCTGTATAAATGTATGAAGTACACATCACACAGGCTTGAACTTCGACACAAGCCATGCTAAAATTTACAAGCAAAAGTTTATAAATTAAACAGAATTAGACCAACAACTTCTTATAAAAGTTGAACAGGTTTTTGTACTCTCCAAAAATGCAAGTTTACATATCAATCTTGCAAACACTAAAATTCTATCTAAACATTAACAGAATTGCCCCTTCTTCAAGTAGAGTACATGACTTCGGGAAGACCAAGAGCCTCTGCAAACTTCTCTGCAAGTATCAATAATAACACCTTTTTTCCCCTTCTCAATTTTTTACAGTTGACCCTTCATGAAAAGTGAAATCTTTCAATGTTATATTTGGTGACAGCAGGTGATTGAGATCACATCTGAAGTTAGCTATAATCTCCTTAAAGGAGGACTATTTTAATTTGCTAAATAACTTTTATACTCACTACAAATATTTCAGCATTGCTCAAGCAAGGTCAAAACATTATGAGAATGTAAAATCACTGAAGTTGTATGTCTCTTTCTAACAACTTTCTTACAGCTCATTAGAAGTCTTGACCTACTTAAGAGACCAAGTGTATTTTACCAAATAACGCTCCACTTCCCTTCCTCCTCCATCAGAATACAGATAACAAGCAAGTATTTGCTGACCAAGCTAACTTGAGCTAAACTACTTTGAGCAAACTGGTATGGGATGGACATCTTCAGTTCACTGTGATATAAGCAAATATAACAGGATTTAAAACAGGCATTTGCAATGAATTTCTACAAAGCAATAAAAAAAGGTAGTATCAATGTCCAACTAAAAGAGTTAAAGCTGTGTCATTTAAGAAAATCTAGTTGTTGCCACCGCTTAAACATTCATTTCTGTGTTACTATGACACAGTACCCAGAAATTATACGCCAATGTATCCATCTGTGCTTGCACTGAACTGACAAACAGAAGCAAACGGAACTTAGGAATTTTAAAAAAGCTTTTCAAGGAAAAGCCTTCATTAAAAACACCTACTTATTACAGCAAATGCAAAAACTATACATTTGAGGGGATTAAACGATTTTTGTGTTCATCTTACATGCATTTTGTACATTATGTACTCTGTTGCCATTTGCTTCTATCTTCACTTCCTCATCATTTGTTCAGCCTATTCACTTCCTATAAGTACCTCCTTTTCTTAACATTCTGCAGATAAAAACTCTCCCACAGTTGCAGGTCTATAGCTGGCTTTAGAAAGACCCAGCTCTCCACCCAGATGTGCAGCATCCAGCAGCAGAGGAGGCAGCCAAGCAAATGAAATTTCCTCTTTGCCCTCCCCACTCCATTTCAAAATGACAGGAACAGTTCCACACGTGCCTGCGCACTTGGGCCATTTCCACATCACATTTTGCGACTTCTCCTTTCAACTGCCAGGTCTTCCCTTCTGCTCTCACTAGATAAACACACTCGGCAATCGCAAGACAGATTCCCTTCACAGCTCAACTGTTCACAGCCCGTAATTGTGCGGGTCAGACCCCAATTACGCTTAACGAGTTACACTGTTAACTTTGAAAAATATCTACCCAATACAGAAGCTACCAAGTAATTATTTAATGAGGCACTGGAACCCTCTGCGTTACAAAACTACAAAATACAAAGAGCCAAAATGACAAACATGAAGTAAATGTTATAGCAATTAAAAAAAAAATTTAAAAGTCAATGGAATCTCTTAAGGATAAAACATTTAATGCAATCAGGCAGAAAGACTTTGCACAGAACACTTAACATGCAACAAACGCAAAGACACACTTTAAAACCAAGTTACCTTGTCTTTGAACACAAAGGCAATGTACATCTTGAAGTCAAACTGGTCAGCTAAAGATTCTTTTTTCTTTCTAAGCTGAGCACGAAGTCTGTTCAGAGCTTGTTTCTTCCGGGAGTTTGGGTCCCCCATTTTGTAATACAGGTGGTACTAAAGCCTTTGGAAACTGTCGCTAAACTATGGGCACCTTTTCGTAAGACTTAAGTACAACAGAAACAAGTCGTTTGATTCCTGCTAATACGACTGAATAGATCAAACGCTAATGTAACCCAAAACCGCACCTCAGGCAGTATTTTACGAGAATGTCATATTGGAGGGGTCAAGAAACAAAGAAAGTAGTTGTCCAGCCATGGCTGGACAAGAGGTTTTACAATAAATCAAGAAAAAAAACCTCAAAGAATTTCGAAAAGAAAAATTTGAACAGTTTAGCGGCAGGAATAAGTGGGTAAGAATGAAGGAAAAAAAAAAAAACCAAACCCCAAACAAATCTTATCACAATTTATGTGTACAATAAAAAGCAACTGGCACAAGCCCAATCCATGGGGGGGTACTTCTGCTCTGCTTACAAAAAAAAAACCCGAAGCTGAAATTACAAATTGCGTTTTACCCCAGCCAGATTCATGACCCTACTGATTATTATTCTCAGCCTTCCACTATTGCTATGTTGCCCGTCTTTTTCTTTAGAATTATTACACTTGGTTGAGAGCAGAGAAAAGGGTGCAAAGGAGGAGTGCACAACCCGGGAAGTATGACATTTCTCTGCCGCCAACAACAACAAAATCAAATACAGACAACACAGCGCTGGTTTGCAGGGGAGCAAAGAGAAAAGACAGCGGAGTCATTTCTAACTTCATCCTGCTCATCATTGCCCTGAGGCTACTGCTGCCGAAGAGGAGAGGGATCATGATGGCCATTGACAAGGGGCGGACAGGGGTTCAAAGGACAGTATTATCTCACCGAGAGACTTAAATTTGAATCAGTGCCCCAAACCCGGGTCCCTACCAGTGGGAGAGCCCTACATCCCCCGACACCTCATACACTCCCTGGGCTGCTGATCCCCCGGGGATCCTTCCCTCTCTCTCTGCTGCTGCTGCGACCACGGTCAGCCGAGGCTGTGCATGGCCGGCGCTCTTGGCTTTCCCTTCGGCTTCTCTCTGCACGCAGGGCGGCCGCGCCCGGGGCAGCGGGACACCCACAGCAGCACCGCCTCTCTCCCCTCTCACTTCATGGCCACGACTCGGAAAACATGGAGTGTGGTTTGCTCCTGCTTTTCGGTGACACAATTTTCTGCGAGGTTTATTTTTTTTTTAATTGCAATCTAGGTTGCAATTTTAAACCTCTAAAACACCTTCCCCCGAAAAAAAGCAAATCCCCAATTATCAGGTTATTTTCTTCCTCTCTCCAGACATTTTTTCCCCTCCCCAGGTGTTTGATTAATCGGGGTTAAGAAGTTTTTAGGTTAGCAAATTCGTCAGACCAGGTTAAGAAGAGGAGGGGGGGAAAAGTATTTCTCCCCCTTCTCTCTCTGGAGAGAAAAGAACAAAAAACAAAGGAAAACAAAAACAAAAAAAAAGGAACCCCTCCCAAAGCTTCCCCCCCAGTTAAGCAAGAGACTGAGAGGCTCCGACGAGAGCCCGGGACCGTGGCCCGCTCGCTACCCGCAGCCGGCGGGCGCAGGAGGAGCAGAGGAGGAGGCGGCGGCGGTGCTGGCAGCACGGAGAGGAGCCATGTCAAGATAAAGCCACGAAGCCGCGGAGCCCCCCCATCCCTGCCGCAGGGGACACGGTGACCGGGCCGCCCGCTCTGCCGCTGCTCGGCCCCGACCTGGTCCCCATAGTCTAGCTCAGCGCCCCGGGGCCGGGGAGTGGGGAAATGGTGGCGGACAGAGAAGGAGGAGGAAGAGGCGACGGCAGCGGAAGGAGGAGGAGGAGGAGGACGCTGTCCCTGCGCTAGCGGCTCCTACGGAGGAGGGCGGCGGGCATAGAGAGATCCCGGAGCGGCGTCGAAGGAGGACCGGGACGGCCGGGAAGAACGATGAAAGGGCTGATGAGAGCTGCTTTTCGCCCAGACGGTCCCGGGACGTCCTCGAGGGCGACGGCAGGAGCGGGCAGGAGGGAGTGGGAGCGCCTGTGCGTCGGCACGGGGCGAGCGCGGAGCTGAACTGCGCAGCTACCACCAACCCCTCAAAATGGCAGCGCCTGAGTCACACAGGCGCCGCCCTACCCGCACCGCCGGCGCGTACCAAGCGCTCGTGCCTCCGGGGGGTGGCGCACTGTTGCGGTCCAAGCACTAGAGCTCAGCCTCGGTAACCACCGTGGACGCGCCTTGTCCGGAATCGGAGGAAGGAGAGAACAACGGTGTCTTGGAACGTCTCCGAGCCCTCACCGCGCCAGGAATCCACACTGCCCTGCTCTTTCTTCCCTATATCCCCCCG
>VWZW01006289.1:1180300-1310612 GCA_013397115.1 Edolisoma coerulescens
GGGACACCTCCCCTCCCTCCCACCCGACGAACGCATGATCCCAAATTTCCGTCATTTTACGGGAATACTTAAACTTGTTTCAGCCTTAAACCTGGTGATATTATAGGTAAACAAGTCTTGCAGTGGCATATTTTGTGTAATTTGATCCGTCGGGGTTTGTATTAAGCCCGTTCCACGTATGCGAAGTAAAACTAATAAAACAACAATTAAAATCCAACATGTATTCAAAGCTGACATGGCGAGGGGCTTGTCTGCTGCACTGATCTCGCCGCAGCAGCCACTGTGACAGTCCGTGTTCCTCCGTGGCGGTCGCAGCGCTTCCCGTGGAGGCTGGCTAAGTTTTATAAATAAGTAATTGCTGTTCCAGAGACACTGACCTAATCCTTGGAGAGAAGTAAGCGGTTTTATTTCTGTACCACAAGGACAGGCTTATGCCCTCTTTCCCTTCCCCTTCTCTGGAAGGAGGGAGGAATGGCATGGAAAGAATGGAAGTGAAGCGAGGACGCAGCCTGCTGTTGAACGTTCTCCCTGCGGGAAAGCCCAGGGCGAGCAGGAATTGCCACCTCAGCACCGGGCGTTTGCTGGCCCACCGCTGTGCCTGGCCTCAGGAGTGCCAGGGAAACCTCGCCGTCCAACAAGCCCCGCACGGGGGGTGCTCCCGAAGCGCCCGGCAGCGCAGGTTCGCACTGGGGAGCCAAGGGGCGGTGTCCTGCTGGTTGGTGCCACAGCAAGGCGCAGGCTGCCAGGGTGGGTGAGCGCATCTCTCCCACCTTTCCCTGGAAGCTGGCGCCTGTGACTCACCGGAACGGCAGCGATATTACAGAGATTACAGGCAGAAGACAAGTGCGGGCACCGTCTCTCTCGCTTGATCTTTTTTCAAAGCCCGTGCAGCACTGGCACTCTCCAGTAACTCCACATTTCAGTCTTGTTCCCAGTCTCTTACTTGTCCCTGCTGATCCCCCTTGTTCTCTCCCGACCCTCAAATTAGTTATTTTCCTTTAGCACGCATTTCCTCTACATACTTTCCCCTCAGACACCTTTCTTCTGCCTGTCCTGTAGGCAGGAGCGGTGTTGCAGCTCTTGGACGTCATTATCTTCCCGCGGTGTTAGTCAGACCCTCTGATGCGAACACTCCTCATGCCTTCCCTGACACGGGCATTGCCCAGAACATTCCTCTGTTGTTTGAACAAGAAGAGAGCAGAAACAGATAATTTTCACCTACTTAGAGATTGCTGTTCAGTCCTAATTGGCAATGCCGATTGAAAATAACCCTTTATTTGGTGGCAAAAAGCAAGGCAGCTATATAGGAGGATTACATTAGCTCTGCACTTCTGTAGCTATTTCAGAATGCCAGAGTTTTTCAACTATAACATCAGTCTGTCCTTAAGGGGAGCCGCGTTTAGATAGCCGCTCTTCCAGCCAGTTTTGTCCAGTTTTGTTTTCCAGGCTGCCCTGTGCGACATTTTGTGCTGCAGTCTTGTGCCCGCTGCTATTTTAAGCCATGACTCACACTTGGCCTGTGACCCTCTTTGTGCCGGCACAGCGCACGCAGCGAAGGCTCGGCACGGCAGCACCGCCTGACGCGGGGACTGCCCCGGCACAGAGGGCCCGCGGAGGGAACTGGCGCCTTGCCCACCTGCGGAGGAGAAAGGAAGGCGTTTTCTTCCAGCCCAGTGCCTCTAGCTGCCCTTCTGAGTGTAGGGATGCAGTCACAGGGGATCGGGCAGCTGCCCAGCCCCAGGCTGAGGAATGCATCCAAAAAATTTTGTCGAATGTAGTGCTGGCGTAAGAGCAGTTTTTCTTCTGGAGGGCTTTACAGTAGAGCTATGAGGAGAGGAATACATATATACTTAGATGAAATATACATATACGTGTGTGTGTGTGTATGTAAAGGAAAAGGGAGATCAAGTACAAAGTATTACGTGTTAAGCAGCCACCACCTGTCTTCTGCAAACTCAGTCTGCTCAAATCCTTTCAGAAAGGGATGGGGAGCTAGAATCACTCCAGGTTCTTTCTGTAAAGACTGCTGGTCCTCCTTATATAGACAACTTCCTTTCTTTACCAAGCTCAGAGAAGAATTCTTCTTCCTTTTGGCTCATTGTCTAGTAAAGGTACCCTGACAACGTTTACACAAATGAGTACATTAACCAACCCAAGTATGTTTATTATACATTTACGTGCAGAAAAATTTACACTATTAAATTAATGAGTAATGGCTGAGTCTTGTCCTACTTGTATANCGTGTAACCACCTGCCTGCCCCGCGTGGTGCCCGCGGGACGCCCGCGGGACGAGGACCCGGATGGGGCTGCTCAACGCCGTTCTCGGGGGGAGGTGGGGTGAGGCGAAGAGGGGGGGAGGGAGCATCGCGCCCCCCCCCTCCCGCCCGAGGTGGTATCTGCCGGGGACACCTCCCCTCCCTCNAATGGAAGTGAAGCGAGGACGCAGCCTGCTGTTGAACGTTCTCCCTGCGGGAAAGCCCAGGGCGAGCAGGAATTGCCACCTCAGCACCGGGCGTTTGCTGGCCCACCGCTGTGCCTGGCCTCAGGAGTGCCAGGGAAACCTCGCCGTCCAACAAGCCCCGCACGGGGGGTGCTCCCGAAGCGCCCGGCAGCGCAGGTTCGCACTGGGGAGCCAAGGGGCGGTGTCCTGCTGGTTGGTGCCACAGCAAGGCGCAGGCTGCCAGGGTGGGTGAGCGCATCTCTCCCACCTTTCCCTGGAAGCTGGCGCCTGTGACTCACCGGAACGGCAGCGATATTACAGAGATTACAGGCAGAAGACAAGTGCGGGCACCGTCTCTCTCGCTTGATCTTTTTTCAAAGCCCGTGCAGCACTGGCACTCTCCAGTAACTCCACATTTCAGTCTTGTTCCCAGTCTCTTACTTGTCCCTGCTGATCCCCCTTGTTCTCTCCCGACCCTCAAATTAGTTATTTTCCTTTAGCACGCATTTCCTCTACATACTTTCCCCTCAGACACCTTTCTTCTGCCTGTCCTGTAGGCAGGAGCGGTGTTGCAGCTCTTGGACGTCATTATCTTCCCGCGGTGTTAGTCAGACCCTCTGATGCGAACACTCCTCATGCCTTCCCTGACACGGGCATTGCCCAGAACATTCCTCTGTTGTTTGAACAAGAAGAGAGCAGAAACAGATAATTTTCACCTACTTAGAGATTGCTGTTCAGTCCTAATTGGCAATGCCGATTGAAAATAACCCTTTATTTGGTGGCAAAAAGCAAGGAAGCTATATAGGAGGATTACATTAGCTCTGCACTTCTGTAGCTATTTCAGAATGCCAGAGTTTTTCAACTATAACATCAGTCTGTCCTTAAGGGGAGCCGCGTTTAGATAGCCGCTCTTCCAGCCAGTTTTGTCCAGTTTTGTTTTCCAGGCTGCCCTGTGCGACATTTTGTGCTGCAGTCTTGTGCCCGCTGCTATTTTAAGCCATGACTCACACTTGGCCTGTGACCCTCTTTGTGCCGGCACAGCGCACGCAGCGAAGGCTCGGCACGGCAGCACCGCCTGACGCGGGGACTGCCCCGGCACAGAGGGCCCGCGGAGGGAACTGGCGCCTTGCCCACCTGCGGAGGAGAAAGGAAGGCGTTTTCTTCCAGCCCAGTGCCTCTAGCTGCCCTTCTGAGTGTAGGGATGCAGTCACAGGGGATCGGGCAGCTGCCCAGCCCCAGGCTGAGGAATGCATCCAAAAAATTTTGTCGAATGTAGTGCTGGCGTAAGAGCAGTTTTTCTTCTGGAGGGCTTTACAGTAGAGCTATGAGGAGAGGAATACATATATACTTAGATGAAATATACATATACGTGTGTGTGTGTGTGTGTATGTAAAGGAAAAGGGAGATCAAGTACAAAGGATTACGTGTTAAGCAGCCACCACCTGTCTTCTGCAAACTCAGTCTGCTCAAATCCTTTCAGAAAGGGATGGGGAGCTAGAATCACTCCAGGTTCTTTCTGTAAAGACTGCTGGTCCTCCTTATATAGACAACTTCCTTTCTTTACCAAGCTCAGAGAAGAATTCTTCTTCCTTTTGGCTCATTGTCTAGTAAAGGTACCCTGACAACGTTTACACAAATGAGTACATTAACCAACCCAAGTATGTTTATTATACATTTACGTGCAGAAAAATTTACACTATTAAATTAATGAGTAATGGCTGAGTCTTGTCCTACTTGTATATAGTTGTGCTTCTTTTCCTCCATCATGCACAATGATGAAGCTCATTGGGTAGAAAAATATCATCATCTTAATTAAAACATATGTTAAAAAGTAACAGCTCTTACTGAAGGGAGAGTTAAGACTTAGCAAAATAAATATTTATATGCTATTGATCCATAATTCTCTTGACTAGATAATTGCATATTATTGTTATGCTTCATAGTGGTTATGCAATGTTGCATCATTTACAAGAGAAGCTTGTGGCCCTGGAAGCTGGGTGTGTATTTTGCAATTATAGCACTCGATCCAATGACAGACTGCCTCTCTTCAAATCTAATTTAAAATAATATAAGGTTTATCACGGAGAAAAGAGGAATGTGCATGTTATACAAAACAAACCTGACAAGTAGGTTGTAGCATTATATGCAGTAATAGTGCTCTTTTTTAGGCTTAAATCCCATTAACACAGCAAAAATAGTGTTTCTTGTGCACGTTAAATCCAGGCTGAGCAAAAGAGTCAGCAGAGTGGGTCAGCTTCTGCTTGGCTAGCACAGCACAGACTAATCAGCTGGTGTCCTTGAGGCTTTCCCCCAGCGTGAGGAAGACTGTTCGACACCACCTAACTGCAGTCCTGTACCCCTGGAGGAGTCAGGTGCACACAGACCCCTCTAGGGACTGGGGTCTCAGCATCAGGGCTGCCATCCTGCAGAAATACAAAATCCGGCAGCTTGGGCAATGGCTCGTGTGAAGGTAGGAAAGACCTTGTCACAAAAATATATTCCTTAGAAGAGAAAGTGAGTCATGGAGCTTTGAGAAGCACTGAAAGTTTAGAATATCTGCTGGCTGGTATTCTTCTCTGAAAAACTGGTATTTTCTAGTCACCATGTTATCATATCCTCACTGTTTTCAATGAAATCAAGCACTCATTCGTGCTTTTTCTGTAAATTAAAAACGATTGATAACTTTATAGGTATACCTTGTTGTTTTGGGTTTCTTTTTCCTAAAATTTCTGTAATTTCAGAGTCTAATTCCTATTTTCAGAATTACATGTTTACTCATAAACATGTGGGCAAGATTGTATTCTAATGCCTCTGCTCTTAATTTCCAGCTTAATAATTAATTACTTAAAAATTAATAATTTCATGTTAATAATTAGTTTTAATAGATTGTCGCAAATTGTTATGTATGTTATAGACATATTTAGGAAGAGACGAGATGGATTCTGTTATCTTTCTTCTGTATGTTCCACACATACTGTACTGTATGTTAGAAGCAGAATCAGCCCTGAAGCTACTTGCTTCAAAAACAGAACTATGATTAATTCAGTGCCAAATATTTGTGCATCAGAGAAAAATAAATTAGTATTCTTTGTAAATTCAAACAAGACAAATTAGGTGGTAATAGAAACTCTTTCATATACTTCAGAACATACTGATTCACTCTTTTCTGCCTTTAGAGAAAACATTTGTTTCTAAGGCATAACAGGAATGCTTTTGTGTAAAGAAATGTCAGTGTTTAATGTGTACAATATTCCTTATATCGTGTTCTGGACCTGGTTAGAATCACAGAATCATAGAATGACTTGGGTTGTCCACCACTGTCCACATCTTGTGATGGATACCAGTGGACAGAGCAAATTAACTCTACCCCTGCCAGAACCAGTACTCCACTGCACAGCTGTTGCTACAGTATTAAGCTTCATTTGGCACTTCCTTATGCCCCACCTTCTAGTTTCAGGGGGCTGTGGTCATAAAATGGGACATAGGTTCTTGGGCATGTAAGGTATTGGTCCTAAATAATGTAGGTTTTATGTTTTATCAGCAGATGCTTGCAAGAATAAGAGTAAAATTCGAAAAAACTTGTTTTATTTTTTCAGTCTGTAAGTAATATTCTAAATACTTGCAGTCAACAGTAGCTTTAGCTTATTATTAATTTGTAGCCTTTATAGAGCATGTTTAATTTTTAAATCTTAAAGCACTTGAATAAAAATGCTTTTTTGAAAGAGTCTTAAGGGATGTCTTAGTGACTCACACAGTACTAGGGAAACACACTAGGGAAAAAAAAAACCAAACAGGTGAGATGTAGATTTTTCTTTAACTTTTCACCTCTGAGGCACCCAGGATCACTGTTCACAGGACAATCTTTTGTTCTAATACATGAAAATTGTGTACTCTCTGGAGAGATTTAATTATTAACAGTGGCCATCATCGAAACCCAGCTGGCCTTATGAATTATACCTGGATTGTGCCGTGTGTATAATGCACGAGTTTCATTCGCGTGCAGCCTTTCATGCTGATTAACCCAGGGAAAAGAAGACAAACCACGAATTTCTTGTCGGTAACACTCGAAGCAAGACGGAAAAACAAGAGGCAGAGGGAGGGGGAAGCGTGATGCCACGCTGCCACCTACTGTCACCCGGCGGACTCGGGGAGCCCTTTCATCCCTGAAATAAATATTGGACAGAAGGGCCAAGAGAAGAGCAGCGAGGGACCCTGAGAGCCACAGGCCTTGTTTATTGATTCAGGGATTCCAAAGGCGGCCTCGGGGCTTCCTTCCCCGGACCCTGTGCAGGGTTGCGGCCAGGGCAGGACTGAGATGGGACATTCCGTGTGTCAGAGGCTCAGCACCGCACTGGCTCCCCCGGCCCTCTCCACGCTGTTCCTCTGCATCCCAAACGCTTACAGGCGTTGCTTACAGGAAACACTAACAAAGAGGAGCTCATTTATGATATTTATGTGATAATACAGTACACAAAGTTCTAAAAAATTACCATGTGGTTTACCTGTACTTAATGTGTCAGGTAGAAATAAAGAGTCCTTAAGCACCCCGGAGCTAGATCATTATCTGCAGAGTACAAAAAGGGCCTTGACAAAAGGCGCAGTGCGACTGTCAAGTACAAATGGCTCTTTGCCAGCACTTGGTTCAGACAGCCAAGTCCGGACCCCCGCTGTGCGGTGCTGAGGAAGTTTCCACACACTGGCATGTAAGCAATACAGGACCCCCAAGTTGCTGGAGACCCATCTATTCCCATGTTCCCAGGCACATGAAGTCCTCCAAGGAGGTTTTTTTTTTTCAGTTGTCATTTGCTGTAAAAACTGATAACATTTGTCAACAGCAATGGAGTACAAAAGCTCTAAAAAGTACACATTCTCTTCCCTGCTGCCATGAATAATCTAACAAATTGGCTGAGCTCAATGGGAAACCTCGGCGTGTTTGCTTAGGCTCACTTGAAGTGCAAATAGTCATAAGGATTCATGACAGAGGGTTTTATTTTTTATGAAACAAACAAGCTGAAATGCATTATATTGCACTCAATCTGAGCAAAAATGTATTCTGCTAGCATTGGGTTGACAGATTTTTGCATGTAAAAATGCCCTAGTCCCTACTTAAATTAAAACTTTGGCCACAAAAAGGGGAATTATTACAGTAAAGTAACCTGAACGTTTTTCTTTCTTTTTTTTTTTTTTTTTTTTTATGGTGAGATTTTTATATCATTACACCGGCTTCCCACAATTAAGGCTATGAATAAGCTTCTAATAATAAATTCTCACTGTTCTTTCTGAGATGGTGATGGGGTTCTTTACAAACCTTTCAAACTGAAGAAACTGAACTCTGGGACACGGCGGTTCATAAGAGGACATGTTCTTCAGCTGGATAAATTGAAGGAGTGGCAGCTTTGTAATAAACCTCCAGATTGTATGCCTCCAGCAAGGAACAAATTAAAAGGAAAGACAAACAGGACTGTCACATCAGAACCATCTCCCATTACCTCAGACCTTTCCAATTACCAGCATCTCCAAAAGCAGATATTCCGCTTCTGAACTGTAAATCTACCTGAGAACGTCTTATGCGTTAAACCTGAATTTTGAAAAGGTAAAATCTGAGAAAGTTTCACTTGACAACGTAGTGTTTACAAGATATACAATTTATGTATTGCAGCCATAAAAATGCACACAGTGCCTCTTATGTATGATTTATTATATAAATTGATGCATGCCTCTAATTTAAATGTTTTGTATAGTTTTTGTTGGATTTTTAAATTTCTGTATAAGAAAACATAAAATGTAAAAATAGGAATGTTTTTATCTTGTGCTTACATATGCACAATATATAAACCTGTATTCAGATTTTTCTGAAAGGACATTCAATGCCGGTAAGATTTGTGTGTATATATAACCAGTGAAGCATATCTGCTGGTGTTTTGAAACCTGGAAATTTCAGATTTTCTTCAAGAATCAACAAGAATTAAACTAACCTAAGAGCATGAACTTTTTTTTTAGTACTGTAACAGAACAATGTTAATTTAGATGATGTTTCTGCACGTGTTATTTTCATTTTCTGTATAGAAGACAAATCTTACTGAGGTGACAGCTTGCTGGTGACACTGTATTATTCAAGATAACAGGAAGGGACCTGACTGAAAAACTGCAGAAGGACATTATGGAATTGAGTGATGGGCAAATACAGCAGTGAAATTCAATGTAGGTAAACATCAAATAATAAGCATAAGAAAAAAAAAAAACTTAATTTCACACACTGAATGACAAACTTGGAACTAACCGTCACTCAAGAATAAGATCCTAGAGTTATGGCAGATTTTTCCACAGGAATGTCAGCCCAGTGTTCAGCAGTGGCAAATCAAATGCCATACAGTTCACAAAAGAGCAGGAAGATGGAACAGCTTTCATATCAGGGATGGATAAGTAGGCCTGGGAGAGAGAACTGGAGAGCAGTCTGTGTGACAGTGGCCTAGATGAGGGCAGGTTGTTTGTTGTCCCTTCCAGTACAAGGACTGGGGACATCAAGTGACAATCTCGGAATCGGGTTCAAAGAAAAAGAAAAAAGGATGGTGTTCTTCAGACCAATGGTTATTTGAGCTGTAGAAGTACTTGCCAAAGGATATTGTGCACAATGAAAATTTAAATGGGTCAATGGGAGACTGAAAAAGTTTATGCAAGAGAGATCAGCTTTATTTCCCTATCCTTGTTTAAAGATTTCCTAATGCATCTTTTTTTATGTTCTGCCTTTTTTGCTTTCATTGGACCATGACATTCTACTTAAAACATTCTCATAAGTACCACAGATTTTATTTCCAAACAGGAGACTGACAGAATGGCAGGCTAAATAAACACTTCTCTCTGTAATTATCCTAATTTCTAACAGATCCAAAATATTGCCTGGGAAAAATGTTGATAGCTGTTCTATGAGACCTTGATTGCAAGGAATGTGTCCTTAACTCGACAAAATGTTTATTCACAAGTCAGCAGAAGATAGTACTGGTATAAATAAAAGATAAATGTGCAAATATTTGCAAGAACATAATTGTCAAGTGTCTTCTAGCAAATTGAACAGCACGCCTTAGGCATAATTAATAAGAGCTGTAGTCTGTATCATGCTTAAAATTACTGTTGTGTAGCAGTTAATGCGGCTTAACACTGTTCATTTGCTTCACCCGTTTTGCAGGTTATACCGTATTTAGATAGCAGTGATGAGAATAAGCGGAGACGTGATTAAATCGGGTTTGGTACAACTCTTTTATAAGTAAAACAAAAGACAAACCCAGAAACAACCCAGCCCCAAACGACAGCACGCAGCAGCAGCGCGCGCCCCCTCAGCGCCGGACTCCGCGCGGTGGGGGGAGAGCGCGGCCGGCGATTGGCTCGGAGAGAGGCCCCGGGTCACGTGACCGCCCACGCGCTCCTTATAGCCGCGCGCCGGGCGCCAGAGGGTGGCTGGCTGTGTGAGCGCGCGCCGCGGGGTCCGTGCGGGAGCGGCCGCAGGTGAGCGGGGCCGGCGGGAAGGAGTGGGGCGCCGGGCTCGGGAGAGGGCTGGGAAGGCCGAGAGGGGGCTGCTCGCCGTCTCGGTTGAGCCGCCGCCACCGGCGGCGAGGTGGGGCCGCAAGCTTCCATGGCCGCGTTTGGGTGTTGGCGGGCTCCCGCCTCGCTATTCCCCATTGGCCGCGGCGGCGCGCGGGGAGGGAGGGCCCTGCGAGCTGGCCTGGCGGGAGCGGGAAGGGGGGATGGTGTGGGTGAGTGTCCGGTTCCCCCCCGCCGTTCCGGGTGTGCGCCTGGGGCACCCCCGCCATCCCCGCGGGGAGGCCGCTCCGCGGGGCGCGCTGTGGCGGCGCGGGGCGCTGCCTTCCCGGCGCGCCCACCCTTCGTGTCTCGGGTGCAGCCTCAGGAGGGGCTCTGGAGGAGCCTGCTGACCACGCCGTGCGCGGCTGGCTATTTAAGGCTGCCATGAAAGCCGATAATCCGAAATTGTAATGTTCTCTAACTAGTGTCTCCCGAACTATAGTAGCTGAGGGATGCTGTATTAATTTTATTGTTTTTCTATTGCAGTTGATCTTATGAATTCCAAAATGAAACAGAAACTGACCGCTGAGAAGTCCTCAGGATCTTTGCAGGTATAGGCTTTAAAGCCTTGAAGCTAGTACCTCTGTCTGACACAAGCGTCTCTGTCCACTGAAGGAATATAGAGGGATCTGTTGCAATGTGCTTCCACCTGGCTTATGTCCATTTGGCTTGAGTAACCTCCTGGCAGACAGTGAGGCTTGGGAACATGCTGTCCTGCTTGGGCATATGTGCATATGACTACTTTTTTTCCTATTGCTCAGCAAGTCCTTTTTACTTTGACACTGAGCTTACTGTCTCTCCGTTGCATTCTTCAGGGTTGGCTTGGTTTGTTTGTCCCTGACTATGTGCCTTTGCTTACTGAATCTGTCTGGCTTATGCTAAGGGATTGTAGAGTAGGTTTTGTAGTCTGTTCTTTGTAGGTGGGACCTTGTGAAGAGTTATATCTGTCCTGTGTTGAGCATGTTTTAACTGAAGTAGGCAGTTCACTTTTTAAAGTCACCCTCATGAATCATAGTTGCCTTGGAATTGGTGGAAATGCTTAAACAATTTACGTTTCTAAGAGTTAACGGATTAGGTACAAACTTAGTAACTTTTCTTGGTAAATCTTTTAATGTAGGCCCTAATCAGAATGGTGCAAAACTCTATGTAATAGATGCTAATAGTCCTTGTATGATGAGGCATAGTGACTGTAATGAAATCTTCAGGTATTAATGAAAATTGTCGATCGATAGGTCTGATTTATGGCAGTCTTGTCCCATAGTGTCTCTAGGGTATAAATTCCTCGGTGTGGCTTTTTGCACTTTCAGTGGGTTGACGTGAGTATTGGCCAGTAATTTCTTGGCAGAGTATACTTAACTCTAATCCCACGTAGCAGCAAGCAGTGTCTGAAACACAGTGTGATTCTTGTTCCCACAGCAGTTAATGTTTGTCCTTTAGTGGAACAGTAGGATAATTGGTGGCAGAAACTACCGTGGGAAAGGCGAACTCTTGTCCTATGAAGTACGGTGTGAATCGGTAACTTTCTCACGCTGGTGTGGCATTGTATCCTGGCTGTTCTTGCTTGGTTGTCTGCCATTGTTTGCTGTCCCATGGTGGCAGTGTAACCAACCCAATCAGAAAGCTTTGATGCAGGAAAGAGGTATTTATGCATGATAGGAAGGGTGATAAACATATTGGTTAGTGGGAACAATAGCCTGTCTGGATCCGAAGCAAGGAAGCTTTTGATCCATGTTAATGGATAATCGAATAGCACATCTATTCAAATGAGCACTACTCGGTGTGTTCACAGGTTACAAAAACAGCTACTGCCTCAAGTGATGTGCCTTTACTGCCTAACCTTGCAACTGCAGTCACTTTTATCCCTGTCCCCAAAAGTCTGGTACTGCTGCCTTCAAACTCAAGTTTGAGAGTTCCAGCTAAAGTCACTGCACTGTAAGTGCCCTTGAAATCTTAGGATATTTCTGCTGTAACACCTGCTCAAGTTCCTTTATGAAGGGTAAATGTTTCCTGAGAGGCAGGGATTGATCACAGTTTCATGTGATTAAGATCTCTCTCTGCTACAAATAATTAGATCCCCTTCCTTACAAAAGCCTTAATATAGCCTACAGTGTCAATTTTTTTGTCTTGAAAAGATGAATTGTGTGTTACCTTAATGGAAGCATGATGGATTCCTAATTTTAGTTTATGTAAAGAAGAGTGGCAACTTTCTGAACTGTATTTGTCTTTTCAGAAGTACCTCACAGATACCACATGCAGTGCTGCCCCGAGACAGACTCTTAAAATGATTCAACCTTCAGCAGCAGGTAGCCTGGTTGGCAGACGTAATGAGGTATGAACTAACAGATAATCTGTAGATACGGAATTATTTCTTTTCATAGTGAAATGCTTTTGAGCTTTTAACTGAAAACTAATATATTTGAAAAAAGTATTGTGCTAACTAGTGTGACACAACTTTAGCTTACCATTGTTCTAGTAATAAACAATACTAAAACCTAGCAATTTCTGAGTTCTTTGGGAAAATCTGAGGTATTTCTTTTGTTAAATCTGTGGGTGTTAAGGAAGATATCTCAACTAGAACTATAATGTGAAGAAAGGAGGACTTAGAGAGACTTACTTGCAGTCATGAGTGTGCAGGGTTAGAAGTTTGTGTTTTCGTGAAGGCTGAGGTGTTGCTCGAAACTTAAACCTGCCCATGTTTTATGCAGAAGAAATCTTCAGTCAGAAGGAAACTCTGGAATAACAAGTTTGCCTCAAAGGCTTGTAAAGCTGAGGTGTCTGTGGACAAAGAGCAAGAAAATGAGAATGATGTCATTCAAGCTGTAGATCTCATGATGAAAGGTGTGTGGTAATTCCTGAAATGTTTTCTTGTACTTTAAGTGCTATGCTGCTGTTGGAGTACTCCTTGAAACATGTTTCCTTTGTCATTTAGATAAGGGATTTGTGGGTTTTTTGTAATGCCTAGCAGGAATTGATGATACTTATCCTCTATATTAAATAAAGTATAGGTGTCTGGTATTTAAGTATGGGTTCATGATAACCAGAAACGGAGAACCATTGTGTGCAGCAGTGTTAAGGAGTCTTGTAGTTTGCTCTTTTGGCTGTGCTGTAAGTTTTCCAGTGACTAATAATTAAGCTGAAGTGGAAGCCTGTGCTGGCACTGTTTTGTGTGCTCAGTTTCTCAGAACCACTGTGCCCAGCGTGGACAGTGACTTGGAAGTAACACTTCTGTCTTTCACAAAGTGCACATGAAGAGCAACATTTGCAAATGTGACCATCTTGCAGAGCCTGCTGCCATACTTGAGGCAGCTTCTTGAAGGCACTCTGTACAGCCATTCATGCAGTGTAGGATCTGTTTCCTGTAAGCTTATGTCACTAGTAGTAGTTCTACAACTAATCTTTGAAAACACTATATTGAGTGAGTTCTTAGTATCACAGCTCATAGAATACTCATATATAAGTTAGGTATCTTAAGATGCTCTCAAGAAGTCAGTCTTACCACAGACTTAGTGTAGCTTCTAACTTCAGGAAGTCCCTCATCTCAATATTGGAAAGAAGTGGCTGAAGAAAGGAGGAAGGCTCTGTATGAAGTGCTTCAAGAAAATGAAAAGGTAGCTACTCAAAGATACCTAACTGCTTCATCACTGGCTGTTGTTTTCCTGTTCTAACATTTTGTTATTTGAACCCAGTTGCACAAAGAAATCGAGCAGAAGGATGGTGAAATTGCCCGCCTAAAAGAAGAAAATGAAGAGCTCATGTCCCTTGCTGAGCATGTGCATTATATGACCAGTGTGATTGAGGTACTTAAAGCAATTTTCAGTTAATGTTGTAGAACAAAAAAGTGGGAGACCAGCCAAGGTATCTGTAATGAATCATGACTTCTGTTTTATGTGCTCATGTGACTCTTCATTTTAAGTTGCTCTCTGACCTGTTTCCTGCAGGATTGCTCTAATTCTAGTCATAAAGCGCCTTCTAGGGGATGAGTTTTTCCCATCTTAGAACCTACAGGAGTAATGAGAGTACTAAGATCGAGGTTTTCTGAAGGGGACATTCAACCTACTCTCTTAGCAGAACAGGATTTGCATGTTGGAGACTGTGATGAAGGAAGGGTGGATTTTTCACTTTCTTGGGATGACTTAAATTCGTGTGCTTAATAGGTTGTGTCCTTTGAGAAACTAAACTTGAAACAGAGTCACAAAGTGGAGTGGTGGAAGAGGGCACTATGTTCTTTAAAGTCAAGGTTTTCTTGTCAAGGCAGTGCCAGTTTCATGGCCCAAAAAGGACTGTACATGAAGTCTCTAGGGTTCATAAACTTCTACATTTCCTAACAGCTCCCTCTGAGAATTCGTTGGGGCAAGTAGTTGTCACTAATTCCGTGGCTCCTCTACCAGGCGTGGACTCTTTGTAAGAGCCTCTGAAGCTGTAATAAATACATAGACAGCCACAGAACCTTGATGTTTTAGCTTTCAGGTTGTTTTTGCAGGGATTAAGCTCTCAGCTGGGGTATGAAGCTGTGGGTGTCTGGCAAATACTTGGATTCTGTGATGACTAGACTGGGAGGTGGAAACAAAATAAAATATTATTGCAAGCAACTTGATTAATCAAGAATTAAACTTCATCAAGGTAATTTTCAGTTAGTGCAGTTATTTAGATCAGCCTTGAAAGACTACCATTTTGCTACATTTGAATTTTTTTGGTATTCAGGGAGCACTGCTTTTTAGTGATAAACCCATGGGCAGAAATTATATTACTTGAGGATTTGAACTAATGTAGTTGGAAAATTTTCTACAGTTTCTCAACAGTTAAGATCCCTTATTAGTTGTAAGCTGCTCAGTTCTGAGGCTTAAATGAGCCTTAAGGGATACATCAAACAACCAGAAGCTTCAAAACCGGCCTCTTTACAGTCCTGTTTATCTTCCTTAGATCAGGTTAGGTGAGGAACTTCTAGCTTGATCAAGTGCTAGAAACTTCTGGGTCTTAAAGTTCATCTAGACTTAAGGAAGCTTCATTACCTCTAACTAAAAATTATGGAGTAAATTGATTGTACAGTACTTTTTCTAAAATTAAACCTATATGGTACTATAGTAAATACTTAACTTGGGAAGCAGTTTCCCGTATTTTAGGTTGCCTGAGATAAAACCTGTCCTACTGAAGAAGCTAAGAAAAACTTAACAGTCAACAAAGCTTATGTGGTCTGTAAGTTAAAGGTAGTAATTTGGGTTGAACTCGTGTCTTGAGATTTTTGTAACTGAGGAATGTTTTGTTTATATCAACTACCTCCAAATGAAGGTAATTAGTTTGCTTAATTTAATATGCAGAGTCTTATTTCACTGGTTATTAAGTAGAAAAAAAATTTAATTCACTGTCTTCTGTTTCTTTGTAGAGGCTAACTGGGCAAGCACCTGACAATCTTGAGACACTGGAGAGTCTGGCTCTAGAGGAACCCAGACAGGAAAATGAAGAGCATAACTGTGGAGATGAGGCAGACAGCCCTTCTGAAGAAGTATTATCTGGCTTAAGGGAGAATAGATCAGATCTTTCTTCAAAGGAAGCAAACCATTTACAGCTGGAATGACAACCTTTAAATAGGCTTATGTATGTGGCTTTTAATTGCAGACTTCCTCTTGAAAGGATATACTAAACCTCAGGTATAGAAACTCTTGTGGGAACATTACAGATGTTGGTATTTTTAACTGGAATTATGTAGCAGTGGGAGTATCTGAATACTGCATGGAAAATTTACTACAGGCTGCATGTAGTTGCTTGTATGAAACACAAATACTGTGTATTTCAAGTGTTGTGTAAATATCTTTCTTATCAGTTGGTCTGACATGATGCATGAAAATTGATAAATAAATCTTTGCATTACCAAAACAGCCTCTTAATTGACAAGGGAATGGCTAATCCTAGGTTTAAATCAATTGTGACTACTGTAGATGGAAGCTTTCAGTTTTTTGGGGAGGAATGCCTGGGCAGTTTAACTCTTTTTAGATTTGCAGAATTATGGAGAACAAAGTTACTTTTTTGGTGGATAGAGGGGGAGGGAAAGCAAAAACTTGTGTGCTGTTGGTGAGGTTTCAGAAAGTCAAGAATGGGTAATAAGAGTCAAAATCTAAAGTTCAGTTAGATTTATGATTTTCAGGTTTTTTTAAATAGTTTCCTCTGCCTGTTAAGGAAACGTTTTGCAAGCTGTATAATGAGAGCTTAAGTAGGAAGTATTAGGCCATTTCTTCTAGTAATACTTCTGTTGGCTTGTGAAGAGAAGGTGGAGTGTTCTTGGTCCCAGTAGCAGCTGTGCTGAAAACTAGGTAGAGACAAAGCAAACTATGCTTCAGAGCTATTCTGAAAGGGAGCTCAGGGTGTTTTCAAGGTACTGCTCTGGTATTTACCAAGAGATGTGACACCCTTTTACCGAGGTACTTGTGTTCTGATGGGGTTTACAGGAATAGAAAGTGGCTCTTTAAACCTTGAGCACTTTATCTGACATCTGCATGGGGTGGGGATGGGGCAGGAGAGTAAGCTGGATACAGGTTTTCCGGTACTGAGTGAACTCCAGGCAGTTTTGTGACAAGGTCTTCTAAAGAGAGGCTTTAAAAATGGTGGCTATTGCCATATCTTGGGAGGAGCTTAAAGTTGGGTGGCTTTGAGGAGGCAGAAGTGATCAGAAGGATCCTGGTTCATGGATCTATCTGGCCTTGCCAAAGTTGGTTGCTTCAGGGTATGTGTGAATGACTCTGGAGCGATCAGATTGGCACCTTTATATTCCTTCTGTCTTACTCCCTGTGGCTGTTGTGAAGTTAACAGGTGTTTAACAACTGATTTCAGTTGTGATATCCAGTAAATGTCAGAACCATTGTAGGAGGTAATACTCCTGGCTGCCATTTTACCTCAAACATGCTTGCTAGAAAATGAGGCATCACATATTCTTGTGAACTTTGTAAACACAAGATTGTATCTTCCAATGTGTGTTCCAGAGGGTGCTTTGACAAATTCCTTTCCATCACAGTACTGAAAAGGTGATGAAGGTGTGTCCTTTATATTGCACTGATGCTGTCTTGAAGAAAAAACAAAACTGAGTGCTGGGCAAATGCTTTGTAGAGCAACCTTGGTTTTCTGTTAAAGAGAAATGGATAATGCTTGTCAAGTGACTTAGACCTCTCCTGTCTCAGATTCTAAGCAACTTTCTTCACAAAGTAGTTCAACATTAATAAATAAGGAAACATAAATTTTATTTTGATACAGTTGTTTTTTGCAGTTCAATTTAGTTTAGTTATTCATTGTTAACTAATTCTTTTTTTAGAGGTGGCTTTATTTTTAAATGTCAGACATATTGCATTTGCAAAGGCTGTGGAAGTGAAGAAAGGACTGTGGCATAACTAGCAGACCAAAATGAGACAGAAAGTGCAACTTTTCCACTATTTCACCTCCTGCTCTGTGAACTGTTGTAGTACTGTTGGTGCTGTTGTTGGAACACAGAACTGCCAGAAAGAGACAAATCCAGAATTTGTGTGCAGTATCTGTGTCTGTTTTTCTTATCTTCAGGTTGATCAAGAAGAATGCTTATTAGGTTTAAATCTTATGCTTTTTCTGGCTTGATTTTATTTGAATAAAGGATGTGACAGTCCCTTGATATGCTGGATCCGTCTGTTGAAATAGACTGTGTACAAATAAATCATGGAAGTTCTGCAAGTAGGCTGATGGATGGATTGCAGCATTTGGCCCACCTGTAATAGAATAAATTTTTACATCAAAAAGGTGTGTGCCACTCAGTAATAGATACTAATGTTTTAAACTAAAACTACTGTGGTTTTCTTAACTGCAATTTCTTAGCAGAGAGGATAGTTTGCTGTATAAACTGAAAAAACTTAACTGCAGAAGGCCAGGCGTGAGACCCAAACTGTGCCATAGTAATAAAACCTACATACATGCTTTGTTTTTGTCACAGATGCATTGAACCTTGATAAACACTGACTGTGCCTATTGTATCAGACATTAATGTATGAAAATGTTCTCAGCAGTTTTATGATGCTGCAATTATTGCTGTTTAAAATGTTCTAAAAGGGTTGTTTATTGTTCTGAAAAGTCCTGTGTGCTTTTTTGAATACACATCCAGTAGCACTGTACTGCATAATAAGTGTATGAACTTTGTATTTATGTGCTAAAGGCTTGTCAAATGTGTAGAAATAATACAGAGATTTGTTTGTGATTAGTTTTCTTACAACCACATGACATTTTATCTTTAAGTATATAGGGAAACTCATTTATCACTGGAACATGTAGCAGCTGAAAATCAACATCACTCTACAACCTTTGTATCCAGCTAAAGTAGAGAGAACATTCTATCTAGCACAATAAAATCATCAGTTCTGGAGCTTAACTGTAGAATGTGATTCTTTCTAAGAAATCATCAATGCATTTGTGCTACCAGCAGGTTGACTCTTTTCCACTGCAGAGGGTACAGACACAATCTTGTCTTTCACTGAAGCATGCTAAGGCTGTGTGGAAGTGGGATGCATCTCCTGGGTCCTAGCACTTCTCACATCAAATGTGCTTGTCTCAACAGGGCTGAATTTCAGCCTTGCAAGAGTGAAGTGGGTAGGGGGATCATTTGCAGGTGTCAAATCTTTCAAGAAAGAGCAGCTGTGCTGGGGCAAGCAAACCATGGGGCAGGTGGATTGTTTATGTGAGGAAGAACTCATAACTGGTTTACACTAAAAATTGTTACTTTTGCTAAACATCCATTGTACTTAAGACAATGTGGAGAAATTAATTAGACCATAATAGCTACTTGGTTGAGCAGGTGAAACTCATTGGTGTTTGGCATTGGATTGCTTAAGTGAGGGCCTGCAGCATTATCCTGTGTTGCAGCTTATGGTGTGGCCTCTGCATAAGTAATAAAGTTAGTCAGGTTATTTTTTTTTTTTAAGAAAGTATGATGCATATTCATTTACTTTTCCTCAAGGGCCATCTCAGGTTGTTTTCAGAACTGGATTTGAGAATTTAATAAGATGTGCAAAATTTGCCAAGGCTGTGCTTTTTCCGGCACTCCAGTGTTCTGTATTGCATTGTCATCAATGTTTTTTTCAGCAGAAAATGTTTATGGTGTTATTCATTTCTCTTTCCATTCTTGTAATAGCGCAAAGCACTTCAGCAACTGATAATGGTGTTCTGAGGAACCTTAATTTGCTGCTGTTTGGTGATCTGCTGGCAACGGTGTGTAATGATCGGGACATGTTTGAAGTCAAACCCTTGGGCGTGAGGGGATGGATACCTGTATCCTACCCTCGGGGGCACTACAGCCAGGGTAATCCCACTGCAAAGCAGGGAGCCATACGTGAGATACACAGTCTGGCAGTTGTATTGACTCCTAATTTTGAAGTCCACAATAATCTGTGTATCACAGACTGCAGGATAGGGTGAAGCTATAGAGGATAACTTTCCTGAAGGTCTAATGGATACAAGAGGCCTTGCCAGTAGCCATGTGAAACTGGGCAGCCTAACATGCTGCTGCTGTAGCTACAGTAGTCTAGGGGTGCTACAGGTTTCTATTTATGGGGCCAAATGCTGAGACAGTGACAGCATAGCAGGGGTAGTAAAAGCCACCACAGTACAAGGTAAGGATACCTTTACCACCAGATAAACCCCTTTCCCAAGTGCACTTTGATTGAGCTCCCTGTCTCTTCCATCTCCACTGCTGCTGAGCTACTTTGGTATGGGAACTTTTTCCTAACATACCTTCCTGGGGTGGCCCTGACCTTTAAGTATGTCCAAGTAAGCCTGCTGCAGCCCTTAGAGCTTTTGTAATTACTGCCTGCTGCTTTCTTCTTTACTAGTCAGTAAGCAGGAGCCTTGTGATGCTCACCTCTGTGCATCTGGTTTTTCCTACTCCACAAAGAAGGAGTGCATTACCATGCCAGGAAGAGGCAGCATTGTCAGCTCTGCAAGCATAAAAATGTACAAGCTATGAGACAAATTAATGGTTTGGTCATTTTTATTTGCCTTCAGGTTTTGGAAGCCTCAAGGTCTGTTCACTTTGTCACGGTTGTCACGAATCCTGTTAGAAGACAGTTATTTGTGTATTTAGTTTTCTAATTTCTAAAACAATATAAATGCTCCAAGTGAAACTTAGCCTCTATACATCCCAGGTTCAAGCTTGTCAGTCTCAGATACCACAAAAGGAGCTAAGTCTGGTCTAACTGTTCATACTAAAAATCCTGTGCATTTCCTCAATGACTTTATTCAGAGCACAATTTGCTCCTTCCTATCTGGTTCTTTTGAACTGTATGCATGATTTTTAATGGTTGTAAGGGTGTAGCAGATCAGCTTTAGGCTAATAAACTTCTCAAAGGGTGTCTTTAAAGTACAATGAGATGAGATACATGCTCCATTTGGTGCAGTACCTGTAATATGTGAGCTGCCCCCTGTTCTCTGCAGCTTTGGCTCCCTGCTCCATAGGCAGTTCTGCATTCCCCAAGGTGTGTGCTGTAAACCTCAATGTTTGAAAAGGGGAAAATAAATGGAAGGAATGTCTTCTGTCTGAGGAGAGTCTGTCTTCGCAGAAGGAAAGAGTAATCACTGCAAGTTTGGTAATAATCCTGGGCCCTCTTCAGCATATTTTCTGGTAGTCCCTGTGGAGCCTTTATGGATAAGTATCTTGAATGGTACACAAAACTGGCTTGCTCTGAACTTAAACTATGAGCCTGATAGTGAAGAGGCTGCTGATGGAAAGAGTGACTATACATATGGACTGATGTGCTTAGTAATTAAAAAATAATCTTTATTATAACTTAAATGTGATAGGAAATATGGTGAGTACAAATGCCACAAAACTAAAAGAAAAAAAAATAAAAAAAAAAAGGAAGTAGGTACAAACGGACACCTTGAAAGAATTCAACTGATGGGACAGGTGTAGTATAAAAACCATAACATGGCTATTTCACCTTCTGCAAAAGGAATTTATATCCCTCAGTAAACAAGTAAGCATTTTGCACTGTACAAAATGTACTTCTTTAATTAAAGGAAGAATATATATATTTATAAATATACAGATATGTACATTCTTGTAACATTCACAGTAAAAAAAACAAAACAAAATGACCCCTGCCTGCCAAAGTGTTTGGCTCACAAGGTTTCCTTTTGATGTGAACTGTTTGCAATATTTTCTATGTCGTCTATGCAAATTTGGATACTTCAATTGACATCTAAATAGCATTTCATGCATAATGAACACAGTACAGGAACACTCTTCTGTTAAATTCTATTCACCTCCTCTGTTAACTTAAGGCTCGTAATCAACAGTTTGAAGCACTCGCTGTCTTTCATCCTTGCAGTGCAGGGAAGGGAGGTGCATTCACTTCCCCCTCTGTTTATTACTGCCTCCGAGGTCCACTTACTTTGTTCTGTTCTTTATATTGAAATCACTCTATAGAAACTATGCTCCACTAATTAGAATGTATGAAATCTAAACCTGCCTGCAACCTGCAGGACAAAATGGTTTTGGGGACTCGTGCAATTAGCTGTATTCACTCCTTCTTCTCAGAATAAATAAATGCACTTTACCTTCTCATTTAGTTTTCAGAAACCTACATGATCGTTTATCCCCCTCACAAATTGCTGGATTAATGATGGTTTGCTGCTGGAGGGCAAGAGAAGGGAATAAAAGACCAGTGGAGGCATTTAGAATGAGTCACCAAAGTGATGCCTCCCAGGGTTTACATCATGCTGTTTCTCGAGGCAAAACTTGTAGAACTTTCCCTGTATTTTATTACTAAGACTGAACTGAGAAAGCTGAGCAGCATTTCCTGCCACTGGAGTGTTGCTGGGGACACTGAACGGCAGTAGACACTTTGCTTGGGGTTTGAGGGAAAGCTTCTTTGCAGTCCTGCTCACGTGCCCTCCTAATTGTCCTTGTTAGATACGGTATCGCACATCTCAAGCTTTCACGACAACTTCAAGGAAGTAAATATAATAGGAAAATATATGGAGATGCCAAATTCTAAAAACCTTACAGAAGTCTGTTGAAGCTGAATAACTGCAATTACATTATTTGTTTAGAACCAGTCAAGAAAGTATTGTTCCTCAGCATCCAACTGTTCCATCATGAGCTGCAACGAGAAGCCAATAGGAACCTGTAAGCTGGATTTTAGATTTTGCTTTTCTTTAATAAGTCTGTAAACTGCTACATTTGGGAACACTCTAATAGAATTCTTCAAAGTCTTTCTTCTGCTCCCCACACTGAAGTGCAGCTCCACCCTACTTTAATGCCTATTAAATATTAGCAGGTTCTTTTTCATCTAAAAAGCTGTGGCAGCTTCAGTTCCACGGCGGCTTCCAACTTTAACAAATTCCCGGGGAAATTTGTCCAGCTGTTCATACGCCAGTCTCCCATCTTCACCTGAGTGCAAAATGATAAAGCATAATAATGTATTATGTTGTTGCCCTAGAACATTTAAAATACTGGCCTCTCTGCTGTTAGAAAGTACTGACTGGCCAGTAACTTCTACGCCTTCTTAAAATCTATCTTGTTAGAAACAATTTCAGAAATTACTTGGAAAAGTTAAACATGCTCTGAATGTTCAAATTTTTTTTTTCTCATGTTACTTGCTTGGTTATCTAAAGCCAAACAGAAGCAGATATGGCTTGTATGATTAGATGACAGTGTCTGTACACTTGTCTTACTGAATGACCTATTGACCTAAGCCTGTCAAGGTCTCAGCTGCTGCTGTGATGTACTTGAGGTAAACAATGTTTTTCCACTTCAGCCTTGGACAATGTGAAGTTTATCCACCTCCCACTTCCTGGCACTTTAAAGAAGTGAGTCTATCCACATCTTTACTTCTACACTGCTGAAAAAGAGGAAGCGGTATGTTTGCTAAATATAATTGTGTCTTTCAACTCCTTTTTCCTTAGCTACTGCCATCTATATGCACTTTCATGAAGATAGCATTGAGCCTAGTGTGTTGAACTGGCCATTAGGAACCAAAAATGGTCTGTATGTTGTCTAGAAGAATGGCAGAACAATCAGAGTTTCCAAAAGTGTCCCTGGGCTAGTTGTTTTATAACCTGAGCAATAACATGTCCAACAGCAGACTCAATTCCTGCTGAAGTGGTGAATGAAAGAGAGCATATTTGAAGAACTTGCATAACTAAAATCACACAAGGACATCCCCCTATGGAGGAGAAATTCATGCCTAGCCAAAAGGCCAGAAAAACACAATTTTTCTGTGCCACTGAAGTACTGATGCCCTGAAACTGTGCAGATTAATTATCAATTATTTCTATTTCTCAACTCCTCCTTTGCTATCTTTCCTTTTCTACTTCACCCTCCAGACTCACACAATTTAATTTCTCTCTTTTTGGTTCATTTTCAAAATGAATGATTTTTAAGAATTTGTATTTTCTGACCTCTTGGAGTCACTATGTAAAGTTTTGTTTCAATTTAGAGTCTCACATTTGCATAACTCAGGTGTCTTACATGCTGCTCTGTCAAAAAATAAAATTAAATACTGCTCTAAACCAGGCAACTCACCAAGGGAGAGAAGGGTTTCGGACGCCACTTTTCTGATTTCTTCATTGTCAGACTGGCAGAGCGTGACCAGCATTTTAATGCTCTCAGTAGCCTGGGAAGTGCAAAAAGAACTGCATTAGCACCACACACACACACTCTGGGGTTTTTCCACAACCTTGCATGGAAATAATAACCATCCTCTGCATTGCCCTTCCCACTCCAAGCGAAGGACTTTGGTGGAGACAGGAGGAATGGGGCTCCCTGAAGGGAAGCATTTGGAGGAGCATATTTTCTGCTGCTGGTGTGGACCCTTTCTAATTTTCCTACCCTATGCACTACATATATAAATCTGGCAGACCAGCTATGTCTGCTACTTCTGACCGTAGGATGGGTGATGGGCTGTGGACCAAGGCCATAAAAGTGCCAAGGTAAGGGTACAGCAGGGAAATGAACAGAAGACAGGGGCCTCAGGAATGGGTTTCCTGTAAAGCATGGCAACAATATTTCCATGCTCAACAATATTTCCATGCTTCTGCCTTGCTTCTGCTATTTTGGGAAGAAAGCAAGGAATAGTCCTGTTCTCAGATACAAAAACGTCAGGTCTTTGGGGAGAGCAGCTATCATAGTGTCTCTGGCTGGCTATTTAATACTACACGAGAAGTGAGTGAAAGGAAGGGCAGGTACTGCCCCAGTGTGACACCTGGAAGAGGCACTGAGCCACAGAGTCAGTATTTGTATGAGCCCTGTTGATCCAAGCGGCACAGGCCTGGTCTACATGCTCTGAATGAGGGCCTTGCTACCAGAGCCATTAAATCTCACCACCTTGTCCTCAGTTTGTCGCTTGCGTGTGACTCGGGGTAAGACTGCACTGGGTGCACCCTGGCGACTCCAGCTCGAATGCTCATGAGCGATGGGGCCACAGCAACACAGAGCTTGCTGTAATCTGAAAAACCCCTCAGAGATTCAGTGGGACCTTGTGCAACCGATGTGGATTAAGCTGCCTTTGGGCTACCCCATCCACAGCCACCTACCCATTGTAGCATTTCCATCTCTGAAGTAATAACTTCCAGCTTCAGCTTTTTCTTTGAAGATCCCAAATGATGATACTTCCCTTTGATAGTTTTTTTCCCCAGACATTGCCATTCTCACTATTCAAGACTCACTGGAGCCACACTGCTCAAGTTAAACTTGTCTAGCTCCAGTTCCCACCACTGGTTCCTAGTCTGAGTTTTCCTAAGCAATCAAAAACCCCCCTGCATGCAGCAGAGATGTAATGTCCCACACTATTGCCTCTCAGGGATGCCTGCTAGCTTCTCATTTAAGGGAAAAGTTTTTTCATATTTAAACAATACTGGATTGTGCATTGGATGGCATCAGTTCTGACTGGGATGAAGTTACAGCTTAGAGCTGTCCTCCAGGGGACAGATTAGAGGGAGAAATAGTCAGTCCAAAGTGAGTCTGTCTCATGGAACACATTTTTTGCCCCAGTGTCCTGTACCAGCCAGGCTTGGGTGGTTGCTGTCTCCCATGGCTCTATACAACCAAAAAAAAAGTGCCCTTTTCCATCCTGTCATAGACTAGAGTGCAAAGATGGTACCAGATGCTAGCTGAAGCCGTGGTGCCCAGATGTACCAGTTATTTGTCACAAAACAAGCTGTGATCTCTCTTTTCTGCGACTGCAACTCACATGCATTAGAGCTAATTTTATCCTGGGAAAGCATTTTTTTATCCTTCTCAGACAGTACTTTACAGATTAATTTTTTTTTTCTCTGTGAAGTGGAACTAAGTCTCCTGAAGTCAGTATGAGAGGGAGGAAAAGATGATACGCAAAAGATTAAACTTTGCCAAGGTCGCAGAGCCCAGGTGGTTTAGAAGCTTCTAAACCATTCCCTTTATCTGAAACAGGATGGAGCACAACACCACAAAACGAAGACACTACTGCTGCTGTTATTGCAATTTCTATTTTGTTGTTTGTACCTATCAGATGTCCTTTCTGTAAAGCAAAGCCAAGCACCACTGTGTATTCCTTGTCTCTTACCTTGAGGTATCTTAGAGCCAAGCAAGCTGCTTTCTGCAGCTGGAGGTTGGGCTGGGTTAGTGCTTCACAGTAATAAATCAAGGCCTGAAAACAGATAAAGAAGAATAGCAATGAAAATGTCTGTGGACATGGAGACAAGGTGGACAAGGGTGGAGCATGGAGGTGTTGCTACCCTGTTAAAAGGAGAGCAATTGCAGCCTGCCTCCCTGACAGTGAGCATGTGGGATGGTACAGTTAATGGGGGTACAGTTAATTCCCTACAGCAGATCCAGGCCAGACCACTAGTCATAGATTAATAGTCTCAGGCCAGCTTTTGGTGAGGAAAAGTTCACATTAAAGTGAGATGCACAAGCTGGCTCCTTTGAAGGCCTTTCACCATACATCACCAAAGAGCTTTGAATGCGTCTTGGAGTCTAAATATCTCAAGAGCTGGCCCTTGAGACGGTCTCTTTAATGAAGGGATAATAATGAACTAGTTGGTATAGACCCCAGGGAGACTTAAAATAATGATTACAGTGTTAGCAGGAGCTGTTAGACCAGTTTGCTGCTTGCCCCTAGAAATTAGTAGCTACTACTGAGCAGCAAATCTCAGCAGCACTCAGCTGTGCAGTGAATTCATCTGCAGCATAAGGCTGCCTAATACCCTCACAGAAGGCACACTGTGGTCCTTCCTGCAGGCAGTGGACCAGGTAGCAGCTAGACATGCCTGTTCCAGGAGAAGGTTATATCTTCCCTGAGGTGCTGCCTCCAGGAAGCTGGGGATGGAGAAGAATGGTATGAAATACCAAGAGGCTGCAAAAATGGAAGATGAAGTGGGAGAGCAAGCAAAGGAGGGGACTGGATTGATAGAATGAGCTTCCTTTTCTCCTCCCTTTGCCTTCCTTCTACTACTCTTCCTCTTCCCACCGTCTTTTCTTGTGCTCTTTCCCGACAAAGAACAAGAAGGATAGTAGGGAAAGGTTTGCCATGAAAGGGTAGAAGGCAACCCCTAACTTCTTCTTACTCCTCCTTCTTCCCTCTGTTTAATTTCTGTGTTTAACCTGGCCCTGCTTGTTGCTTTTGGTATTGGTGATAGACTCAAATCTTAGCTCTCACAGCTGAGCTGTGTTTGCCCAAGGCAGTCCATCCCCTCTGGAAATGGTGGGAAGTCCCATAGATGGCAGACTCCTTTGGAAAAAAAAATTAAAATCTGAGACCTACGTCTTTTCGTGTTGGTGATGCTGGGGACTGTTACCTTGAAGCCTTGGACTGAAGCCAAGTCTGAGACAGAGCAGCAGAAATGCTGAAGTGTGGAAGATAGCTGGAGAGCACAGCACTCATTAAGTATTTGCAGTTTTGGTTAGTACCTGTTTAGCATAATGACAGGTAGAAGCAGACTGGCATAAAGACAGAAACAGACCTGCACGTGTGCAGAAAAACTAGACAGGATATCCCTCTGGATCAGTTTAAATCAAACTTGGGGCAGTTATTTTATATGCACAGATATCTGAGACATACAGGTAGAAAAAAGTCATGACGACACAGGTCTCTCACACCACCTGTGATTTTCTGCCACTTACCTTCTCCCTGAAGTGCCTGTTTTCTGCAGTTGCTGTCAGAAGTGATGCCACAGTCTCACTGACTTCATTTTTATTTTCATTGAGAAGTAAAGCCAAAGCTCTCAAAACTTCCTGCTGTGGTGGAAGGTTATTGGAGTTTATTTTGGACACATTTTGCTGCAGTTTTCCATCTTTCACTGACTGCAGCACCTGAACCACAGACGCTGGAAGTGCAAGATAAAGGTCCGTGTTACTTACTTCATCCTCTCAGTATTTTGGATTGATCCTTTCCTCACTAGCAATCCTTGATTTATACTACACACACAAAGGATATGAAAAAAATCCCCATCTGAGCAACTGCAGCATGGCAGTGAGTCTGCATGGGGAATTGTCTGGGCTTTAAGCTGAGCCAGTTTCTCAGACATTCTTCAAGGGAGGAGATGAGTAGATGGGCTATGTGGGACAGTGCAGCACTCAGGCCTACCCAGAGCTAAAGGCCTACCTGTCAAATCTCTGCTTTCTGCTGGAAGATGTAAATTCTTGCTCTAACAATTGAAACCAAAAATCCTTGTCAATGTATTGACTTCCAGAGCATCTTTGTGAGAGCTTTTCCGGGATAGATTGATATCTGCCAACAAGAGCCAGGGCTAATATGTTTCAGAGGTGAGTTGAAATGCCATTTTGCTTCCAGGCTTTTGAGCAAAAGCTCCCTAGTATGCCCAAATAAAAAGGAAAACTAGGCAAGGTTTCTCAAACTCCCTCTCAAATAGAGAAGAAAACTTGGCTTGCCAGGTACTGCAGTCCAGCACACTTTTTGCAGCGTCTGCTTCTCTCTTTAGCTCTTGGTGGCAGAGCCTGCAAAACTCTGAGGTGCTGTGATCCCTTGGTTCCTGAGAATTGCTCAGCACTTCAGAAGGTGTCTCCGTAATAGATGGTGAAAGACCAAGGCATCACCCAAGCTGTGAGCACAGAAAACTTCCCAGACCTTGGGCTCAGCCCACCACCATCAGCCATTTCCTAAAAAAATCAATACTTTCAACACAGTTTTTCCTATTTGAATATGAAACCAGAAATGATGGGGGAGTCTATCTGCATTGGCTCCTTTCCCTTGACATGTACAACTGTTCAGGTGCATTCACTTAGTAGCCAGGGCACTTCTTTGTCTCTTTTCTCTCCTTTTGCAAAATCAGCCTCAACTGCTTGGTGTTGAGCTCAGAAAGACAGGGATGTACTCCCTAATCAGCCAGCAGAATTTATATACCATACCTTCTTTTGCGAGCTGTAGCAAATAGCTTCCAAGGTCATTGACACTGTGGCTGGCAAAGTAGTTGTAATACTGAAAGACAGTAATGGTCTCGGAGGACATGCTGGAGTAGAGGACAGGCTCCGTCCGGTCCAGGATCTGAGACACCAGGATCCTAAAGACTGCAGGCAGCCATGGACAAAAGGCCAGGTTAGTGAGAGCAAAAGCTGCTGGCAAAATTACACAGTCCACTTCAAAACTAGAAAGAAAGAATTGCATCTGCAAGGCCAGATACTTCCCAATGTTTCTAAACTCAACTGTGGTTGGTTAGAAGCTGGACAGGCCTTCTCCCTGTCTGGGTCTCATTACCAGAGAGTATCTTTGTAAGGACGAACCTCTGCCAGTTTACAGATGGCCAGTGCGGCTTCCTGTGCAATCCATACGGTGTCATTTCTACCTAAACAATATCCTGAACTGTAAACCCCTCTCCACATGCACTGCCTGTTACAGCTCCACAGTGCCACTGAGGCAGGGGAGACGTGCACAGAGGCAGGATTTGGCTTTGCTATTTTTGATGTTCCTGCATGAGTGTGGCATGCAGAAAGCTAGTCTGAGGCAGTGTCTGTGAGAGCTGTGGCACGGAGCAGGAAGGAGAACACTGCCTTCGTAGGTATCGGCAGTGCAGGTGCCCACACCTGGGCAAATCAGTGTCCATCCCCAATCTGTCCAAGGGAGAGCTAGTCAGCATAGCTGGAGTTTGAGGTGTGGTACATCCCACTCAAGGTAAGAACCTGTGCTCAGACAAAGTCACCTGAATGTGGATTAATTTCATCTCAGTGCACTGTAATGGGGTGTGGACATTATATAGATACACAAAATTAGGTGCAAGGATTCCTGCTTCACTGAATCACTTACAAACCTGTATTTGGGAATAGACTTACTTTCTTTACTTAGCTTACAAACCTCACCTTTTTCTCCTAGTATGATCTGATTATTTGGGCCAAAACTGTTTCAAGATTTGTAGCATTAGTTTTCAAATGAGATCTTGGAGCTGTGGCTGAACAGATCTCCAAGGGGTTGGAAAACAAAGCTCAGTACACAACTGTTCTCCATTTTGATGGCTGACACAACTTTTTGCAGCAGTTTGTACCTGTTTCTGCAAGTCCTGGACACTCCTCATTCACAGTGGTGGCAAAATTGATATCCAGCTGCTTCATCATCTTGTCTGCAGAAGTGTGATACACTCCTGAAGGGCCAGTACACTTCATCCAGAAAGCCAGCAGTGACAGCTTCTTGTGGAACTCTGGAATTGCTGGAGAAGACAAAATGAATGATGAAACAAAGCCATGCTGGAAGCATCAACTTTTGAGAGGAGAAAAAATGGTAAGAGTGGAGGAAATCACACTTTATCCCACTGATGGACAGTTACTATTTGCTGGGTCTTCCTGAGCCATTACCTTCACAGAGCATGACCATGTGCTCACCCCAGGTTTGTAACATGTTTTTTCTGTTTCCCATGGTAATGTGAGAAAATTTGCTCCTGATCCGGTGCTTGGCACTGATGTCTCTGCCTTTTAGATAGCACAAAATACTAGGGGAACACCACAAATGGTCTGCACAAGTTTGGTCCCTGTCCTAGCACTGCTCTGTGGCCTCAAGTAAGTCACTCAGTTTTTGCCTCCATTTTCTGATATAGTAAATACACCTTGTAGTATTTACCTATCCTGCCAGAGTGTACATGAGGGTAACTATGTGTTTGTCAAACTCTTCCAAGTACTAAAATAGATGCAAAAAGAAAAATAACTAAGTAGTTCTCCATAGAGATGACTAAAAAAGAAAATGTTCAAGGAGTTGTATTATGCCTCTGATATTGTAATGCAAATCCTGCCTTTCCGCAGGAAAGAAAGGTGGAAGAATTTAGGTCTTCAGCGGTCGTAGCATCCCCTCACCATCACACCAATGACATCTGCCCATCTTCTGCACACCGAGCTGGATAAAAAGTCCTTTCTCTTCTCATTTGCGTATTTCTGGATACCAGCGCTGAGGACAGATGCAGGTGACACCTGCCTGGCTGTGGTGACCACTGCACCTCCTGGTGACCCTGAGCCAGCCCTTACTACAGTGGCATCTCCTGCACCTCTGGCGAGCTTTGCACAGCGATTATTTCAGCAGACACACATGCCAAACAAACCCTTGTCAGAAGGAAACCCCCTAAGCTCTTACCATCAGTAAGAGAGGTGATGTTTCCCAAGTTCTCAGTGCTGATCTCCGCAATATTCTCCATCACGAGGATCTGCCTGGACAGCTTATCCAGGAGGTCTCTTGTCACGAATGGTGTTTTACTGGAGAACACAATTTGCTGGTGAAGAGAAATGGGAAGAGACAAAAAGGAGTCATTGAACAAAATAAAACCCCAGCCTCAGAAAAACCCAAAACACTCCAAAACACCTCAAGTGCAATGACAAATTCATTGCCTGGAACCATAGGATCTCCTTAACTTTAAAAAATTTTTGGTCTTTGGGATATTTTTTGGTCCTGGTTGATATGCATCATTCCTTGTACCTTCAATATCTACATCCAGATCCAGACACCTGAGTATCCAAGCAGCCATTTGCATAATTTCTGATTTACACATTCCACAAAGCTAAAGAAACCTGTCACCGTAAGACTTAAAGCCAGACAAGAATATTAATCTGACTTTCACACAACATAGGCTGTAGACCTTCAGGACATCCCTGCACAGTGGAAGACCACAGGTTGCTCTTTCTCCACTCCATTCCAGCTCTGATCAATTACTTAGGTGCCTTTATTAATTTTAATAATTAATTAACCTTTGCTAATACTTCCTACTGCTGCTACCTGCATCTTCTTCAGCAGTAAATAATGTTCATATCAAATCTGCTCTGTGTGTGGACGTAGTTCACGTTCATCTCACTCAGCTGTGTATTTACGGTGTACTCTTGTATCGAAACCAAAACCCTCCCTTTTTTTCATACTTGTGAGTCAGCAGAGTTTCCAGCCCAGCACTAAGGGTGCTGGAATCAGGCTCACACTCTATTGCTTCAATGAGCCTTTGGGAAAATAAAACTAACTATCTCTCAGATGGAAGAACAAAATAATTGTAAAGAGGAAGTTGCGGCATGTTTTGACTTGTCAAGAAAACCCTGATGCCCTCATTTACTGGATGTTTAAATTCACATTTGCTGTGCATGGGCTCTGAAAAAAAACTACAGAAAAATTCCTCTGTTTGTGAGCATGAACTGACAATCTTGATGTCCCAGGGGGGCTGTCTCATGCTGCCTTCACTGTGTCTGTTGCAGACAGAGCTTCTTTGCCTCATGTGCAAAAATTCATTTCTGCTCTTGAAGGCTGCAGCCTCATCTGGGGCTCAGTTAAGCAGTGGGGACAGGGTTCCTGTTTTACCTCTGAAGACATGGGCTGCTTTAACTGGGGACTGACTCCACTGAGGACCTCCCAGTGAAGCCAGCAGGAGTTTGTAACTCAGAGCAGGGGATGCCCCTGTCCCCCACTGCCCTGCCCCTCAGTCCTCCTGGCCAGCTTGTGCCAAGTGCCCCACAGTTCACACCAGGTCTGCTCCAAAACGGGCCAGAATGGAAACAATGGAGCACTTCTGGCTGGGGTGAGTGGGTCACCATCCTACCCCAGCATGGTGTCTGTCCCAGCCCTGCGCTCCCACTGCCTTGCAGGAGCAGTGCTGACCTTGCCAGCCTGCTTGTACCCGCGTTGCAGGCAGGACTGATTTTAAAATAAAAGCCCCAAATGCAGCAGGCCTGGTACCTGAATGAGCTGGGTGCAATACTGCAAGTGCTTAACTATGGTTATATCGAGGCTGTCGTTGCCTGTGGTCAGGGGCAGAGGGCTGCCAGCCACGCTGGTGCCCACACCCGTGTCCTCGGTGAGAGCTTCGCTCAGGTGGCCTCTGGCTTCTGGGTGTTCCGTCCTGTAACTGGGGAGGAGGGAGGGAGGAGGAGGTCAGTGCAGGGCTGGCTGCTGCCACAGCAGACACACACACCCACACCCACACCCACACACAAGGTGATGAGCAAAGAGCACGGCAGAAGAGCTGAAAGCACCCAGAAACCTGGTGATGAGCACATCATATCACAAAGGAGCAGGGCTGCCCTGGCTGGGTGCAGGAGGGACATACCCATGTAAGGGATAGACCTGTCCCCTGACTGGCTTGCCTTAAGTGATGTGATGCCCTCAACAGCAAGCTCTGTTAACCCGTGGTTACTGTCCCTTGGTGGTGACAGCTTTCTCCCGTCTGTGATGAATCACCTGCCCAGTCGCTCTGGATTAAGCACCATGACAATTTGTACTTTCTCAAGCACTGAGCTGCTAAGAACAGCTCTGCTTTCAAAGTCCTCCTGCTGCCAAATTTAAGGCTCATTGCAGAAGGAAAGAAAAACCACTGCTGAAGTAAGAGACATGATGCTTTCATATGCTGTTTTAGACACAGTGTGTACAGCTTACATTGCCAATTGTTTCTGCAAGAGTGTAGAGCTAGTCTTACTGTGTTTTAAATCATTATTTCCAGTATTGTCTTGCTGTACAAATGATCCTCCCAGTGTTTAAATGCAAAGCCTGAGGTCAGTCCCCAGATGGCAAGTGTGTTTGGCTGCAAGTTCAGAAGTTTCAACACTTGCAATCTTTACACTGAGTCACACACTTACACTTCTAAAAATGGAAGCGGGAATCTGCACTGTCTGGGGATGAGCCAGAGGGGAAAAAAAGAAATTTTAATTTCTATTTTAACTGGTTGAAGCTAGCTCCTTTAATCAGCACAGACTGGACTGAGGTCAGAGTGCCAGTTTAGTAAGCAACACAATTTCCCAAATTTTTTTTCCCACCCAGTCTTATTCTGGAATGAGGACATGAGATGATGGGAACTGCATGGTGGTTGCTTGTTGCACTCAAATTGCTTTACGCAAGCTCTGAGTAGTATAGCTCCCTGGTTGGAATGCACAGGGTGTGAGGGAACTGTGTTCCTTTCTTTTTTCCCAGCTCTAGTGCCGCTTACGTGCCTGCTGGGCATCGTGTCAGCTCAAAGGATGCAAACATGCTTTTAAGATCTAATGATTGAAGCACAGCATCTTAAAGTCACACAAAAATGGCAGGCCACGGCACAACACCACAGCTTTTTTGTTTTCTCTTTTTTTGCTTTTTTTTTTCTCAGAAAGGCCAAAAGTGATGAAAGAAGGGCAGGTAACACGCAGGGCCATGAACAGAGTACCAGTCATCACTCTTACATTCCAAAGGAAACCTACATCATGCTGCTTAAATCTGGCCCTGTGTTATTGTTACTGACAAGCTTAATCCACTGCAAAGACTCATTCGGCTAGAGAGAAAAGACAAAGGGAGGGGGGAAAAACCACAGAGGAATTAGTAATTACATCCAAGGAAAGCCAGGTCCAAACCTATGTCAAGGAAGAGGCTCTGCCAGTATTGATGTCAGCTTAATTTAATTTACCCTTCTCCTTTGGAGGACAGACTGCATGTATTTGAGCAGGGGGGAAAAAACAGTCCTGGAAACTAAAGATTTTGTATGCAGCAGCCATGGGGAGCCCTCTGACCCTAAAACTCATCAAGGATTAGTCAGTCTTCCTTGAATAAATTATGCACCAGGATCCCCTGTTAGCGACAAAGAGCCGGGGTGTCAGTTTGGCATAAGCGCAGCTGGCAGGTACTACAAACTTACCTATTCTTCTCAATCTCAGTATCTGAAAATACTGAGTCTGCACCTCCTCCACCATTACAAACCTCCACACCACCACCATCCTCATCATCAAAGTCAGAGGTGTTCAGGAAATCAAAGCTTTCTAAAGCACTTTCAACTGTTAGACTTAAACTGGAGGACCTGCTTCGGCTTACTGCTGGCTTGCACTGCAAAGGCAGAACGAACCAATGAAAACCCCAGATATTAGCTACTACAGAAAGATAAGAAAAAAAAAAGGATAAAGCTTAAAACTTCAAATTCTTCATTTTATTTTTAAAACTTCATTTTATTGGGTGTTTCATTTCAAGCCTTCATATTCATAGCATATACAATCAAAGCCTGAGAACTGGGAAAACCCTTCCATTCCTCCTCCCCTCCTCATGCTACCCACTCTCTTCCCCAAAGGAAAACCCTCAAAGGCAAAATTCAATGTGTTTTATAGAAATGAGAAGTACTTCTTGAATCCAAGTTTCACAGCTCTCGGCATTCTCCAAAAGGAATCATGGCAATTAACGCAATGGAAGTTGAAAGGGGAAGGCACATTCCCTAATTGCTGTTCTAGGTACCGAAGCCAATTTACGCATACCCAATGGCACTACCTGATTTATTCCAGACTTAACTCCAGCAGACCCTAGCCAGGAATGAATTTGGTCTCATATCTGCACATTTATTAATGGAATGAGAGGACTTTTGTGGCCTTTGAAGCCAAATGGATTATCAAAGAAAAGCCAATAAGGTATCAGATTCCTAGGTGACAGAGAAAGGCAGTATTGTAACTCAGAAATTAACAGTGCTAGAGAGAGGGGGAAACCATCCCAGCTCACTGCAGGGAAAAAATGCAAAGGAAACCTTGCTGTTGCTGTAGGAAGTATGAAAGGCCCTGGCCCCATGTGGCAATTCATCCAGATATGCCCACAGAGATGCTGCCAGGGTCACTGAGAAGAATCAGATGTAACTTGAGGGATCATCTCCACTGGTTGATGCAATGACTTCAACATCTTTCACACTATGTGATTATTTGATCAGAAACAGACATGAGCCACTGGTGCCACTATACAAGCCACATCCACCAGTCCCAGGCAGGAGCCATGACTTTGTCTCAGCTCACAGAAAGAAATGCATTGGCCTCCGAGGAGTTCAGATTCAGCACCAGCTGCTCTAGAGCTGAAGGGGGTTGGAGTTCTATTTGTAATTCGTTTGCACACAATACTAATGGTCATACATTTGCACTTAGGATGTTTGAGTCCTTAAACTGACTGTACAGTCATTAGCTGATCAATCACACTTCCCAACACATCTGTGACAAGGATGGGTGCTGTATCCTGCTTCTTGTGCAGCACCAATGGTTTCAGCTTCCATTTCCTTCAGGGCTTGGTAGTGCAGCTTCTTCAAGCAAAAGCAAACAGCAACATGTGGGCCATTTTGTCTGCTCATCTAATACGGCCAAGAGAGGTTTCTTCAGCCACAGCTGGATTCCAGCTCAACCTTTCTGCATGAGGAGCCCATGCAGCCCCTTTCTGCATGGTTGCTGGTGATGCCGAGTGTCAGTCTGCGAGCTGATCAATAGGTAACACGCAGATTTTAGCAGATCTGGAAGAGGTGTCCATCTCAAGGGTGCAGGAATCATGTCTGCACATGTCCATCCTCTCTGCCCCCATCCCATGTCTGTCTGTTTGTAACTTCTGATCTAAGCAGTCTAAATAAACAGTCTCCATTGTCCCTCTGCCCTTTGGATAGTTGACCTCTTTGTACCAAGTTAGAAAATAACAGTAATGGTACCTTTGTCTGCTCAAACCTCTCTAGGAATAACTAATGCAAGGAACGGGGGCTGCAGGCTGTCAAAAAAAGCACTTAACCTGGGAAAGTACCATGCAGCTGTAAACACCAATGGAAATAAGGAGGTTAACAAAGTTTCTTTGTAAAGAGATAAATGCAGAATAAATGATTCCCTCTTTCCTCCTCAGCCATGTTTTTGAATGATGAGGCTGAAATGACTAGCAGACCAAGTTGCATATGAATATGAAGCATTTGAAATGATTATTTCCCATATAATACTGTTTGCAGAGTAACGTGTCATGAGTTGTTATTCATGGGGGAGATACGAGTCACAGTGATCTGCAGTAAACATATTAACAACACACATGCAAACCCCTTTTCTTCCGATTTTTAACATTATTCTCTGCATCTTGGTGTAATGACAGGATGTCTCTCATTATGAAAATGGATGAGGGAAAAAGGAAAAGGCCATGCCTAGGTGACAAGGGGACAGCAACCTTCAGTGAGACTTGTGCTTCTAAATCCCTTTGGCAATTTAGAAAATGCAGCTTCTATGGCTACAAGGCCTGATCCTCAGCTAGTGTACTTTTGCACAGCTCCACGGAGTTCAGGGGTAGTATGGTGAAGTACACCCACTGAGGATGTGACTCATAGATTTCAAAGGCAGAAGTCTGGCTATATTTGATCTCCAGTATGGCACAAGCCATGGGTTCACAAGTGGTGATTCACAAAACGTTCAGAGAAGGGTATAATTTAATTACCCTTCTGTCACAGCACCTTTTTCTCTTTCCCCCAGGTTTTGATAAAAGATCTGTTGCTTGAGGACACAAAGCTATGATATGCACATTGTTGACAAAAGTTTAAAAATGCAACATTGTGAAAGGATGCTCCACGCAGGAGCAAATCTACTGCTACCAGGGAATTCTACTATTCTCCAGAAAGCCTACTTTGATGTTCGCAAGGCAGGGGAAGAGATTCTACCTGCTCAGATTTTCTTTAGGGTAGTACTTTCCGAAAATGTACTCACTTTTAGGATGTCATCTAGATGCATCACCTCTTGATCCAGGTCCTGAAACTCTTTATACTGCTCTTTATGTGGCTCAAGAGCTAAGAGAAGCCCTTGCAAGGCTTCCTCAATGCTTCCATCGAGATAAGACTTATATCCTTCAGATTCCCCACTAATGGATCCCTCACACGGCAGCCTCTCTGGGGTCAGGGGTGTCTCTGCTGATGTAAGCCTTTTGACCAGCTGCTTCGTGATGTTGCCCTCATAGGTATCCAGCTCCACGGGCTTGAGTTCTGACCCTTCATCCGTGTCCTGCAGGAGAGACACCGGGACACTTGTTTCTACAAAGACACGATCGCTCCCAGCATCAGGGATTTTTTGGCAAACTTCAGGAGCTGCCCTTGAGGTGTTCTTGTTCTCAGCCACTGCTCCCTCCCCGTGGGACGGCAGGTCCTTCGGCTCAGCAACAGAGTCTCTGCGGGAGCCGCTGCTGCTACAGTCTAGGCTTGAGCTCTGGGAGGACTCGAGGGCTCGGTGCTGGGTGGGGGTCACAGTGACATCAGGGCTGGAGCTGACACGAGCAGACGAGGACTCTGCTGAGTTGGCAGGGGGCACGGTGTCTTCGTAAGGCAGGTCACCGAAAGTGAAGGAGAGAGGCCGCTTCTCAGTGGCCACCGTCCCATTTTCAAAGACATCATCTGGCAAATTCGACTGAAAAGATAATAGGGAGAAAATGTTTTTATGCAGCATTGGAAAGAGGAAAAAAATACAGCATGTGCCCAGGAAAGAAAAAGGCAAGGAAAAAGATTTAAGCATTCAAGACTTGAGAGATGGAAAAAATATTTCAAATCAAACTTCCGCTTTCATCTGGCATGACTCTTCAATTTCAGAACGAAAACTGCTGGAAAATCTGGGCTCAGCATCTCTCTGCTATATAGAGAATTCTAGGAAGTGATCTCCAGAAGAGAGACATGAATTCTGCTCACCCTACTATATTCTCTCAGACAGCATTTCCAGTGCACTGCTCTAGTTCCTGTACCATGGCCCTTTTTAATGGGATTGTACATAAGCCACCTTGTCTGCATTTTCCTACTCATTACAGATTTCTGTTCTATCTATTTTCTGACTTCTAAAGTAGCAATCTGTAAAATGTAACACAGTTTGCTCCAAAAGTTTCTCTAGTGTCATGGTGGTTTAATGGTGACAGTACTGCGCCATTGCTATTTATTCAATGTCCTGCATGTGGCATGGTTGTCTGTAACAATTGTTGAACGTGAGTTGTACAGGAGTCCCGTCCAACATGAGTTTCTGCTGAAATGAGACAGCAAAACTGATGGTGTACTGAGCAGGACACCGATCATTTAAGAAGCAAAATCAGCCTATATGGACTCCAGAATTATCAGGGCAGAAAAATATATATATGTCCATCTCTGACTGACGTATGGGGAAAAATCACTGTGGGAGTCACAACCTGCCTATCTAACCTACAGATCTTGCTTTGTTTTGCGGCCAACTTCCGGAAATGCATGGCACAGATGGAAGGCAACTACTATTTTGCTGACAATTGGCTGGAAAGAACTGGAGGCATTCACATGTTGTTAAGCTTAAGGTTTAAGTGTCCAAAAGTTGCATTTTTTTTCTAGTATTATTAGCAGCTTTTTATCCCTAAACATAATCATAGTCAAAGGTTTATTCCTTCTTTCCCTTGACATGGGTATGCTTTTAGCTTCTGAAAGTCATGTTACTAGGCAAATGTAGAGCATCAATCAGTGTAGCAGGTGATTTTGAAGAACACTGTTGGCTTGTATTCCTGCCCGGCTCTCTGCCCACAAATAGTTGACTTCTGATCATTATCTCTGCAGAAACCAAGAGGAATTTTGATTTAATGAGAGCCGCATGGGCTCACAGTTACGTCCTGCCCTCTAATCAGTCAGCAAAATGAGTGAGTTGCAACAGAGAGCAACACATGAAGCATGCGTGGGAATGGAGATGCCACACAGGGACTGAAAAAATCCTTCACCAAACGAAAACTAGGACTCACATATAGCTCTAGCCCTGCTTTTGGGCTTAGCCTGAGCGATGGCAGGTCACTAAAAGAGCGACTGCGACGAAGCTTGTCAAAGAAAGTGTCTTGAAGAGCATCTAAGATTGTCAACTTTGGCCTGTCTTGCAGGGGATGCAGCCATTTCTTCAACAGTTAAAGCAAAGAGGGTGTGAGGAAGGGCAAGTTAAATGAATGCTTCGTAAGAGTACTAAATTACAGGCATGGGATGCGGCACTTGTAAAATTAATCTCTGTACAGATGGCCTGATTAAGCATTCAGAATTCAATTCATGCAAAATGTAGGAACACCCTGTGAATATCTTCAGTATAGGGGCAAATTTTATCACAGGATACTTAAAAATACTTGTGCTATAATGGTTGTTTAACTACTGTTGCAAAATGAAAACACATTTTTTAAGAATTATTCAAGTATCACAGCAGTCAGGCAGGAAGGATAGGTATGCATAAATTGGCCACATAGTTTCAAAGATGCCAGGATCATAGCCACCTTCTTTTAGGATTAGCAGCTAGGAATGCACTTGCTTTATAAGTATTTGTAAGGGTAACCTCCTAGAATCAGGGAAAAAAAAGCTTAGACACGCAAAGCAATGAAATGTTTGCAGTGTTTGAACTGCTCTAGGGTTTCTCATTACATAAACATGAAGCCAAGCAGAGCTTACAAAGAATGAGTGGTCCTTGAAGGTTGGTGTTTCAGGAGTGCCTTGGCTGTACATGGACATTCTCCTCTGGAGAGCAGATGCCTTGCTCACATTTCCTGTGGATGGGGTCAAGTCTTCAACATCAAAGGGGCTACGGATACACAAACAAGAGGGGAGAAAAAAAGGTTGTTAGGCTGAGCACAAGGGACTTTCAGGTCCATAGAAAGGATTTTTGAAAAGGTGGTTTATTAGCACATCAAAACGCAGAGGTAGCGAGTTTTTAAACTGAAGTGTTTAAAGAAAATGTTGTTAATTAGACAGCAGTCTCAGAAGTGTGGTTTTCGGTTCTGATAAAAGTGTTCGCTCAGAAATCATTTATGTAGCGTAGTCTGATATTATTCTTCTCACATGAAAAGTATTCTTGGATTTGAGTTGCCAAGTATCACACATACTAATGAGAAAGGTGCTCAACTATTAATAGAGCTGTTGCATTATAAAGGAAACCAGGAGCTGTTATTGCTGGCTTCATGTTTATTGCATTACAAGAAACAGCACACATGATTGTAGAAGTTAAATGTGTCATAGCTTCTTCAGAAATGACATTTACTTATTTCATAAGAATACAGTGAGAATTGGGTTTGTAACCTAAGGCTACCAGCTCACCTAGGGTGACCAATGTGAATAGAGAACGCCAGGAGATTTCCCATCACTCTTGTGGTGTATGAAGCCCTTAAAAGCCAACTTTTAAAGATGGGCCAACTCCTGAACTTGGCAATGCTAGCATAAATCCAGCACTGATTTTTACACTGATTCTTTTTTCATATTAAAAAAAAAAAAAAGAATATATGAGCACTCAGTTATGTCCCCTTTTTAAGCTTTGAAGAAGTATAAGCTTTAGGCAATTCTGAGATCTATCATCACTAAGCGCTTCCCATACCTTGTAATGTCAGTACTTACCAAACCTAATTTAACAGCTGAAACTAGACACAACCCTCTTCACCCCAGGAAAAGCAGGCAAACTGTGGATGACCATGAACTATTTCTCATATACCAAACTTGGGCCACAGTTCCTTCACAATCTTCCTCAGCAGGGAAAAATATGGAGAGAACAACCCACATGGATGAACCATTTTTTGTCTGGTTGAAGTTTTACAGCTAATTGATTGAATCATTGACCAACTGACCAACCAGTTCTACTTACTACCAGGTGATCTCAAGGTTCAGCTTTACTGTGCCAAGGTCATTAATGTCTACTGCAACCACCTGAGGCCGAGCTGCAAACAGGTCTTTTGTCTCACAGGTTACACTTCCCACAAGGATATGAGTAGCAAGTCCTTTAACTTCTGTGACCTGTAAGAGACAAGAACAGGCTATTTAGGACCACAGAACGCATTGCAATCCTTAATCCCAAGATAATAGTTTTGACTGTCTGGCCTGGCCCCGTTGCTAAAAGGCTTCTAAAATATGATTGATTGTTGCATTACTTACGGAAAAAATCTGGGGTTTGGTGGTGGTTTTGTTTTGGTTTTTTTTAAGAAATGCATAGTTGCATACGATCATGATTCTGTTTTATGTTTTTTATAGGTGTCAGAAAAGAACAACCATACTGGCTCAGACCAAGGGGCTGTCTAGTCTTGATCTTTTGCACTAACAATAATAAGCAGAGCCCAAGGGAAGCGTGAAAACAGGGAGAGCATAGAGTCTCTCAGCAGTTGACAAATTCCTGACTGGGAATCTCCTGATGTAACCTGCCTAATTCATAACTCCCAAGGGACCTCTCTTCCAGGTACTTCTCTCTTTTAACTCTGAAGCCATGTAATTGTTTGCACCAATGATGGCCTTTGGTGAGGACTTCCACAGATCTACTGTTGAGGAACCACCTCCGTATATGCTGTTACAGTAAGAGTAGAGCACTACTCATATTTAGAGATATATTTGCCTGGAAATTCAGAGCGACAGCTCTATATGCAGCTCCTACACAAACCAGCCTTTGGCTGTTTGCTTGACAGTCAGTTCTTGAACCTTTTATTGTGAAAGCGTTTGGACAGAGTCCAAAAAGGGAAGAGAATATACACATTAACCTTAATAATACTGGGATTCTTGTGTACTATAAAAAGGGGTTCTCTCCTAACTTTCCACCTTAAACCTGTGTGTTAGATTGAGGAGAGTGACTCACCCTGTGTCACAACTTGCCTTTCATTGAAAACCTACTGTCTCACGCCTTTGGGATTATTTTGGTTCTGGGTTTTGTAATCACCTGCATTTTTTTTCATAAAGTCTTTGCAGTGTCTAAGTGGGCCATTTCCCCTAAGACTTTTGAGACATTCTTCTGTTTCAGCTGCCTAACCAGGGACATCTGGAATGGTTTTTAGCAGCACTTTCTGGACAGGGGTCAGAGAATGGGTATCTCTAGGTTGGAGGCTTGTTGGAAAGAAAGCATATGGACTTTCAGCCAGGAGATAATTGTGTTGGGAGGCCGGGAGCAATGAAGAGGTGGAACAGCAATAGGAAGACTCTGGTTTGGGAAGAAAATCTCTCCCAGAGCTCTCACAAACTAATTAGGCTTGTAGTATCTAAACTGGACAATACGACTGCACTTTAGTAGGTGTGTCAGAAATATTAATTGTGGCTTATTTCTAAAGAGTTTAATGATCTGCTTCTGTGTTTTTGCTGATGGTGCATGAGAAGGCAGGCTCTTGTCTCCTGCCTTGTTTGCAGGCAAAGGAGTCAGCATTCATACCTTAATGGAGATCAGTCCAACAATGAGAGGGAGGAAAACCATCTCCTCTCCGTCCCAGCTTTGCTTGCCATTCACTTCTATTTTGCCTTTCAGTTTCCATCGCTGGCGACCATAACGCATGAAAATCTAAAAGAGAAAAATCCTCTTATTTTCTTGAGAAGTCTGCTCTCACGATGCACAAATATCAGAAACAGAACTGGGGAAAGGGTCTGAGAAAGGCTGGAAGAGTTAGTGGTGTAGGTGCTGCCCTTCCGCTTCCCATCGAGTCAGAAGGAAAAACCTACTGGAGGATCTCTATCTCTCGCTCTCCTAATTACTCCTTTTGGTAGTGTACCCCTCACCCAATCTTTTAACTTCATGCAACTGAATGACTCATAACAAAGCTGTGAGGCATTTAATTCCATTTACAGGGAAAGTGTCAGGGCAAGGGAGATTCGGGAGGGCAGGGTGAAAGCAGCCGTGGTCTTATCCTAACATCTACAATTTGCTGGATCTACTGCCTTCCCAGGCAGGTGAGCTTAGGGCCATTCCCCCATCAGAGACCTCCCCAGCTGCGAGGTTTTGGCTGTCTTATAATGGAAATGAATGACATCCATAGTGCAGTAATCCAGTTTGACGCATCAAGAGCAGGAAGACCACCTTAGGCTGGCTGGGAGACACCTGCACCAACTAACTGACCCCACAGAGGAAGCAGGAGTGAGAGCAGCAAGAGTCATTCGTCACAGGGAATGAGAGTGGGAACAAATGAATCTATGGTCGAGGCAGCTAGGAAGTATTGGCTTGGGGATCCACTATCAATCCACTGCAAAATTCTTGCAGGGTTAGTTCTGTTCTGGTAGAGCTGGAGGCTTTTATTTTAATCCATCTCTAGTTAACACGCTCCTGATGTTCTCTTCTGAAATATTGCAATGACCAGAGATCCTGATGCAGCCTCACAGCAGGTAACATCTGGGTCTCAAGAAATGGTTATTCAGTGTCTTTCTGCTGCTTTGCTCTATGATGAAGTAGAGCCTATGCATTCAGTAAAGGATGCTTGAAAGGATGTGTTCCATTTGCCCCACGTGCATGGGATGAGGCATATGCTTTTTTCCAGGGAAATTAGAAACTTCTGTCACAAGTTTTTTAAAAGCTAAAAAAAAAAAGAGCTCATGGTTCTTTGAATAGCCATCACCCAGTTCTCTGAATGTAAAATCCAGCTCTTCCAACAGATGCCCTGACAAACGCAGACATACAGAGAACTGCAAGGTTTTTCAGAGCACATATGGGAAAAATAACAGCTGTTTACTGAGGTGCTGATGTGAAAAGGTTTTATTCATCGTGATGCAAAAAGCAGCAGAGATCTGCCTTCCTTTTGATTCTTTTGCTATTAAATAAACAATAAACCCACACAGACATACCTCGTATTGATCTCCCGGGCAGAGCCGAGCAAAGCCAGCCAGACCTGAGAAGGAAAGACACAGAGGGGCTGTGGGAGGGCCTGGGCTGCCAAGCACAGCTGAGCCCAGGGGTGGGGTGCAGTGGGGTGCCCAGGGCCACCACTGCCACACTTGGACAGAAGAGAGCAACAGCCTCCTGCAGCCCCCCAGCTGCTGTTGATATCCCCCCTCTTACTGCTGCCTGTGCACTCTCCAAAGCAAGACAGCCCCCCATCTTAATTTTCTGTTTTCTTCTTTATTTTTGTATAAAATCCATTGGGCTGTGGATTCTTGCACATGGAAGATTTATATCTTCCAGCTTTTTTCCGTACGTGAGCCTAAAGTTTCCTTTTATACAATAATTACAGAAAAAGGAGAAACAGCTTCCTGGCGTCACCTGGCTTCAGACACTCAGCTGAGAGCCCTTCCCATGGTGAGGTGTAGGCGAGCTGCTGCTCGCCGTGTAGTGCTGCTCAACGCCAACCCGCCCGAGCTCCACACTTTGACACAGATTCCTTTTTAGTGTATCTTCATAGGGACACAGCAAGCAACAGGGGCTCCTGCCTGGCATTTTCATAACATGATCATTCTGTAAGAGCTGAATGTCTTCCAATAGTAAGTGCATCACAAAACGTGACTGACATCTGTAATACCAGATTAATGCCATTTTCCCCAGAGCAGGGAAAATGTAGCACAGCAAAGTACTTGTGATATATGTTTGGTTTTGGGGCTTTTTAAGGTAGGACATAAAAATGCTATTTTTATATCAGCACTGTGCATATGAAATGAAAGTTTCCTGAGGAACCATGCTGAAATCCAAGGGGAATTACCACTCCTCTCCTGGCCTGCTGACCTGCTTTTCTTTAGGATTCAGCTGGTTGTTTTTCCCACAGAGGGAGCCTCTCCTTTCTCACAGATCCCTTCACTATGTAGCCATTGCACTTGTTTTGGTATAAAAACTTACTCAGCTTTGCCTGTGTGAGCCTAAATCTATGCCTCTAGTGTTGCAGTGCCCAAAGAAACCATCTTGAGGCCACATACAAAGCCTGTGGCAGAGAAAGGAATGCCACAACAGAACATACAGGGGTATGTGTTAAAATCAAGGCAAGTATGAGGAACTCTAGTGCTGGCTGTATTTGCAGGGATGAATTAGTCCTGCTAGCTGTACTGTAGGAGCAACTCAATCCCTGCATGCAGTCATGGACTGTCCCAGTGATCTGCTTATCTGCCTCTTCCATTTCTTTGAGCAGAAAAGCGTTTTCTTTGCTCATCTTAGTGTTTAGCAGAACGGAGAGGCCCTTGCACAGAGCTCATATTACCAATTCCTTTCTAATTTATTTACTATTTATAAATAATTTAAGATTACTAGCACTCCACCACTGCTTCTCTCTCCCCAGGCATGCTTTTATAAGTGAATTTGATCTCTGCTGGGACACATCACCAAAAGCATGTGAGGAAAATAAAAGGTCCTTTCTTTGCCCAGTGGATGGGGTGGGAGGGTGAGGAAACACAGTTTAAAACTCCATATGGATGTCTAGGTCTGTGAGCAGTGACTGGCCCAGCCAGGCTGGTCAAGTCTTTTCAGCATTATGAAGAGGGGGCTTAGAGCTGACTTGACAACAGGGCATAAGTACTTTCACAGGAAACAAGTTCTTGGTGACTGAATGGCTTTTGGGGACTAAAAAAAATGGCAGGAACCAATGGCTCTATGGTACAATTTCAAACATCATGCCTTTGTAAAAGCAGACAGGAGAGGAGATTGCTCCTGGGGGTCAGCATCAGTAGTTAGGGGACAGGGTCATCACATGGCTGTGGTAAGGAGGCAGGGCCACCTGGAGCTCATGCAGCACGTGCAGCTCTGCTGGTGTGCAGGGCGCTGACTCCTGGACCGTGGTTGGTGGTGGTGGGCTCTGTGTCACAGAGCCACCGGTGTGTCAGGCCAGCATATTGTTCTTCCTTGAGTGAAACATCTGGGCTTTTCACCTCCTGCTGTCCTGGGGCTTCAAACAGCTCTAAGGGCACTTTTCTGTACAGCATAACAGGACACGTAGATCCCATATAGGAATTTCCACACTGGGTTTTTCCCTGGTAAATTTCAACTGATTAATCCTGACTGGTTATCTAAGCCTGCTGGCACATTTATAATCTTGATTTTGAAAAATGATTAGGCTTTTTTTTTTTCTTTAAATACCAGTCATAAAAGCACTGTGCAGCTCCCCTGCTTCCTGACAGCATTGTGTAGGTTGGCTTGCTTCCAGTGTAAGTGACAGAGGGCACAAAATAAAAATAACTTTCACTGGAATGGCTAGGAACAGATAAGCTTTAGGGAGAGGAATGCTTTGATTTTAAATTAGATCCTAAAGTTAGCTGGATATGCTGCAGTATAACTTTAGAGGGAAACTTGCTGTGTGATCTGCAAGCCTTTGTGCTAGAGCTGTTGCAAGCCTTAGCAATAGCAATGGCTGTATTGTCCTATAGGATTCCTATTCCTACGGAAAACTATCTAGATAGAAATCTCAGATGCCCTAATTAGAGCATACTTAATACGGCATTTCTCTTTGCTGTTTGCTAATTTGGGCTTCTTTACGTGATGCAAACTGTGTTCAGAAGCAGCTGCTGTTTGTGCTTTGTGCTCTGCTCCCACACGTGAGCACAGTACCTGCCTTCTCCAGAGCCCTTGAGTTCTGCCACAGGATTTGGCATCCAAAAGAGAAGGGGCCAGACCTCTTCAGCCCAGCCATTTGTGACACTGTGACACCTTCTGCAACGTGTCCTGCTGTCAGGAACCGTGCATTGCATTTACAGCAAGTAAAGAAATGCTCCAAGGGAGCCAGCAAATCCCTTTATACATTCTGTGACGTTGTTTCATTCAGCATGTCCACACTGTGGTTCTGCTGTGGGTTTCTGCACAGAAATATCTGGCTCAGTCTCTGTGTGTCCAACTAAAACCTGAGGGATGGAGCTAGGAGAACTACAACAGCTGCTGCAATTGTTTTCTCTAATATGAGAGCACAGAGTAGCTATTTTAATTTAATCTAAGATTAATCCTAATCTTACGCAATGCAATCATAGGAAACAACAGTGACAAGGCAGGCAGAATCAAAATCCTGTATGAGATGTGTGAGCTTTCAAAACTCCACCTGTTTAAATACTGTGCAATACTCCACACAGCAATACTGTGGATGTTTTAAATGGCAAGATTTCAAGTGAAGAATTAAGAGTTCATGAATATTTAGATGCTGATTTTGTTTTACAGAACTATTTTCATGCCAGTGGTTGAAGATCCAAAAAAGATATCCCCTCCCAATCTCTTCTTTAAGACATTGAGTCTTAAAGGGATAACAGCATTAGGAATACCTGATGATCCACTGAGGCTTCAGGTAAAACTGATGCCATTGTATTCAAACCCATAAATTCCCCTGTCATAAAGACAAGGAATAAAATGGAAAGGTGAGTGCCATCATGGACTTATCTAGGAAAACTATCCCCAGCTTTTTGCTTTTTTTACATTTGGTCAAAAATAGTGTTAGTCACGATTAGCAAAGTAAAGGACTTAGAAACAGCTGATGTCAAATTAAGAAGGTATTTTGAATTTCAAGTACAGTTCCATGGAAATTCACATAATTTCCCAGTCATCTTCTCAAAGAATTACTGAAATAGAGGCAAAAAGTACAGCAGCCTTCAAAATTGAATTGCTTTGGCTGTTGGGAGGAGTCTTTGTGGGAGGTAATTAGTCTAGAAAACAAAAAGCAAAATTAAGGAAGTCTGTAAGCATTGATGTTCCCGTTTCTGTGTTCCTTTGCAGTGGGCAGGGGTGTAAGTTGGGGGTTTGAAGGCTCAGCAATGGATGTGGGGGGGCTGGGAAACCCTGCCTGTCACAAATACACGTCACACAGCACATCTTGATTCCCTCACCAATGCGTGCAGCCAACTGCTGCTGTTTCGGAGAAAGAAGGGGAAGGTGAAAAAGCAATTACCTTTCATCTTGATGCAAAACTCCCCCAATAGGTTTTCCAGCTCTGCTTCTATGGTACACATGTTCTGTGTTGGAAAAGAGAACAGTGAGGTCAGACAAACCCTCTTTGGCCTTTTTTTTTTTTTTTAAGGTCTGTTTGTAAGGATAGATTCTGTTATGCAAATGAAAGATATTTTGCAATAAAATCAGTCTCAGAGCCATCCTTCTTGTTTAGCTAGGTCTGGCCCTAAAAACGGCAGCTATGCCTGCTTTTGCTGACACTGGAACCCCGTGCTCCTCTGGCGCTGCGAGCAAATCCTCCTGATGGCAAAAGGGAAGCTTTGGCCCTTGGAGCATAACCTGGTCACTGTTCCGGTCCTCTCCAGCCAGGACTGGTGCCAGCAGCAGCAGCTCTATGCCAAAGTGGCTCCCACCATGATTTAATCTCTCAAGAAACATGGACTACATTAAGAAAAAAGACTGTTGGAGATGGGTATCAGACCCTCTTCAGTTCTTCCTCCATATTTTGGAAGGTTGCCACAGCTTGAGTGCCGGGATGTTTGCAACACTATTAGACTGTTGTTCATGATCTACTGCCTGTTTGATAAAATAGATTTTGATCAGAGCAAGTACAACAGGTAGGATGCAGCACATGTCTGTATGCACATGGTTTCCAGTCAACCTGCCACCCCTAAATCTGCAGGCAGGAAGGAGGTAGTTGGAGTTTAAGTAGGTTTGGGGCAGGTTCATGCTTTTGCTCTTGTCCTGCAGTTCCTGGGTATAACCCTGCTCTCATAGAGTCTAAACTGTTATTTCAGGGAACTCTTTGAACCCACGTAACCTGTCTTTGTAAGTCACCAGGTATTCACCTGAATAAAAACAAATACTAATTTTTCTTTGCTGAGTTTGCTTTTATTTCTTCTGTCTGGATGAAACTCTCCCTGAAAATAGTGACAAAGTTCCCATGGCTTTCGAACAGCGTGAGAGTGAAAAGAATGAACTGATGAGGATGTACCTCTGTGTACTCCTTGTAGCTCCTGTTGATTTCGGTCAAACTCTCCCGAGCTGCTTTGCTGGCAGGAGACATTGCAAAAGCTTGCTTCATTTTGCTGGCACCATCACAGAGACGTCTTTGGATACAATAGGCTTCGTAAAGCTCATCCACCTAGTGGGAACAAGGAAAGTGTACTGAAGAAAAACCCAGAAAACCCAGCAAAATAAAACCAACACAATGAAGTAATTTGCATTAAAAGAAAACTCAGCCAAACCATTATACCCAATGGAAGGGCTGAGGAAATGAAGCTGTGATACTGTTACAGTCTATGGAAAAGAAACGCAAGATAAAAGTAACTTCCACTGTAAAAATCTCAATAGAGCAACAGTTGATGCCAGCAATTCACCTGCTTGCCCTGCATGCCTCTAAGCATTGCTGCTCCTGTTCTCCATCGTAACAGTGAGGCAGGAATGCAGCCAGCTTCTCAAACATCTCGCTGTGGAAGAGCTCTTTAAAAGGCAACTGCAATGCCCACACTGTCAAATGTGACTGGAAGCGGTAAATGGCACATTTAACAGGGTCAGCAGTGGCTTTGGGTTCCTAATGTCAGCCATGGATCAAGGCTGTTGCAATATTTCACTAACAGGCAGTATTGAAAGCCGGAAGTGATATTTTGAATTCTTACCATCCATCCTCCAGCAACCAGGAGTAACACTTGGAATCAGCACAAGTAAAGGGCTTACAAACAGCTGACGTCAAATTTAAAGAGTATGATGAGCTTCAACCCCCCCAGGCATTTACATAATTCCCTAGTCAGCTTCTTACACTCCTTTGACATAACTTAGGCACCCAACATTTGTAAGTGCTCGCAAAACATAGTCACACACTGTTTGAAGTCTCACCTGGATCTAGCTTCAGAGGACAATGGATTTACACGTCTCATGCTTTGGTTTCCCTTTTGCCTCTAATCCCTGCACTGAACATACACATTTACTCCATTCGAGTTGCTCATTAAGAGTCTGCAGTGGTAGAGGCTGATATATAGATATACATGAGTGTGTGTGTGTAGAGATATATATATATATGTACAAACACTATATATAGTGGTTTATATTTTTGTAAACTAAAGCTGCCAGATACAGAAGATGTGGGTTTTCTAACCTGACTATCAGGGTGAGAAGGACAGGAATGGGAGAAGCTGTCTCTTCTTTCTGCTTCTAATGTCCCTGCTAAAACAGGATGATATTTGGGTTTTACCTAAATAACTTTTTCCATTGTTATCTCTGAAATCAAGAGATCACCCTGTGTCCCATGGGGCTCCTGCTTAGTAATGGATTTCCATGGCAGAATTTCTCTCTATGAAAGCCTCCAGCACCTTGGCTTCATCAGTCTATGACTTTGTGTTGCTGCATTAGAGATGAGCCTGATGTGACAATCCAGGCATGTTTCAAATCCCATTTTCAAAGCCTGCTTAACCTCTAACAAAAAGTGCTGTTGCTAATTTGTTTGGAACAGGACTCATCTTCCTGATGGCTTCAAAGCCTTAGGTCAATTTTTACAAGGCTATCTTGGATACCTGGTGGCTGAAGCCTCTGACTTGAGGGCACCCCACCCAAAACAGGGAATGCTTTGCAAAGTGAAAGAGTTCAGCAAAAGGTAGTGAAGACACAGGTAACATTTTGCCATTCTGAAGTTACCAAAAAAAGCTTTCTGCACTCATACTCACTCCTGTTTCTATTGCAAGCCAGCAAGCTAAAGACAGCTACTATAAATAGCTGTCACTTGGTATTTACTTCTGACATCAGAGCGGAACCTTGGTCTGGGATTGATATCTTGCTCCTGCCCTGTGAGTGTGGCTAGGACATGCTCATCTGCTCCCCAAGTATGTGGGATCTGCTCTTGTGCATCCCGTTTTCCTTGCTTTGCTTCCTTTATAGACCAGCAGCAGATAGAAGACAGAAGGCATCTCTGTGGCCCTAATTAAGTACTGCTGAAAAAGACCTCCTCTGTCATTGGAAACAAAGATGTTTCTCCACCTGCCCCAGCCTGTAGGCTCTATGGCCACACACTCGGCTCCTTTTGTCTCTGTTGCCGTGGGTTACGGAGAGTGAACTCATGTACTCGGCAATGCTGAGTAACACTGACCAGCATTACCTCTTGTGTTTGGTGCTTTTCACTCTTATTATAAACCCAGAAACCATTAGCTCTGAGCAGGATCAGGTGGGAAGGATTTGAATGGAAATGTTCTTCAAGTACTAATTTTTGCCATTCATGTTGCCAGCAAGAGAGTAGGTGGCTTGGGGAACAAAATCTCAGTCTATCGCCTTATGATCTGTATTTTTATTTTTGGCTCCAAGAGTAAGAGAAGACTGAAATTAAAAGGTTTGGAAAGATTGTCATCATTAGAGGACTTGAAGCTGTGCAAATGCTTTTCAAATGATTCTCAAAAGACATTTCATCTGTCAAAAATAATTCATTCCTTTGTCAGGCTCAAAAAAGCAACTAATCGCTAGCAGATATGTTTATAAGTAAGGGAATACATGCCATGGATTTTGTCCAGCTCTAAAACGTATTAGTGTAAATCACAAGTACCTCCACCGAATATTCTCACCAATGTAATTAAGTGGATGTGGGCCCCAAACCACACAGCAAAAGCATTAGCAGTGAAATCCAGGAATAAATCCAAACTAGCTGCTGTGTGTGCTAGAGATAACTCCTGAATTAAATTGCTTTCAGATGCAACTCTCTTTCTACCTAAAGTCTGACAATAAGCATGCTGTGAGATAGATTTTCCCCAGCAAGCCTCCAACCCTATGTTCTCTCTGTACCTAAAAGCACGTGGGAGTGTCTTGGGGCACGGCTGGAGCTTGGGGTCTCAGTGGAAACCCTTTCTTTGGCTCCGACCACCAGCCTATCATGGAAAAAATAGCAAATCTGAGCGTGGCCTCCCCAGCACAAAGGGGGAGCACAAGGCCAAGGGTTTGTTTCCTCAATAATATAGGAACAGATGCAGAAGAAAGATGATAGGAGAGCTCAGTACCTTGCTAATGTGGAACTCCAGCCTTCTCATGTATCTCTCGACCGCTTTGATTTGCTGAAAGAAAGGAAAAGGCAGAGGGTGAGACACCTTTAAATAAATCAGTAAGACACTGCCACACTAGCTCTGCTAGTCCACATGGATCAAAAATACACCTCCTTAAAACACACAGGATTTCCTTGACCATGAATCTGGAATCAGTTGTCCTACCCTACTACTGTTAAGCTGCTGCTCACAATGGAGCTCCTTCACTTCTGTACCTAATATATATTTTTAAATAAAAATGAGTTTTTATTTGATGGGATTTTTCTAGGTTTTTCTAAGTATTATAAAAAAATAAAAGAAAGCAGAACTTTTTTAGGTTAAAAACCAGTATTTTCAGTACTTTGAAATCCAGTATTAATATTGATCAGGTTTTGCATTTCAAGATCCCTTCTCTTCCTTAGCAAGCTGGTTTTGAGAATAAACCCAAGCTTGGCATTTTGACTGAAAAAAAAATGTCAGACTTGTTCAGGAAATGTTTTTGAAAGCTTTGCTTTTCTTTCACCCAAATTTTCCCGCAGGGAAAATATTTTTTTCAATTTTTCCTTTTTCAGAACTGGCAGGAGCAGGAATGAACTGGGGCTTGACCTGGATCCCGCCCCAGCCCCCTGGTGTGCCCCTGTCAGCCCCCATCTGACTGGAGCTGGCTGAGAGAAGTTGTACAAGGGAATGGATTTAATGGCTGTCGGCTGACAGAAAAAGGAAGTCTCTCCTCTGCTTCCTTCCTTCCTTGCCAGGACCATGAGGACCTGTCTCTCTGCCTGTGCCCATCCCAGAGCCAGTTTGACCTGGCAGACCTCAGAAAATGGGTTGGTGGGGTACGGCTGATGTCAGATTAGTGAGCACACCATGTTTGGTGCTGCATTAGTGGGCAATACCAGAGCCCCTGGGAAGAGGAGGGGAGTGGGACTTCTTCCTTTGAAAATGCAGGTGTTGGCATGGCTAGTAGATCCCTCTGAGAGAGGTTTCCATGTACACTGTATGGATATCAAGGCTTCCTTGCAAAATCAGTGTTAAAGAGAGCAACATACCTTATCTAAATCGTACAGGACTCCCTGCAACAGAAAACACAAAACTGTGATTAATTTTGCAACACAACAGCACCATGAGAAAGCAGTGTTTGACAGTCAACAGAACTCACAAACAAGACCATGGCTAGAAGGGAAGAAGAGCATCAGTGCAAATTCCCTGTATCCCACTCCCATCCCCTGGCTGCTCCAGCACCTCAAGGTCACTGTGCATCAACACAATGAAAAAGCGTGGCACGTACCAGGCGTGAGTTCCTTTTCATGTCTTTTAACTGAGTAGTCAGCTTATCCAGCTCTGTCTGGTGAACTTCCAGATACTCACTGCAAACACAAACCAGAGAACGATGCGTGAGCCCTGCAGCACATACCGAGCTGGCTGATGACCATCCTAAAAGAGAATCTGCCTGACAAATGGCTTTCTTCACTGGATGTGTTTACAGACAAAAACTCATTTACACTGATCTGTCCTAAAAGCAGCTCCCTTCTGCCTTTTTGGGAATAAATAGGAGTCCACTTATTTAACTGTATGTAAGAGCTGGGTGTTCTCTTTACACTGAACAACCAGTTTCAAGTAAGCTAATCTGCTGCTTAGTTTATGGGCTGGTGCCTTCCAGTCGCTGCCGCTGTATCTGGCTGATAAAAGCCCTGTTATCATCTGGGATGTTATCTGAAAGGCAATACAAGCCTTTGATAGGCCTCTAGGAAACTCCGAGGGAAAAAAATCTGATTTTGAGATCCCAGACTTTGGGAGCTTTTCTCAAAATGTGAATGGAAATGGGATTCTGCCTCTTGTATTCCTGTTTCCCATACAAACATTTTACATCCTAAGCCTCACAATCCAGACTTCAAGAGCTGTATGTTTGTCTGTTATGGGGAAGGATCCCTGTTCTTGTTTCCCTAGGCTCTAAAATGTCACAGAAAGCTTCAATCAACAAGCAGGATAAAAGCTCTTACTCCAGGCCACTCTTCAGGGCTCGGTAGACCTCTTCCATCCTTTTAGGCTGGGGTTCTTTGGGCGTGGTGCTGTTCTTATGGCCCAAATTATGCATTTTCTTCACCTTTGCTTGGGGCTTCTTGAGCGCAGAGGAATTTTCAATAAAGGAGTTACACCTGCAAAATGAACATCAAAGAGGAAGAAATCCCTATAAATCACAGAAATCTCAAAGGAGTGTAGCTTGAAGAAATCTTCTGATATTATCTCTGCTAGCAAAAATGAATCTGCCTCTGTGCCTGCCAGTTAAAGGACTGCATTTCTTTACAGGTTAAGAATTTGAACAGCCTGGGATATGTGCTTCCCAAGACACAAATGCTTGTCTGGAAATGCAAGGCTAAGTCTGAGGCTCATCAGACATTACTGTCTTATACCATGCCAGTCCTAACTCACATTAGAGAGCCCATGAGAGGGCTGAGCTATATCCAGGTGCTAAAAAGAAAGGGGAGCCCAGATAATTTCAGGTATAAAGCCTGCAGCTCCTAAAGAAGATTGGGATTTGGTTAAAAGTGTTTCTGGAGAACAGTATCACACCACTAGTCTTGAGTACGGAGTGTATGGCAAAGCGAGGGCAGTTGTCCTGGATACAGGTGCCTCCTTGGTGACTTTTTGGGGGACAGGTCAGCATCGAACAACCATCACTAACTTGGGCTGACAATGGGAGGCAACCCTTTGCCTGCTGTTCCTCCTCAATTGCTAACTGGTGGGCTGGCACTGGGAGACTACACAAGTTAAAATCAGTTGTAAAGTAGCCTCTGGGAGCAACAGGGACTGGATGACTTGGGCATGCCTGACTCAAAGCCCTGTCTAGCTAAAGGGAATTGCATGGAAAGGATCTGCAGCCAAGCTCAGGGAAACGGCTTTGTTTTGAATTCGAAGCAGTGCAGCAATGAGAAAACTGTCTTTTAGGTAGCAGTGGTCTTAAACTGGGGGTGATGGGAAGTGTATCATGTTCCTGCACATTTCACACGTTGAAAAGATCACTGCATAACTTAAAATGATTCTCTGAAATTCTCTCACAGCTCTGAGGCATGTGAGGAAGCCCTGCATTAATGTGGGAGAGGCAACAGGCAGAGGGTAACAGCTTAGTTATACAAACAATATACAGAGACATTTTAGCCTAGGACACTGTATTTGGCAGAGAGTCAGAGAGAAAGAAGTCCTCTCTCACCTCCTTTCCTCCTTCATCCCCTAGAGCTCAGGACTACCTTACAGCCTGATTTTGAAATTCCCCTTAGAGAGCAAGGGCACTTGCCTGGACCTTCTTTCCTGAAGCCCGCTGAAGCCAGCGAAGGACTGGCTTCTAATAATCCCATTAGGACCTCCTGGGGAGAATGAATGTGATCCTATTGACATGATTTCAGGGAGCCTCGGAGATATTCCTGAAAAACAACAGAAAGCACGTCAGTGACGATGGAGTTACAGTAAGAGGCAGGCGGTGAGGCTGGACAGCCTGGTGTCCATCAGTGACATTAAGGGGTACCTGAACCCCACGAGGGGCTGCAAGCCAGGGCAGAAATCTGTTTGCATTGCCAAATCATCCCCACTCAAAACCAAAACGGACCTATTTTAACTTCTGACTTACAGCCCAGGATCTACTGAAAATGTACCAGAGACACAAAGAGGGTCTGGATGTGGGACTAGAAACCAGATACCTCAGTGTGATGATCCCAATGCCACCCCCAATTTCTGCCATGCCTGGCATGCTTCAACCCCAGCCCCAGTGTCCCCATCTGTCCTGGAAATTATTATGGGAGTGTGCAGAGCTCTTAGGGAGGCGCTCACCATCACTACGAAGGGTGATTATACAGAATAATAGTTTTTAAAAGGATTGATACATCATGAACGCCCTGCAGCTCCCCTTTGATCCCTGCTCCCATGGCTGTTCAGCCCAGGGGCTGCTGAGAAGAAAGACGCGGCGGCTGTATGTGCAGCCATGACATGCCATGATGAGAGAGGGATGCTCTCCACCGTGAAGAGAGAGGAGTAAACAAGCTCCAGGCACTGTATGCTCTGCATTTCATGTGTCCGGGGGGGCCTCAGCAGGGAGGAAGCCCTTGCCCTCTGTGTGCTCATTTCCAATGCCCAGCTTGGCATCTGCACCAAACTAGGATGATTTCAATCCATCCACAAATAAATAGCAAAGAAGTGCTACGGTTCACAGCAGCTCCAATCTGCTGCCACAAGGGAAAAGGGGGATGCCTTTATCTTCCTCTTCTCCTTAATCCACTGTTTTTCTTGTATCTGCCCTCGGCAGACAATTAAAGTGATTTTTCTGCTGCCTTGGTTTTGTGCTGCTCTGGCAAGAGGAATGGCCTCACAGATCTGTGAGGAGCACCATGGCCAACACAGGCCAGGCAGCAGGGCAGGGAGCAGGAGGGAAACAAGGATGCTGGAGAAGAAGGTGCTGGTCAGCGGGTGCTGCCAGACACAGGCTCCCCCATCCTGCAGGACTCATCCTCTCCGCGCCTCCCATCCATCCTGGGATGTCAGCTCAGCTGATGACACCGCTGTGCTCTGAAATGAACTGAGAAACTAGGCCAGCTTAAAAATAACCTGACAGGAGATGAAAAAGAGGGGTTTTAACAGGTTTTTTCCATCTATTTTAAAAGCTGGACCCAGCCTGCCCCATGCCCCCAGTTCATTTCACTCCAATAGGTGGGCTGAGGGATGAGCTTGGTAATGAAGCGGGATGGTATGGCAAGGGCTGGAGCTGATGTTCTATGAAACTCTGACCTACAGGGCTGAGGGGGTGACAGCAAGTCAAACCACCCTCTCATCCCCGCAGATGAGGAATGACTGCAAGTGCCCAAAAAAGCAGCCATTTGTGAAAGCCAGAGATCTACACTATGAGCCTTCACAACTGAACATATTTATTAATGATAAGCACCAGAGCTACATGGTGCTTGCATGGCAAACATTCACTGCAGAAAGCAAATACATGGGGAAACATTGTGCACTGCTCAGTTATATTTAATTTGTCGCGTTAAGCTGGGCAAATACCCTTTGAGGTGGCAGTAGGTGCCACGGCAAGCTACTGCTTCTCTGTCGAGGGGACTGCATTGCCTAAGGAGCTGCTTTGTCAGGAATATTTCTGCAAGACCTCTGCCAGAAACACTTCTTCCAGTCACAGCATTGCCAGTACTACTGCTAATGAGACATTTTCTCTATTGCACAACCCAACCAGAGCACATCTTTCTGATTTGGAAGCAAGGGCTGCCCCCCTGACAGAACAGCCTCAGAGATACCACATGGGGTGCAGTCAAGGACAGTTTTCTCCTCTGCTGTGGTCAGCAGGTAATGGTATTTCACCATTCACCATTCGTGTCCCCGGCCTAGCCCACATGCAGCCCATCCAGCTCAGGGCTCAGAGAGTTTAACCACAGCAAGGATAAACCCCTGGGACAGAGGAGTTGCTCTCGGGCAGACCAGGACCATGAGCACCTGAACTGGGCAGAAACCTACGGTCAGGGGAGAGGCTCAGGAACAGGGATAAACATGCTCCAGCCACAGCTGGAGGTAATTGAGTCTTTGGTCAATGAGAGCCTAAATTTGGCTCTGTACTCACCCCTAGCTGCATAAGGCTCTCTGCACACCACTGCAGGGCTGAGCTCTGCTTAGGCTTGCTGATACCTGGCACAGCACTCACCAGAAGATATTTTGCAGCTTCCAGGGTCAAACTTCACATCCCTGTAGATGGTACAGAGTTTCCCTGTGCCAGCTGATGCCTAACAGTTCAAACTCCACAGAGAGCCACCTCCTGAGAGACAGAGCAGAAACCACCCGACCACAGCACTCTGGGGGTCTGAAGCGCAGCAACTTCCCTTTGGGTTTGCAAATAACCTTGAGACAATTAGGCTGCAATCTGCATGCTCCCATACAAGGATTTGCATTAAAAATCGGGTCCAGAGTGCCAAGGAGCAGAAAATCCCTTGCAAGTGTTCAGCACTTGCATCGCTTGACAGGATGATTAACACACACTCTGACAACATCTGGAGACCTACAAAAAGCTAAACGACACTGACAGAGGCGATTTAGCTGCATAAACATCAACCATTCCTTAAAAAATCAGTGAGATAAAACAAAACTTGAAGTTGGGTGCTAATCACAACCACAATTGGCTATGAAAAAAATACGGACTTGAGATTCAAAACTGTGGTGAAAATGCTAGCATGTTCTGCGTCACGAGTCTTCTCTATTAATGTGAACAGAACATGAATGGCTTTCACTCTGAACAGAATCTTAGTGTCCAAATGTGACTGTGCAGAAACACTGGAGCTGTTTTGGTTTTCTTTTCCTTTGGGCAAACTTAAAAAATAAATAATCTTGGAAAAGGAATGTACTTATTTATTTTCTTTATTTTGCTCAAGCACTCAGATGGCTTTGAAAGGCTTTAGTAGCTAAGACTTTCCTCAAGATACCAGAAAAAATGTGCAAGAAGTGCAATTGAAATGCAAATTGAAGACCTGCCTGGAGCTACTTTTGCTTTGCTCCTGTATAAAATGGCCAGAACTCAGAGCCCAGATAGGCTTGTGGCCTCTCCCTATATATTATATATAATCTTGGTGAATAATGTATGTTTAATTTCTGTACCGAAGAAAACTGAGATAAAAGGAGGTAACAGAGTCGGAACTGGTGAAATCTCCCAGTTCTGTTCTTTTCCATTGGTCATGTTAGAGGTTGACTCTATTGTACAAGCACAATCTGTTCTTAAGATTTAAACTAATATTGCTGACATCTCAGGTACTTCCAACCAACCTCAGAAAACTGCAAACCCTGCATCAGCCCCTTGGCCCAGATTCAGGGACAATGGCTGCATATGGGGCACTGCATCAATGGATTATTTATGACACCTACATCTCGCAAATACACTTTGAACGATGAGTATGTCACATTGTTGTGATATCCTTTGTTGAGAGGGGTTTATTTTCCTGCCTCTTAAAGCATTCACAGGTCTTTGTGCTATCAACTACATAAACCTACCTCTGAATTTAATAACACAGTTGTATCCTGATGATACGCATGGATGTAGCTGCTAGTATAATTTCAGTAAGGCTCAGCAATGAGGACTCACCCATATCTCTTACTGACCTGATGGGTATCCCCACAGCTGAACAATGCTAAGGGGATTCTGGTGCTATGCCAAGGTAGTGATCAAGTTTCTAAGTCTACATTTAGCAGTTATGTGATATAATGCTACTGTCTTCTACATGCAGTGTGAATTTTGCTCTCAATATAATGCAAGTTGCACATCTAAAATGAGATTAAATGCTTTTGTGATTTGAGAGATCCACTTCAACCGTGGATATAATGGTTATCCTTACACTTTTAAATCTATATAGTTAATGAACCAGGGATGTTTCATTTTAAAAAGACACCAGTCTCCTTACCACTAATATAAGCACGCCCTGTGCAGAAGTATAATTAATGTAATTAGTACTGCCCATGCTAAGTGCACAGCAGTTGAATGATGAGCCCATGAGTGAGTCAAGGGATAAGGTGAAATCCTATCAGTACTCCTCTGCCCTATTCGCTGACAGCTTGCAGCAGAGAATGGCAGATAATTGATGATGTCTCTGTCCCCAGGGAAATAAAAGTCCCCTCTCACAGCTCTCCTTTCAGCCTGGAAAGGGGGAAACAGCTGAGCCTGAGCTAATGAGTGGGGAAGGGACCATCACTTCCAGAGGGCTGCCCTCTCTTCATCACCCTCAGCACAGACCTCTGCCTCCCACGATGCCAAAATATTTGATAAACAGTGTGGACTTTGATCCAAGAGGGGAAATTCAGGCAGAAATGTATTTGCTAAATCTAGTCTGACTTGCACAGGCCTTTTTTCTTTGCTTCTTTTTAGAGATGGTATTTTTTGCTCACCACATGATGAGGGGAAGTTGGTTTTGCTAGACATGTACTAGCAACCATGTAAAGCTGGAATATAATGGTGATGATGCTCTGGATTCCTCCAGTTCTGTCCTTGTAGCAGCTACAGTTATGGCTCCAGATCTAGAATTGCTGTAAGGTGTAAGGGAGCTGTCTGCAGCTAAGGCTTCGAGGACACTTTGGGATTATGTATAATCGCTGATTAAATGGGAATGTGGGGTAGGACTGAGTGACTGAAAGCATCCTCGATAATCCTTTTTTTCTATATTATTTTCTTGCGTGACACATGGTTCAAGGTCTGTTCTGGATCTAAGGAGAGGTAATCCCTACAGTGAAATGGTTTGTATGCTGATTCTTTTGTTGATCTGTGGTGGTCTGCAGGCTGTCTGTTCAAATTTAAGGGATAATTTTTGAGGTTAAGGTGAGCTGAGGGGGCCCACTTACTAATGTGAGTGGATGGCTGCAGAAGTCAACTGACTCTGTTTGGCATACTAGGAACATTTCTTACCTGCAAACCTGGGGTATGTCTGACAAATGAGCTGGTATCTTTGTGAGTAAAGAGAGAAAAAAAACATGTTCCTCCCTCATCTATGCCAAGGTCTATGTTCTGCTTATTGGGCTGGCTGGCCTACAAAGGTAAAATCTTTTAAATGCAATAAGATGACATTTAGGACCATGCATCTCTCTGAAAAAAAACCGCAATAAAGGAAGGAACTGATTATGCCCTAAAAGTCATGTCCTCCTCCCACACAGCCAATTCTTTCTGCTTTGCACTCATAAGCCCAAAGAGCTCAATGCAATTCTAAACTTCCACAGGCTCAGTTCAGCGGCAAGCTCATTCAGTGAACCTTCAGCTCATGTTGCTTGCTTTTGTAGCCTAAAGTCTAGTAATTTTTATTTTCCAACTTCTTCCTTCTGATTTAGTTGAATCACCTTGGCAATACAAGGTCAGCATGGCCAGTAGCCCAAATAAGCACCTGGAATTTATGATTTCCATGTTCCCTAGGCTCCTAGAAGGTACAGAGGTATGCATCTTGGATGAGAATGTAGACATCCTTTTGCGTTTTTAATATAATAATTTGACAATGATATGTGGCTAAGAGTGCTCAGGAGCATTTTAAAAACTTTCACAAGAAATTTAATTCTTGCACAAGAGTTTTTACACTTTCAGGACAAAAACTCTTAGGCATGAGTGAGCAGGCTCATAATTTCTGTATGTGTCATAAACATTTCTGTGGGGTGGGGGTCTCCTGGAAGCACCTGTAGAAAGGTGTCTTCTGCTGGTCCTTCAGTTACACAAATTACAACCTTCCTGGCACATTTTACGCTCCCAGTGATTGGGCTGCTCCTTCCTTGTGCAGGGCAGCATTTCCTAGAGTTGTACAGAAATGTGAGCTCCATCTGAAGAACTATTCTTGGTTGCCAGAATAAAATCATGTGCATTTGTTCCACCAAAGTCCAAGGCTTAGAGATATTCCTAAATAGTAGCATACGGCTACACTGACAAGCACGCTTCCCAAGCCTACATCAGCCGGTGAAAGGCCAGCAGATCCCTGAGCTTCAGACGTTAATTTTAGCATACAGCAAGAGCCACGTGGGCTCACCCGCACGGCTGCAGAGAGCAGTGCTGCACAGAGAAGGAGCTGTAGCTGAGATAGAGCCCTCTCCTTCAAATGGGAAATGCAGGAGCACACGGGACACGCTTGGGTGGGCAGCAAAGCCATTGGCAGCCACAGCACAAGGAGAACACTTCTACCCCATCTCTTGCAGCAACAAAAATCCTAGTGTAGCCCACTGCAGCTCACCCTGCTCTTGCTGAGGTGGATCTCTTCCCCCATCATGGACAACCAAGCCTCGGCACTGATTACCCAGCAGGATCTCTCTGAAGGCTTCTGCGCACTTCTCACTGACAACTTTATGCCCATGAGGGACACCTACAGTGATTCTTTTATTAGGTGTATTTCAATACCTTCAATTTGGGTGGATTCAGTTTTTACAATTCACAAAGAAATGTTTATGAAACTGATGCATCTTTTATAGGTCTTAAGCCCACAGCTGGGAGCTTTACTTTTTCATGCAGAAATCCCCGCAAGTGAGCACAAGGTGCCATTACCTGTTTCTAATAAAGGAAAATGTAGTATTTCAGTACTGAATTTCAGCTTTTGTTTCAAATAGTATCAAGCCTTAGGAAAAAGATTAATAGCAAAGCTTGTACTTTATGGTCTCATTTCTGTAAGAACATTTTAAATGTTGCATATAAGGGCATTTTCAATTCAAATGCTACAGTATTTGCTAGCTCATCACTAGACACGCTGAGCAGAAATACAAATTGTCTACCATCTGGAACAGCCCGTGTTGTTTGTTCTGCTCCTCCTACCCAAACTAGATGATGCACATAAACCAAAAAGCAATAGTAACAGTAAGAAAAAAGCTAACAATCCAGATCAAGAGCAAAATGGTAAAGTATATATGGCTATAAATGCATAGGACTTGATAGCTGATGCTCCCACTGCAATACAGCTCCATAAATTCAGTAAGTCATCTCTCACTCCAAAGTCAGTGTGAGGACTTTTCATTTCGTCTTTTATTTTTATTGTAAAACATGCCTTTGGCTCTAATTCTCATCACCTCACTAGAACACAGAAATAAGAGTTGGCAGTGGCTAAGGTGAAAGCAGCACCCATTTTGTCTCATACCACAGCTAGCTTTCTTCCTCCCGTTTTTGCAGCTCCTCCTTCACCAGAGCTCTGAGTCCATGCCCCATTTCCCTATTTTTGTTGCCAGGGAGCCTCTGCTTAACCTCCCCTCAGAGAAAGACCTACACTGCTTCTTTCCCTTGGTATAGCTAAAACCTAAGGAGAGGGAAATGCAAATGAGTTATTTCACTGTAATAAACCCAAGGAAAATAAATTTGATCCTAAATGGCTCTGCACACGACAGATGGGTTCATGGCAGCTGACCTCCTTTTTTTTTTTCAGTTCCAACATTTATTTCACACTGCTGGCTGGGGCGAGCATGCGCAGGAGCCCACGTGGAGCCCTCCCTAATCTTGCTCCATACAGCATTAGAGACACAGGGCAATCATATTCAGCCGGCATTAGCATAAATAAGCAAAATTTGGTCTACAACTGTACATTTGAGCGTGGCTGAGGGATCAGAATCTGACCATATAATTACATTTGACATTCATTCATTTCAAACCCACCCCAGTATGCAGAATTGTCTTTGATTACAAGTCATCTCCAATTCTACTCATCACTGATAATTCTTTATGTCAATGTAAGATTTAATTAAAAGCGAAGTCCCACTGCCATTCAAGTGCCGGCAAATAATCTAAAGGAAAAGCACTTCTGAAACCCAACTGAGAACAATCCTCTCATGCTTTAAATCCACCTTGCACAAAATCCCTAACGAGCGGTTCAGCGCAAGTGGCCTGAGCATGCAATTAATGACACCATCATTTTGGCAGCACTGCACGGTAATAAAGGTGCAAGACTTCGGGCTGCTCTGTTATCTATCCCTGCATTAGGAGATACACTACTAGGAGCAATCTTGTGAGCAGTAGTAAGACTAGCAGGATGCAAAACAGGTTGTGGGAACTCCTCCATCCAGGAGCAGCCCAGCTACTTCTCTACCTCTTTTGGCATATGCCTGGTTGACCACACATGTTGGGTGGAATTTTAATTTCTCAACACAGAACACAAAAAGTGACCAACTTACTGCCCACTTTAGCAAGCACTAGCATTAGGGGAGGCCTAGGAACCCATGAGTGCTGTGAGTGGTCTCCCTTGACCCTTACTGACCAACACTAACATCTGGGCAAGCCCAGGAGTAACATCTGAGCACAAGTGGGGTAAGACAGCCCTGATGTCAATAGATGCAACTCCAGTGGGAGTCCTCTGGCAAAATCCACGATGAATCTGAGCAGTGACCTAAATTTGCACATCAAGTGTAAGCAGCAGAGTGGCTTCACTTTCTCAGACTGTGCAAAGAATGAACATAAAAATCTTCTCTGTGACAGGAGAAAAAAGCAGTGACCACCAAAATTGTCCTTGAGAACTCCGATTTCTTTAATTACTTAGCACCAATATTTTTGCTGCTTACAACCCTCATTTAATGCAGATGGTAGCACCATGGGCAAGGACAGCAAGCTGAGGATATCATTTCTCTGCATCATGCAGGATGGTTTGGGTAACCAGTGGGCTGCTCTAGAGATTATTTGTTTTGCCTCAGCCAAGACAGACAAACTAGCTGTTCTCGGTATCCACTCCAGGTACGCTCTAATATAAGCATGAGTGAGCTAAATTAAACAAGTAAGACAGGCTTTTCATCCCTGAAAGGAAAGTAAAACATCATTGCTGTCAAATCCTTTCAGCCACTAATGAGATACAAATGCTTTGCTGCTCCTCTTTAAATACATGGGATTAGGGTGACTTAAAACTCCGTGGATGTTTATATGATTGTTCTATTTACAGGAGTGTCGTAATGGCACACTGCTCACTAAAATACTGTTGAAGATACACCGTTACATGTCCTAGGATAGAAGATCTTTAAAGCTGGATGTTCTTCTCCCAGACATGAGCACTGCAGAAACAGATTTATTTAATCTTTTTGACACCTTATGAGTGTGGCCACTTGAAGAGCATTGCCATAAAAGTCCTGTGGTACTTCATTTACAGTTGGCTATAGCATCTGGCTGAAGCTCTCTTCCAGTACATCAAGTAGCTGAACACTGTCCATGCACACCCAAGAGAGGCTGTGTGCTCTGATGCAACTCGCTTGGCTTCAGTTAATTTTCAAATTCAAAACTTCAATCTTCTTACATATATGACTTTTAGGAATTTTACTTAAAGTTATGGCAAAGTTTAGTATTCTCTTGGCTACAATATTTTAAGCTTTAAAAATCTCCTGAAGGCATAGGATACAAGAGTACATATTTAATACCACCAAACAGCCTAAACTTCTCCCAAAACACCACCATCTTCTCTGGTCAGGATCACTAAAGGATCTGTAAGCAGCATCCGAAAGAGGACAAAGGGGTAAGGGTCTGTGCTAGGGTTCCTCTTGGAAAAAATTGTTAGTAACACTGGTGCTGGAAAAAGAGGTCTGATGACCAATGGAGCAGCTGAGCAAAATAAAAAAGGTAATTGCTATGTGCAGACTGCCAGAAGACACAGCTATCCCAGCCCCATCCCACACTGTTATCTTATACCAGGCATTCAAAAGCAAAAGCAGGACAGCTTTATAGACACACAAGTGTTTACAGGAACCACTTGAAAAAATATCTACAGTTTTATGGAGACCTGCTCTCCTTACCACCACTTTCTGAAACCACATTTCATTTCAACACTCTTCAAGACGACTCAACACTGCACACTTGGAGACCCAGAAAGTCAACAGTATTCTGGGCTGCATCAAGAGCGACATGGGCAGCAGAGTGAGGGACACGGTGCTGCCCCTCTGCTCTGCTCTGGTGAGACTTCACATCAAGTACCGTGTCCATGTCTGGGGCCCTCAGCACAGGAAAGACATGGACATGTTGGAGTGAGTCCCAAGGGGGGCCACAGGACAATCAGAGGGATGGAGCACCTCTGCTACAAAGACAGGCTGTTGGGAGAGTTGGGGTTGTTCAGCTGGAGAAGAGAAGGCTCCAGAGAGGCTTGATTGTAGCCTTTCAATACTTGAAGGGGGCTTGTAAGAAAGATGGGGTCAAACTTCTTAGCAGGCCCTGTAGTGACAGGACAAGGGGCAATCCTTTATAACTAAAAGAGGGTAAGTTTAGATATAAGGAAGAAATTCTTTACAACGAGGGTGTTGAAACACTGGATCACCTGCAACAGAGCAGCTGCAGATGCTCCATTCCTGGAAACATTTGAGGTTGACAGGAGGACTGTGAGCAAACCTGGTCTAATGAAGGTGCCCACAATGGAGGCAGGGTTGGAACGAGATGGCCCTTAAAGGTCCCTTCCAACCCAAACCATTCTACAACTCTGAGTTTCTCAGTACAGAAAAGCTGTTCTCTCTTGACTCTGCAAGGGCTTTCTGCTCCTTGGGGCAAAGGAGGTTCCGCTGAACAGTCATTGGCACAGTTCTGGTTTGGGCCAGGTAGGGCTTTCTTACATGACTACCGTGNAGGGTAAGTTTAGACTAGATATAAGGAAGAAATTCTTTACAACGAGGGTGTTGAAACACTGGATCACCTACAACAGAGCAGCTGCAGATGCTCCATTCCTGGAAACATTTGAGGTTGACAGGAGGACTGTGAGCAAACCTGGTCTAATGAAGGTGCCCACAATGGAGGCAGGGTTGGAACGAGATGGCCCTTAAAGGTCCCTTCCAACCCAAACCATTCTACAACTCTGAGTTTCTCAGTACNTGATTGTAGCCTTTCAATACTTGAAGGGGGCTTGTAAGAAAGATGGGGTCAAACTTCTTAGCAGGCCCTGTAGTGACAGGACAAGGGGCAATCCTTTATAACTAAAAGAGGGTAAGTTTAGATATAAGGAAGAAATTCTTTACAACGAGGGTGTTGAAACACTGGATCACCTGCAACAGAGCAGCTGCAGATGCTCCATTCCTGGAAACATTTGAGGTTGACAGGAGGACTGTGAGCAAACCTGGTCTAATGAAGGTGCCCACAATGGAGGCAGGGTTGGAACGAGATGGCCCTTAAAGGTCCCTTCCAACCCAAACCATTCTACAACTCTGAGTTTCTCAGTACAGAAAAGCTGTTCTCTCTTGACTCTGCAAGGGCTTTCTGCTCCTTGGGGCAAAGGAGGTTCCGCTGAACAGTCATTGGCACAGTTCTGGTTTGGGCCAGGTAGGGCTTTCTTACATGACTACCGTGCATATTTTGGGAAGCATGGACCAAGGACCATTCCCAAAGCAGTCTTGACGTACTTTCCCCCTTTGAAGGGCAGGGGAGTTCAATGCCACAGATACAGGCTGGTTGGTCTCTGCCTGTTGCAGCTCCTGCCCAAAAACATTCCCAAATGCCTGTAGTTTACTGCCACAGACAAAGCTGATGCAAATCTGATGAAACCCTTAAATCTACAGCAGGTAGATCTAGTCAGGGTTAATTGGTAAATTTAATTTGTAGTGGACATTAAAAAATCGTGAGTTTAAAACACCATATGCTCCAGCTACGCTATAAGATTAGTTTTCTAGACACAGAGACATTACGGACAAACTGAGCGCGAACCGAAAAGATCTGACAGCCCTTATTGTCACTGAACTACAAGGTAATTATCTTGTGTAACTTTTCATTGCACAAATTAAGGCAGCGCGTCTTGGCACATCCCTGCTATGCCACAGTCTGCCATTTAAAAGAAAGACCTACTGGGGCCATCACAGGCTAATGACAAACTTTTAGGAATGACCCTGTAGCTTGTCCTCTGCTGCCCTTCCTTTCTCCTTTCCTCCTCTGTTGAGATTTCTGCATTTTCCAATTCACGTCATATTAACGGATCATCATTCAGGATATAGGAAAAAGATGGTATCATGGCTTTTCATGAGGATGGAAAACTATTTTGCCCTTTTGGCAATGGAGGCAATTGTTTTCCTCATCTGGTGGCAGCATGACATGCCCACAAGAAATAGAGTGTCTGAAGGAACCCTGTGTACAGAGTTCACTCTAAGATAGGAGCTGTTACACTTCTCCACCAGGAAGGAAGATTATTTTCTTTTTAAAGGTAGAGCTAGGAAAGAATGGGGGAAAAGCAACCTTTTGCTGGATAACTGCAGATGAAAAGCCATCTAACCTTCAGGAAACTCCTGTTTTCAGCATAGGGCATGGAAATCAAATGTATTGAAAGCACTCCCAGTCCAGCCCCTGCATGATGGAACAAGGCTTTGTGGTCCAGCTGCCAGCTGGGGAGATGATGACAGCATTCCCCTCTGATTTCAAAGAAAGCAAAACCTTAGTTTATGCAGGCAGAATTTTAAGCTGATTATTCTCTGGCCTCAGCTGAGCCTTAGCATTTTTAATATAGCTTTGGTTTGGTTTTGTATAGCACAGATGACTTAGTGAGCAATTCCAGCTCTTGGCTTTATTAATCTGAACATCTAATAAACTAAACATTCTTCTCTGTTTACTTTAGCAGACATCTATTCTTATATATAAGATTTTGTGTATATCTAAGTAGACGTGGCCTCCAAGTGTCACACTGAATTCAGGGAAAAGCCCCATGGATCAAAGAGCACCTCACAGCCAACTGCTTCCTATGCCACCAGCACCTCTTTGTGAAAACCCAAGTCCTTCTTTAAACTAACAACACTGTTTTGTGGACGTTCTGAATGAGACAAGGAAAGGGCAGTCAGTCACGCAGGACAACACGTTATACACTTAATTGAGCATTGGCAACAGCACTGTCACCCACTGACGTGCCTGTATGGTTGGGAAAGTGCACAGGGATAGCTGCTGCTGCCATGATCCAGCGATGCTTGCCGGGGTGACCAGAGAAAAAGGTGTGTCCATACCCAAGGAGACTCACTGGCCACGGACTGCTCGCAGGGATATTATCGCACAAAGCTGCAACGTACGCCACTACTTCTGTACCACAATTAAAAAGTTTTAAAACCAAACATTTTAAAATTAAATACTAACAGAGAATATTAAGCTGCTTAATTATGGAAAAGGCCTTTTCCTTCATATTATACAGCAAGAAAACGCCTATCAGACTTTGACTACAGAGCTACATTGTCTGCCCTACCTGCCTGCAGCAGTACCACAGACCAGTGTCACCTTCTCAACCCCAAGCACAAGCTCTGATCCTTAAGGCTTCTAAGGCATCTTCAAGGGGGGCATTCACCACAAGCAAAAATTTCTTTCCTCTGTTCAGATTCAGTCTTCTAGAAGATACAAGATCAATTTTGACAATGAAAAAAGACACCTCATTGAGGGGCAAATCAAGCAGTTTTGGCTGGCTAGACAGCAAGATGTTAATTTGGGGAAAGAGAAAGGAAGCTGTGGTGTTCAGCCTTGCATGGTCTACTGAAACATGAACCTCCTGCCACTATTTACAGGTGCTTATTTGCCTGTCCCCTACAGATTTCACTGAAAAGGAGTTCCTTCCTTCGGTAAGCTCAAGTAGAAAGGTCTAAATAGTAAAGATAGGGTTGGTCTAGACTGGTGTTTTGTAGAGGTAAAGGCAAGCTAAAACCAGAGCCTCGTTGATGACGAGGTGCTGCAACTGCTTTCTGGAGTTAATGGATGACTTGAAGTTGTCCTGTTGATGAGGCTTTTCAGGACAAAACCGCCTACGACAAATCTCTGGCTGTTGCAGCCAGATGAGGTTTTTGAATAAAATAAAAAAAAAAAAAAAAAAAAAAAAAAAAAAGGTTGATTTCAGGAGGGATTATTTGAAACAGTATTGGTGTTACTGAAGGCTTACCAGCAGGCTGCACAACCTGGAAAGCAATTGCTGCTGCTGCAGCTAATCAGGCTGTTTGAGGGCCAGGAGAGAGGGCAGGCTGTGAGCAGTGGGACAGCAGTAATGAGGTGGCTGGCTCTGCCAGCCAAGGTCAGCTTACTGGAGGCATGAGAGACCAGAGAGCTTCTGATGCTTTAAAAGGGCTGGAAGATAAAATGTATTATTGTGACTACTTCATGTGTTGCACTGGTTCCAGGGAACTGTCAGCTTCAATTTGTTCCTCCCATTGAAAAGAAGAAAGATGCTCGCATACTTCTGTGCTAATCCGTCATTTCTTTTGTGCTGGTTGGGAAGTAAAAATTACAGGATACCCTTGCAACATAGAAAGGGATAAGGAAAAGATAACTTCAGGAAAAAAAGGCCAGTTACTTCTTGTGTCATGCTTAGAGGACTCGCTTCTTGAGGCCTCTGGGTACAGAGCCTGGATGCAAAGAGTAAGGCAAGGTCTGTACTCAGGGCTGCCAAAAAGCAATTCAAGTACACCAGGAACCTGCCCTTCTCCACATCTACCAAATCCCGTGGGGCAGCGTGTACTGGGATCATCTTTTTTGATCATGGCTGGGTTCCTGGAGCCTCATTGCAGCTCCCTAATTAACCTGGATGGGGTTGGGGAGGGGGAATCCTCTTTCTGCCCACCAGCAAAAATACTTCAAAGCTAGAGCTGAAGAGCAAAAACTCAAGGGATTGAATCCAAATCCCCTGGACGCAGACCTGTAGTGACAAGAGAAGGGGTAATGGTTTTAAACTACGAGAGGGCAGATTTAAGGTAGATGTAAGAATATTTTTTTTTTTACAATGAGGGTGGTGAAACACTGCCAGAGGTTGCCCAGAGAGGTGGTAGATGCCCCATCCCTGGAAACATTCAAGGTCAGGTTGGACAGGTCTCTGAGGAATCTGATATACTTGAAGATGTCCCTGCTCATTGCAGGGGGATTGGACTAGATGGCCTTTAAAAGTCCCTTCCAACCTAAGCCATTCCGTGATTCTGTGAAGGTTGAGATAAAACTGATGACCACTTGCTGTAAAACAACAGCTGAAGGAGTCTGTCCCTAGGCTGCCAAATGGGGGTAATACCAGCTCCCAGAGAAGATGACCTTGTACCCACTGCTTCCTTTCTCCCTGAAATACCCGCCTGGAGCAGGTGCCAGAGCACCAGCTTTATGGGAAGGTACAGGACAGGATTAAGCCAGCCCCAGGCCAGCCACACAGCCCACATGGCTGCAGAGAAGTGAGGGCATGAGCAGCATCTGCACTGAGGAGCAGAAATAAAGCTGCAGAACAGCTGTGGACAAGAAAATGCAGTTTCTGCTTTGATTTAGGGTATGTAGGGAAGGACAGTCGTGGAGCTCAAACTGAGCTGACTGCCCAGCCTTAGCTAAGACATTCCTGACATTAGGCAGAGAGATATAACATGATCCAGGTTACTGCATCCAGAGTTGGCTTCCGCTGCCGATCTCCTTCCAGCTCTCTCGTGGGGAGTTGGCAAAGCCCATCCTGCCATTCGTCCTCCAGCCGCCTGGCTCCTCTGCTCACAGACCGCCCTTCTGCCTTTGCTCTGGTGTAACTGAACTGTCTGAAGGACAGCATGGGAAACAAAGATGTTGGCAACTGAAATTCTCATTGACTCTGTTATGTGTCCAAAGTGCAGCCATCATGGTTTGTAAAGTCTCCCGGAGCAAAATTGCTTCTGCTCTCAAAAGACTTTATATTTGACTTTAAATTCAAAGTGGGCCCAGTTCTTTCTCTTTGCCTTCTAAAAGGGCAAGCACATCTTGGAGTCAGTGCCACAACCTGTGCAAAACTAGTCGGGGGAAAAAAAATTCAGTGCATGTTCTTCCTGATTAATTTTGAAAATCTCCTGCTAAGAAACTTCTTTAGCAACCTCCCTTTCAGAAAATCAGCAGGCACTGTAAGCTGAGTGAACAAAACAATGACCTCCAAGCTCCTGCTAAGTGAGAAAACAATTTTTTTTTCCCTTCCATTTTGTTAATAGAGTCATCCAGGAACTACACAGCTTGAAAGTGCTGTGACAGGCCCCTATCTGATACTAATTCATATCCCAGTCCTCTCTAACAAGCCCATCCCAGGGTGCCAGAAGCGTGTGTTCAGGCACTGCTCTCCTCACTTCCTTCCCAGTCTGCTTTCAGCTGATGCTTTGTGCTGGCTGAATGGCCACAGATACAAGCTGTCTATCTCCCTGCTGTTCGCAGCCTAGCTTGCCTGATGAAAACTACCCCCGTTGAGTGGGTTGTCTGGGAGCAGCTTGTCACTGCCACATGTGTAGCATCAGGAAAAAAAAAAAAAAGTCAAACCAGCCGTCCCTTTTTTGGAAAAAGCCAATGCTGCCTCTAGTTCTCACTCCCACTTCTTCCCAGCAGGAAAGCAAGGCGGCTTCCCCGGACCTTTTCCAGCAGCGCATTTTGCGTGGAAGTTCCCTTTCTGCCTGTTCAGGCTTCAGAATATCAAAGAGCAAGAGGTAACCCTGCATGGCATGTGTAAACATGCTGCTGTGAGCTTTGAGGCCGTGCTTTGCACCACTCTTAGCCCAAGTGTTTGTTCTGTGACATGGGTGAATAAAATGGTCATGTGCCTTGAAAGCACAAGGGAAGCAAAGCACCTTTTTCACTTACAGATGCTCCTTCACAAACCACACACTTCTCCACCTACACATTCCCAAGCATTTAAGAAATATTAATTCTGCTGCAGAAAAACCTCTAAGGTATAACTGTATTGTCATTCTAGAGAGGAGTAGCAACATGAAAAGGCTCAGTGCTCTGTTTCTTATGCAGGATCCTGGAAAGAAATTCAACATGTTGGCTCTTAAAAACAAAATCAAACGAAGAAAACCTCCAAAGCCCTCACTTTGTCAAGGAAATGATGCTTGGATGTTAAACCAACATCAGGTTATGGATGCTGGGATTGTAAAAGTTCACATTGCACAAGTGCTTATCTGCACTTGCAGGCAGCACAGTCACCATCTTAAGTGACTGCCCTAGGCTTCAGTTACTAGCTTAGAAAATACGGGATTTATGGGGAAAAAAGATAAACTCTGCTTCCTTTAGACTCCCACTGTGCAACATATATACCCACCCACATTTATTTAAATGTGGAACAATCTGTCACATTTGCCCATTATGGTTATAAAGCAGGGCTCCAAACCGATCCCAGTGGGTACCTTTCTGAGTCTGGCCACAAAAACTGGATCACATTCTATCTCCTCCCGGCGTGTGAAGATCTCGAAGACAGCTGGTCAACCAGCACGGCAATCTTTCGGGAAACACACCTTCCCCCTGTCTCCTTCCTTAAGCTCTCTGTTTGGGTATGCTCCTGCTTTTGTTTATGCAGGAGAGGGATACTTCTGAAACCTAATTAACCACTGGAGAAGATGATGTTTCTGTTTGGGAGCGTGTTCCCTGCCCCGGGCTCCAGCTGCGTGACAGCAGCTCAAACACGGTAATTAAGATGAGCGTGGCTGAATGCACGGCCAGATTAATGAACGCTGAAATTACACTGGGAATACACTCAGCTCTTCCCAGAGAGATGTATGAAAGGGTGCAAAGGCAGCACGGCCACAAGCACACAGTTTCCAGAAAGCTTTTTGAAACTTTGAGAGACAGCAAAATGCTCGGCAAACACAGCAACAGAAAGACCAGTCACAGGATTAGGGTGACCTTTTGTAACCAGGGCATTCAGAGGTAAACTGAAGAGCAATGCCAGTGTGTAATGTATTTGCATCAGTCCTTGGGAACGATCCAGAGGACTGAAAAGGGAACTTAAGAGGGTCTAAGCTCTCCTCCAACCAGTAATACCATAAAAGCCCACTGGAAATAGAAAGACAAGACCTAAGGAAACGCCGAGGCTTTTTTACGGCAAAAAGGCTAAGCACTTCCACACTCTGTGAGAAAACATTAAGCCAGTTTCATGTCCCTCAGACAACACCCACGTCCAAGATTTTCTTCACAATCACAGCCTAAAACCATGCCCAGGACGCCCCAAAAGAGCACCTCTGCCCTCCTCAAAACCTTGCCGCCGCCGGCAGATGAGCGGGGTCGGGACCCGCTCCTGTGAGCGCGGCTCCTCAGCCCCGCAGCCCTGGAGCTGGGCTCGGCCACGTCCCCGCTGGGCAGCCCTTTCCTTCCCCCGCGGGCGGCGGGCCCGCACCCTCCGGGAGCCCGGCCGGGTACCTGTTGCTGCCGGCGGTGCTGCCGCGGCTCACAGTCCGCTCTCGGACGCCGCTCGCCCGCCGCCGCCCAGCGCTCCTCGGACACCGCCGTGCCCCATCCCGGGCGGCAGCGCCCGCAGCCGGAAAGCTAGTAACAGCGAGTAATAATAATTTAAAAAAAAAAATTAAAGTTTTAAAATTAAATTAAAAAATAAAATTAGAAGAAGCGAGGGCAGCGCGTCTCCCGCCGCCGCGCACCGCCGCTCTGGCAGCGAACAGAGCCGCTGCCGGCTTTTCCTTGTGGAGCTGCGGGAGGGAGGAGGAGGCGGAGGCGGAGGAGGGGGCGGAGGCGGTGCTGCCGCGCGGCCGCGGCCCGCCCCCAGCCCGCGGGCGGTGCGGGGTGCGGAGCCTCCCGGGCTCGGGCCTGCGGGAGGTGGCGGAGCCGGCGCTGCCGGTGCCTCCGTACCTTTTTGGGAGCGGCGGCGGTGCGGCCGCTCCGTTTTTTCGTTCGATGCGTCTGGCCCCTCAGGCCGTTTGTCCCAAAGACGGAACATCCGCAAAATCCCTCTGACCCTTCCCGCGTGGAATGGGGCAGGGAACGGGCTGCCGCCGCTTGCCTTCCCCGTGGCCGGTGGGCCACTCGCTGCAGCCTCCGTTGCCTTCAGTAGTGTGTATGAAAGCTCTAAATTTGGATATTGGGCGGGCTGAAGACAGCAGTTGAAGGCGAACGTAAATGAAAGAACGTTGCAATGAATAGATCTTGCATTTCTTCCTTTAAGCATCTTTCCTGTTACCTCAAGAAAAAAAAGGCAGGAATACCGTATTTTACCAGAGACTGTGAGGTATTTTCTTCAAATTTAGTCTTCCTTCCAAAATGTATAGTCCTATTTACTATCAATATATCTCTCTAGAGAGAGATGGATTTTGCATATGTTTATTGCTACCCTTAGGACTTCTTCATTTCTTTTCTATGACTTTTTTTTTAATACTGGACTTTACATCAGCCAACGGAAGTACCAGACATGCATGTTGTATTTTCTATACGATTTGCTGTTCCTCTGCCAGCATTTAAAGCTGTTGTAGGGTCCTTCAACAAGCTCTCCCTTGTGCCTCTTAAACAGCTGCAAGTGCTTCTTTTTTGGGAGAGGGAGTGAGGGGCAGAGGGAATCCCTGGCAAATTTATGGCATTGGTAAATAGACACAATTTGGAAGGAGGCTTGAGAAGTCAATGCTGATACCCTCCCTATATTCCTGTATCTTTCCGCATTTGGGTCAGGGTAGGTAGACTCACCACTTTGACTGCAAGTATTTTTCATTGAGTACACTGACCTGTCACACAGAGGATGATACTGTATATAGAAGTTAAGCAAATGACAAGGAAGACAGTGTTAGGTTTTTACAGAGCATTGTGAATGTAAAACAACCCCCAAAACTGTCCCTGAATAAAAAAACCAAGCTGCCAATTCCAGATGACCTATCATCTTAAGTAATTTTCAGCAGGAGTAATGAACGTGAATTATTTATATTGTATTCTGAAAATAAACCCTGTAGCCTTAGAAAGCAGAAATGAGAGAAAATTACTCCAGATTCAGTAAAAGCAGAAAAGGATGCTCTTCGCACTGGTGTGCAGACCTCTGGGGCCTACAGGCCATTTCCAGGCTTTCTGAGTTCAGATGGGCTCTGCAGCACCCACGGCTGTGGCATTTCCAGAGGCACCCATTTCTCCACTAGGAAATGTGTAGGGACTGTTGCCAGCACAGTGTCACTGCTGCAGCTCCAAGGCAAAATTTTAAGGGTGACCTTTCTACATCTCTGACTGAATCAACTATTCCCCCATTTCATGTGTGTCACATAGGATGTGAACTCTGAGGCAAAGGCGGAGAAGTCACTTTCTGGAAAAAGCAGCTGCGCGCTTTGGGCTATGGAATGCCAGGGAAAGAGGAGAGGAAATATTTGTGGCAATGCTGAAAGCTATAAATGTCTCATCATGCATACTTAATATGTGTTTGAGTCCATTTCAGCCTTTTAGGGGGTGGCAGCTCTCACTCTGGAAGGCTGGTTAATTTGTTAAAGGTTTTCAGTGCCATAGACTAATTGCAGCATCTTACTTCAACCTGGAGCCTCCTACAGTTCTGGTCAATTGTTACAAATTCCCTCTAGCCTTTTTGATCTTATCTTGCAGAAGATTTTTTGAACTTAAGGTTGCAGATGCAAATCACCTCATTCATATTGCAGCCTCCTCTTTCAAGGAAATCTCCTCTATCCTATGCAAATACGTGTGATAGGGATGTATGAGCTGTTTCTCTTGGTTTCTCAATATAGTTTAGCATAGCAAATGCAGAAAACTACTCTCCTCCTCTCCATCATCCCAAGCCCTACACACACTCCTGTTTCTCTACCCCCAGTGCTTGTTGAAACAGCTGGGAGACTGAGTAGGTTTATGGATGCTCTAGATAAAAATCTTTGCCCCACTTAGTCCTTCTGGACATGTATTCATCCTGACACACATGCTTTTGAAAGGCTCGGGACAGTCATTCCACGTGTGTCTTGTTTTGCTAATTCAGTGGAAATTGCCAGAGAGCTCTGTCTCCCTCCATCATCAGGCAGGAACTGAAGCTGCCATTGTATTGTGGCTGTGATCATGCTACTATGCCTATAAATTATTCACGGTATTGCAGCATAATCTTCTGTTATGTTAAAAATAGGTCATCATGAGTGTCCCCAGTGAAATTTCTAAGTGACAACAGCTGATTTTAGCTTTGTCTCCAGAAAGCAGTGACCTTTTCAAAGCAGTAATTGACAATTATGGTGTACTTCTATCTCTGTGACAGCTCCAGTGCACCTTCACAAACACTAATTCTCAGCAATGGTAACCCCACATTATACTTGAGACAACTAAACTAGAGCTACTTAAATTACCTGCGGAGCTTTGCTGAAGCACTTTGCTTTCTATTAGCCTTTGCTTCCAGGCCAAAGAGTAAATCAGGATTATCAGAGAAGAGATTAAAGTCTGAGAATACCTATGTGCTCTGCTCCTCCCAGGCACTCAGAAAGCTTCTGGAAAGGGCTGAGCAGGATTTTCTGGCTGATATGCATCACTTACACATCTCTCTGGAGGGGGTGGATATGTGAAGAAGTACTTCACCTTTCCCATTGCCACACAGTCTCCAGCCCACTGAATCCCCTGAATCAAGAGAGCAGGAGGCTTTCTGGTCCGTTGCAGACCTAGAGAAACCTGGGAAGTGGAAGCACGACCCAGTAGTCTGGATAGGGGTCTGAGGGAGAGCCTCTTTATTTCCCCCATAAGATACTGTGTGGGAGGGCTCTGTGTGGACCCCCCTGAAAACGTGGAATATTGTTGAAATTTCCCTGCTTGCTGTGGGGATGTATGTCTGTTATGCAGATACAAAGACTTAGCTCAGGCCTGGGTGACTTCATTCACCTGGAAGCAAGGACTGGTGGTGGGTGGCAATACTCAGCAGACCATGCAGACAGCAATTTGCATGGAGGTCTCTTGTTAGTGTGTTCAGACCAGCAAGAGACCAAAGGAGGTGGTGGGGATAGTTGGGCAGACCATAGCTTTGAGCTTTGGGTGCCTGAGGTAGATCAGGCCTGCCCTAGCCTTTAAGGAAGACAATTTATACATGTTTTCTTCCAATGTAACTCGTCTTTTTTGTGTTTCTGTGTAACTCCCATGCTCAGAAGGGATGCACAAGGCATCTTCATATTGCTAATGGACATCCCACAGGACATCTCCAGCAGGTATCACACCCAGGCAAGTCTTCTGTGGGAACACAGGGTGCAAACCTGACTGCTCTTACCTGGGGATCTTGGTCCAAAAATATAGGTGAATGATCATATTTAAGAGTGGGGAACACGGCAGGTGCTGGAACCGTCACTTGGGAAAGGTTTTAGGGGAGAGGTAAAAGACAAGAGTCTGACCCCTGCCATGAGAAATCTGGGCAAGGACTTTAACTTTCTGACCATATGCGAGTTTGCCATTACTCTTTCCAACTGAACATATTAAAGTGTTGCCACAATTCTTCTACTGCACCCTTCCCATGCTGCTCTTTGGATTGACTCCATTCCTGTACTTACACCTTCTCTGTCCAGCTTGTTGGACATTCATTGTCATCCTGTAACACTTCTTGCTCTCTTTCTAGAAGTTTGATACCCACTTGTTTTTCTCTGCTGACATCCTCTAACCACTGTGCAATCATTTCCCCCCTTTTACTTCCCATCACTGTGTTGCTGCTCTACCCTCAAGTTCCTCATTTCTCATGATGGTGCTTTTGCAAGTCTTTCCACTTGTTGATCCAGGGCACTTTGTGGGGAAAGGTTACTGGTGCTGATCTTCTGCAGTGATTCAGGAACAAATTCAATTTTCTGGGACTTCTGGCCAGATGCTCAGCACAGCTGGATCTTCGGGAATGACCGAAGCATAATGCAGTGGTTGCGTCCTGTGGCTTGGTGGCCAGGACACACTTGGTATGCCAAGGAACAGCTATGGATACAGAGGGAGAGGGCTGGGGACAGAAAGGGGAGTCACCTTTAGCTTTTGATGTACTGCAGAGGTAACACTTTCCCTAGGTAATCCTTCTTTTATCTGTTCTTTGTCCCACTTTGCTGCATTTGTGGTGGTCTGAGATAGCTGCCTTCAGATCAAGAACACTTCCCACAATGGCCTGTGCCTCTGGCAGCATTTGGTGTTTGGGAGTTGTATGCACAAGCACACACCCTACCTGTCCTCATGTATATAACTTGAGAGAGCAGGTCAAAGGAGCCACCAGTTGCATTTTTTCCCCCCCAGAACCCGTTCCAAAATCAGCACTGATGCCTCTTCTGGGCAGGTTTTGGGTGGCAATGTTCATGCAGAGTTGGAGGGAGCAGCACATTCCAGTTTCTCAGACTGCTTAGCAACCAGGGCTGGCTGAGCTGCTCTTAAGTGCACGCCAAGTGTGTGGATGGCGTGTCTAGTACTGCAGCTCTAGCCTTATTTTTTCCCTGTCTCTCGTTTTTGAAAATCATTCCTTGTTTTCTAGTTAAGGCACCTGAAAAACTGTTGGAAACTAATTTTTGCTTTCCTGGACACCTGGAAGTCAGCTACACTATGAGACGATCAAAGCTACTATAGGAGGGATCGGAGACTTGGAGAGACAGGCACCACGAGCCTGCTTTTTGGGAGCATGACTGCAGGACAGTGTTGTCCATGCTGTTAGTAATGGGCTGGCTTGAAGTCCTGCTGCTGGACAGCCATGAAATCAACTTGCCCAGAGGGGTGCAGGGAGTGGAACACATTGCTTTCCGTGGGTCTACAGCATGTGAGATAGCTGCTTAGGGCTGCCTGTCCCAGTACAACCAACATGCTTAAGATAAAGAAGGCCCTGTTACACCATCTCCAGGAATGGATTCAGCTTTGTAGACAGAAAGTCAGTATGTTCCTAGCTTCCTCATTGGGATCCTCTTGAATCATTAGGTAATATCTTACCTCTTACTTGTTTCTTGGCTCTCAGGTGCCCAGAGCTGTCTCCCTACCACAACTTTCACTGACCATCATGACAGCAGGCTGAGATCCTGAATCTGTTTGGGGTTCTCTTAGGGACTGGGGCCATCTCTTCCCATATTATCAAGCAGTAATGTCTGCTGCTGAAACTTGCTGCTTATGTCAGGACTACAGTTAAAATGTGGCCCCAGCCCATGTTCACCTCCGTACTCCCCTTGCACCCTCACCTGCACTTGAGAGGCAAATTTTAGGCAAGCTCTAAAGCACAGAGGAGGAGAAAACCTTTCTTTATACATGCCCAAGTACATTCTGGTCCTCCTCCACCCCATGCTACGAAGCAGTCAACTGTCCTGGAAGGACCAAAGATCATGAAAGATTGTATTATTTGGGGCAAGACACTATAGGACATGTTAGCAAACATCAAAGGTATCCTAAGTCCATGACTGAAAGAGCAAGTCAGGAGCACCCAGGACTTTGGCCTGCTTTGCTGTCACCTCCAGCAGCAGCTGCTGCTCCCTGCCTTCCTTCTGCTCTGTGAGCCCCACAGGTCATGGAAAGAAGGGGAGGAGCTGTGGGGATGATGAGCATGGTCTGGAGAAAACGATGGTCAGGTAGAAGGTTGCAAAGGCTGGGGTGGAGGAAAAGGAGCAAACAATGCCAGACAAGTTTAAAAATCTAGTTCCATGTATGAATCCTGCCGTGCTGCACACCTGTCCTCCTGCATGTCCCTAACATGGCAGTTTCATTATAGAAACCCAGGAGTCCTCCTCAGGTGCAAAGGCTTCAAGCAATTTCCACCCTTAGTTACGTTAGTGTAACCCCAGAGTTGCCCTGTAATCATTCCCAGGTGAGCTGCAGTATGGGTGACCCGGTGAGGTCCTTGATGCAGAGACCGTGCTCCTCTTTCCTTCTTGTGGGCCATGATTCTGCACAGAGGATTGCAGCTTTGAGAAATGATTTTCATTCCCTCCCTGCCTCCAAGATACCACCACTTCCCTCTTCTCCTCACCAGCGCATATTTCTGTGGCTTAAATATAGTAAATACAAAACAAGTGCAGCACACACAAAATGCCATTCGGGGGAGCGCAATGAACATGCTGCTTCTGTAATGTAATGAGCCCCAAGTGCATCTGCCAAATATTTGGACTGAGATTCCAAGGGAGAGGGGGTGGTCTGCAGCACAGAGAAGCTCTGACCAAACCCTCAGACTAGTGGCCCCAGGCATGTGGGGGGGGATACAGGTTCCTTGTTGGTCCAGCCTGCCTTCACCTGGAGGTGATTGACCACTCATAGCAGTTATTTCCTCTAGGAAAGGTGAAGAGCAGCTTTGTGTGAGTGGATTTAAAATTCACAAATAATACGTAAAGCAAGTAAGAAGTGTTTCTTTAGGGGTGTGGTCTGGCTTTGTAGCTGAGGTTAAATGACACCAGTGAAACCATGCCAGTTTTCGAACATCTGACCCTCTGTACTATTTTCAGTGCAGTGATTTTTGAAGTGATTAATGACAACAACTTGGCACTACTCAGAGGCTGGTGTTGCTGATTAAGCTAACTCTTCCTTGGCTCACAACAGGCATCAGGAACAGAGTGGGCAGGAAGCTCCCCAGAGCAACAGAAGAAGCAGAGCACATCAGGACCTCCCGAGCTGCCTGTGTTTCAATGGGGAAATTAGAAAAAAAAAAAAGCTACCGACATCCAACTCCAGAGCTGAGCTCAGCACTGCTGGAGTGCTCTGCTCCTCCTGTGGCTTTCTTTTTCTTTGAGAATATTTTTGTATGGATTCTTTTCAACATTCCCACCCCTCTCAATAAAAAAAGAGAGCCTCCCTTGTTAAGTGTGTGCTGGGATTGCTAGTGTGGCACTCCTTGCATGTGTTTGTAGGAGGATCTCAGAGACACTGTCTGGTTTCAAATCTATCTACATCTATAAAGTATCTCTTTTCTCCAAGACCCTCAAGAAAAGGAAATCTGTTAGCTCAGTGTGAAGGCAGTGAGCAGGACTCCAAAACTTACAGGAACTCTCAGTTGGCAAACTGCATTTCTACACAGTCACAGCCAGCTGCTAAAAAGAGCGCGGTGCCTTGTAGACAATATCCACGTTCACAACAGAGCTCTTCCATTGCTCTGAGCTACCATGAAGTGAGAAGGATGTGAACAAAGCTCCATTTATGCCATGGAGACCGAATGCTGGCCAGCCTTGTTAGCCCCTGGCATTTTAATCACAAATTTGAGAAAGCCATGGGACTCATGTGTGAGATTTTATAAGCTCATCTCCCTGAGGTCCTGCAGGAGCCCTTGAAAATTTAATGACTATGTTAATGACATATACTGAATATATTCACAGAGCTTTTAGCCATCCTGCCAAGCCCCTCAGGGAGGCTGTCCCTCTCTCTTCTGCCACAGGTGGCTGTGACACCCCTCCAGGGAACCTCCTGGACACCGCTCAGCTGCTGCCATACTTGAACCATAGGTGCACTCCTCTGGGAGTGAGGAGGGTTGGGGGCTTTTCACTCTGGTCTTAACACAGCATGAAGAGAGGATCACTTGCACAAAAGCTCATCATTGCAGGTCACTTCCCCTAGGGCTGGACACAGGGAGGGCAGGAGGGCAGGGCTGGCCTGGGGAGCAGCCTGGTGTGATGAAAGGGGAGCTGTTGCAAGCCCTTGTGTGCACTGCTATAGGCACCTCAGAGAGCTCTGTCTGAGTTTTTGGGGCAGTTTTGGGTTTTGCTTCCCGGGGTGGTCATTTCACCTGGGATTTTGGGCTTGAGCATTTATTTCGCTGGACTATTTTGAGTGTCTTCTCTTCTCTGTGGAATAGGTTCTGGTTAATTGTAGGCAGGCTCATGCAATGCCATGACATGGGCAGTAAATCCAGGGCAGGGGTCTGGTTAGGGATGCTACAGGGGCAGCCTGGGTGCTGAGCTCCCCCACCACGGTGCAGCAGAGCAGCACCAAGTGCAGGCAGTTTTCCCAGTGGGGCATAAACAGAGTAAGCCAATGCCAGCCCCCACAAATTATGCGGATTGAAGCCTTTTATGCTCAGGATTTCCGTAGCAGTTTTGCTTCACCTGTTTTCCAGTTGCCAAAGACACAAGAATATCAGTGCCTCTTTCACTGCATAAGCCCCTGCTTCAAACCATTTCCCTGCTCCTGGATGCCAGATCAACAACACACTGCTTAAAATTCTGTGTGGCCTGACAACACCCCTCACCCCCCCACAAGCACTGCTGAGACATAGGAGAAATCCTAATATTGGGCAATCTTCCCACCATCAACTTTTTAGTGCCTCTGTGACATTGTCAAGTGCTTGACTACTCTCTCTCTCTCTCTCCCTCTCTCTCTCTCCCCCTCATACATACACACAGGCTGTTTTCACTCCTCGCCTTTTAACTCGGCACTTCCTGACCCGGTTGTTTTGTGCCTGTCACACCCATGGTACACCAACCACAAGGCTTTGGTTTAGCATCCAGGCAGGCGGAAGCTCATTTCACAGGCGGCTGAGCTGTGCCTCGAATTATTAAAGGGGTGAAGTTGTTTACGCCACCCACTCATGTTAGCCAAGACACATTTATTTTGTGAATTTAATGACAGGACTGAGCGACAAAAGGCTTGTGTTTCTTGGAATTTTGTAAAGATGCTATGTAAAAACAGGAGGGGAAAAACGTGTGAAAAGAAAGGCAATTTTCCTTCAGCCTTTGGTGCGACACTTGTTTTGCAAGCTTAGAAGGCACCCCAAGCACACCTGATCAGTGGTTTCTCTCTGGTTTGTACATACCTTCCTCTTTTCTCTGAGGGCTGGTTAAATGCCACTTGTTTATTTGACCTGGATTTTCCCCTCACTGTTGTTTTTATTAGTGATCTAGAAATATTGTCAACAGATATGAACCAAAAAAGCTGCCTTCCAGAAATGGAGAAGGAAACACCAAAAAGATCAAAGATCTTCTATTTAAAAATAGGGAGAGAACAAACAGAAAGTGTCTCTCATTTCAATCTTTTTTTTTTTTTTTCTCATTTTGGGCCTCATGGGCTCAAATTTTTCTGCTTCATATATGGAGTGCGATGCCCTGTTAAAAATATCCCTCCAGCTGCCCACGACAGCTGGAAGTGCCGGAGCACTGCGGGTGGGTCAGTGTTGGGGCGCCTGGGGTGGGGATGGGCGTCCCCACACTGACTCCTCCGACCACAAAAAGCTCTCTCCCCCGTCTGCATAACTCTGTGCCCACCCATGGACCACAACCAAAACGAAGCAGCTGCGAGAAGCAGGTGAGCGGAGCATTTAGTGTAAATAGGAATAACAGAAATGCTCCATAAGACAGCACCCTTTTTTCCTGGCCATCCTTGTCCTGCATGTTAAACAGGTCTGATCATGCTCTTGCAGAAGGGTGCTTCAATCTGAGTTTATAGGCCAAATATCTCACTACAATCCATCTATCTGGATGAAGCAGACACTGTTGCCTTGGTGATGGGACTTCTCATCCTCTGGGCTGCAGGGAGTACAGCACATGCTTTCTCCATCTCCGGGAATGTGAGATAAGCCAAAAGGACAAGTAGGGCTGGTGGGACCTGTAAACGTTTTCAGGACAGTGATCCGCAGTCTCCCAGCAGTCAGGAAGGAGAAGCTTCCATGCTTGTTACATTGCGAGGCTGCTCATCCTTACAACAGCCTCCTGAAGTATTGGGAATTTGTATAAATAAATATATGCTGGATGAAAAGCAGCCATGTCAAACTCTTTGGGGTGAAAATATGGGAAAGACGGCATCTCTGTATATCTCTGAGGTAGGCATCTGCTGGAATACCATACTGATATGCACACATGAGCATCCTCAGAAGACATAATTCTCCTAAAGTTACACCACTTTGATGTACTCTGTGGGGAGGGGTCATACCTGAGGGGTCTCAACAAAGCAGGGCTAGATACAGCATGGAAAGGAACCTGGTCGGATGGGTCAAAGAGAAGCTGTGACATGGATGTCCCCCTGTGACATTTTGACAAGCCACTGCAGTTGTATGTCCAAGAAAAACAAAGTGTCTGGTGTTGCTTTAGGGGAAGAGAAAAGTTACTTAACCTGAATTGTTGCTGAATAAAGAGTCTCAACTATAAGTTAACATCCAAGGCTTTATCCTCAGCTCTCTCTAACATCTCTAACTCATTATGTGCAGGCAGTGCACATAACCATGTACAGCAGCTACCTTTCATTTCAGCTAAGCCTCAAAGCTGGTCCCAAACCCCAGAACTAAAGCTCTTTGCTCTCTTATAAAAGACAGGCAGGCTTTACAAGGATGTAAAAGCATCTGGTGCATTTTTGAAGAACACCTTAAACATTTGATGCAGTTACTGTTCTGCTGGGAGCCTTGACGGGCAGCAGTACTGGAATGTATCTGTATGCCATAGGCAGCATGTCAGTCCTGGGCAAGGAAGGAGCCCTGGGACTCTGACACTGTGCAGTGCACCATCTAAAATGGGGCTCTGGTCTACTGAACTGGAGCACACACTTAATGAATGTAATGAAAAAGACAGCGTTGGTTTTCCTCCCCATTCTTTGGAAACACTGATGGGATTTTGTGTCAGCTTTGACCTGACAGGGAGGTCCTGGTTACCCCATGTACAACCAGGGGGCATATACAGGAGATGGGAAGTGGAGGTGTGAGGAGAGGTCAGTGTAGAGCAGCTGCATGAAAAGATCTGCAATAAATCACAGCCTAATTTCTATTTTTCCTGTAAATTCTCAGTTTGGATACGGTGATCAGTGCTAACAAATAGTTGGACCCAATTCCCAAAGGAATACTGAGTTAGTTTGCCAACAACACTAAATTGGGAGGAGCTGTTGACTCCCTCAAGGGCAGAGTGCCTGCAGAGAGACCCTGACAAATCAGAGGCCTGGGCAATCACCAACTGTAAGAAGTTTAAAAAGGGCAAGTGCCAGATTCTGGACCTTGGATGGGGCAACCCTGGTTGTGTGCATAGACTGGGGAATGAGAGACTGGAGAGCAGTGCTGNTCAGTTCAGCCTGAAGAAGAGGAGACTGAGGACAGACGTCATTGCAGTTACAACTTTCTTGTGAGGGGAAGAGGAGGGGCAGACAATGATCTCTTCTGTGTGGTGACCAGGGACAGGACACGAGGAAACTGCATGAAGTTGAGTCAGGGGAGGTTTAGGTTGGACATTAGAAAAAGGTTCTTCACCCAGAGGGTGTTTGGGCACCGGAACAGGCTCCCCAGGGTCACAGCACCAGCCTGACAGAATTCAAGAAGCATTTGGACAATACTCTTGGGCACATGGCATGACTTTTGGGGCTGGTCCTGTACAGGGCCAGGAGCTGGACTCAATGATCCTGATGGGTCCCTTCCAACTCAGCATATCCGATGATTCTGTGATATGCTTGCCATGTTTGCTGAGTGCTTGCAAATTCTTTTCATGGATATGTCTGCTTGATCTAGGAGCTCCTGCTGTGCTGAGCCTCTGGTCCCAGTCAGAAGCTGTGCTGGTACGGCACATGTGTGGCATCACGGCTCCGTGTGAGCCCTCAGCTCTCCTCCCAGGGAAACCAGGGCCTGCCAAGAGAGCTGACTCGTGCCCAAATCTCCCTCCCTCTCTGGACTTGGCTCCTCATCTTAGACAGAGTCAGGGAAAATCCACACCTGTTTGGCTGCAGTGATGAGGGGAAGTCTTGTGCTAGTGGAAGGGATTTCTTTTTAATGAAATATAACTTCAGAATCCCAGGCACTTAGAGTCACTAAAAATTAAACAGCATTTTCCCCAAAGTGGGTGTTTTGACCTAACAAAATCGTAAGAGTAACTGAAGACACTTGCCTTGAGTTAACATAGTGAGTAGGGCTTATAAGAAATTAAACCTATCACTGCCTGTACTTTCAAGAGGCTAAAAGAATTTCTTTTTGAAACTTTTGCATACTACAGCTGTGCCCTGTTCAACACTGGCCATGTTGCAGAGGAGAGCGAGTTGTGCTTCACTGAACCTAAGCACAGTCACTTGCAAAATCTCTGCAGAACCTCTGAAGGAGAGAGCACCAGGTCAGTGCAAGGCACTGTTATTACAAAACAAGGGAAAGAGCTAGCAAAGTTTCTTTGAGGATGAACATTTCAAAGCTTTGAAGACCTATTGCATTTTTGTGAAGACAGTTCTAGCATATTTTCTCACACCCAGCTCTGTGACCTACAGTTTCAATGTAAAATAAGGAAAAACAATGCCTCTTGGAGCATAAGTAAATGAAAATGGTGGAATTATGAATTATGCTGAGGAAAATACAGAAGTTTTCAACAAATGTTGTGGTTTGCATGTGGGAAAATATCAGTGCCATCTTACAGTCTATATCAATGAGAAAATATTTCCCCCTTCATCTTTCCCAGAAGAGAATTTAAAACTGTTATTTTGAGAAGAGCTATCCTAGGAAATCTTTGTTGATATTTCATAAAACTTGAAACACCAGAGGAATTCAAGAGAGCTATAAGTTAATGTTGTGTCACTAAGGATGCGATAGCCTGGCAGTGGTCTTGGCCTTGGCCTCATCAAGGAATAGCTGATGTAGAAGTCATAAAAGCAAAATTAAAGGAGATGGAATACAATTAGTGGCACTCATTATGATTTTAGAGAAAATGATTGTATTGATAGTGTACTCGGACTTTGGTAAGAAATAAAACTTGGTACTGCAAGAGATCTTGACATATGTAACCCAGCTGAGAAATCATCAAGGATGCCAGTTTCTAGAGAGGAAATACAAAGATTGGTTCTTCCCTATGGGATTGAACTATTTTTGTCAGTGACCTGAAAGGGAACTTTAAACAGTGATTGACTGAATATGCAGATGGCACAATGTCTGGGGAAGTGGAGAACAGGCTACTTGAGGAAGTGAGATGATTCATCTGGCTTTCGTATGGGAATAGCTGGGAGCAAAGGAGATAAGCCATACTGACAGGATAGCACTGACTTTGTCCTGAGAAATCTGACTCTGAAAGACTTGAGAATTAAAGAGAAAAATCTGAGAAGAGCAGACCCTCATGTGATGCTGCAACCTGAAAGGAATTCAGCAGATCCTTGAACTGATCCTGATATATATATATACTTAAAAAGTATGAGTAAACATATCATGTAACTTCTGGATTTGTCCCTGGTCTAATAGTTTTGGAGCACTGGCCTCCATGCTGGTGTCCACATCTCCAAGGGACTGGTCTCAAGAACCATGAAAATGCTTAAAAGATTAAAACTTTATAAGGAAACAGTCATTGATAACAGTCTGCTTGGCAAAGGATAGGAGTGGTCTGAATATAGTCTGTAGATAGTTATATGAGATTTTTATATGCACAGGCAATAGTGAGATCTTAGCTCTCCTGGACAGGAGGGAAACGGACTCCAAAAAACTAGACAAATCAGTGCTAGAAGAAATAAAATGTAGCTGTCTTTAACTGTGATGGTAGCTAAGCCTTGGGATGAGTTAAAAAGGTGGACAGAGATTTGCCATCATCACTTTCCACATCAAGCTGGATGTGGAAAATAATAAAAAATAGCCTACGCCCTAAGGTGTGCTCTGAGCTGGGAGTTCAGTGCCTGACAAATGCCTCCCTCTGGCCTGAAAAGCTGCGACTGAGCTTTGGCTGCGACTAAGTTTTGGCTGGCGCCTAAGCCAGTGCAGCATGGGCGGGGCGGGGGCTGCCCTGTGACCGGACCGGCCCCGCTCCTCCCTGCTCGGAGCCCACCCAGCCCGAGGGACTGCACTGCGCTGGCCAGGGGCAACAGCGCTCCAGAAACAGCAGCCAAAAAGTTAATGTTTCCTTGCTGACCTGTTCAAGAGAGAGGAGAGGGGCTGAAGGGGAAGTCTAGCACTGTGCCCGTGTTGTTTGGGCTCTCCAGCTGGCAGGTTTGGGAGCCCACCATCCCTCTGTCTGAGAGAGCAGCTGGGATACCATTGTTCCCAGTTACATGTAGGTGAGTTGAAGATGTCACCAGCTCATAGACTCGTAGGATACCTCAGGTGGGGTGGGACCTCAGAAGCTCGTCTTTTCCAACCTCCTGCTCCAAGCAGGGTCATGGAGAGGTTTTTAAAATTTTCCTGCCTTTGAACAGCAGAGCCTCCTCTAGCTGTTTCTGGATCAGCCCTGCCAGAAACAACTTAGCTGAGAGGCTGGAACAGATTTTTTAAGTGGTGTATCATTCCCTTCAGATAACACAATATATACATCGACTAACCTGCCCACATTTCTCTCCTTCCCGTCAACATTTCTGCTTAAGAACATGGGCTAAAGGTTTCAGAAACAGCAAAGAAGCTTAAAACCCCACTGGCTCTTCAGAGCATTTGAAAACGTCCATATCAAGTCAGAGCATGTGGATGATTATCCTGGGAAGCAGCATCCACCTGTGTTGAATGCAGGATGCAGCAAATGCAGTGGGGTACTTTCAATGCCAGTTGATTTGCCCAGTGGCATGAGGTGTTTCCTGGACTATCAGGATTTCTTCCACAATGCAACTGACCTCTCCTTTCTGCAAATTCATTGCCCTTCTGAGCCCAGACTGGGATACAGGACGAGAAGTAGGGGCATAGAGACGTGAGAAATATATTTGAGCACAGAGAGAAGATCATTGAAACTGCTTTCTTTTCTGAGCTGATGCTTTTCACTGGGGCTCAGATAACTTGATTTGGCACTATTCACTGCTAAGTTTTCCATACCAACCGCAGCTGAGCTTTGTTTAAATGAGGCTTGCTGAAGCTGTGCTGAAAGTGAGTTTAAAGGTTCACAGTCTTTGGAGTGGATCCAGGCAGTTCTTTGTGCCTTCAACTCCCTTAGACACTGTGGAGGGCTGGGGGCCGGGAGAAGATTTGCATGAGCAAGTTCTCCCCTTGGCTTGAATGCTAAGGGGAGCAGTGAGCAGCGGCAAATTGAACACCATGGGCCAGATTCTTCCTCCTCTGGGCCCTCTTATCTGCATCTCTGCTATTTTGACTTGATAGCACTCAGTACATATGTAAATGGTGGTACAGGGCGCAAGCAACAAGGAATCAAGCACCAGCAGAAGCAGTTTTAGGGAGAAGAAATTGTGACACCGGCTTTGTATCCCAGGTTGTGGCAGATGGAGAGGAGGACGCTGACTTTGCTTAGATAATTTAAGTAGCAAGTCACCTTTAGCCCCTGTAAAGAGCCCCTACTACTAACGCCTGCTGCACCTGTGGTGTTGAATGCCCAATGTGCTACTTTGCACAGAGCAGCCACTGTAGAAAATACACAGTGTCCCCCCAGCTTTCTTCTGCAGTAACTTCCTTGCTGAGGAGACAAGCTGCTGAACCAGTGTGAAAGTATTTTTATTGTATCTGTGGTCCCTTTGTTCTCCATTCTCTAAGGAGAAAAAGAGTCTAGTCACCCTGTGACCTTGAAGCCCACAGACAACTTCAGATTTACACAAGAAATACCACCCAGGCTAGAAACCGGTCTCTAGTCTGAGTAGGAGAAGGCTTAGTTTAATAAAAGATGACTTTACCTTCCCCAAAGGAATCTTCTTCTTCTCCGGGTGCCGTCAAATCTTCTTGGGAGTGCTGCATCGTGGCAAGGACGCAGCTCAGGGAGCAGCCAGAGCCGAGTGCTTGAACCTGTTCCTACGCTGCAGCTCAACTGTTTCCTTTCAGCAGTTTCCTAAACATTTTGGTGGTAACAGCTTCCGCATCTGCACTTACGAAAACAATCTCATTCATACAAATGACGCCTCTTGTTTTTACAAAGCCTTTGAGGTGGGGTGTCCTTACTGCTGAGAGAGAAGGTGATTTTGAGAGCAGAGGAGGCAGGACAGGCTCAAAATGCACCCTGCCCTGTTGCCGAATGCCGTAGCTGCGCAGCGGCAGCCCCGGCGGCCCGGGGTGTAAGAGTTTTGCATATGAATGGAAATGTTTTCTGCTGGCAGAGGTAGAGCTGGGGAACAGCTCACCCTGCTCGGACTGCAGAGCAACTCCTCCCTTTCGCCCCAGGGACAGTGTGACATGAGGAAACCCCCAGGCTCTCTGTGTCATGTGTTCATGGAACTGATTTTTCATGTAGCACAGCAGCAGTGACACCACTTTCTCACCCACACCGGGGTGGCCCACAGCAATGGACATGTGGACAAGCTGGATAAGCCATAGGTGATGGCAGGTGTCCCATGGGCAGATGCCTTGGCAGGGACATGATTCTCACAGTTACACTTATCCGAGTCACTTATCCTGTGGTGTGTTACCAAACCTAAGGACCTTCCTGGTCAGGTGTACAACAGAGCAACACCAAAGTAAAACTTGCTGTCTGCCAACAATAGTCATATTATTTGAGTATCTCTGTCACCACTAATTCGGCATCACACTGGTCCATTCTGTCACTGTGTTTCCTGAACTTTATAAAGCAAGTTGACTCCTTTGTGTCAGGTCCCTCAGTTTAAAAGAGGACCTTACCTACAAACTTACTCTAAACTCGTACAAAAATATGTTTGGCCTTTAGGTAGTGTCTGAGCCTTTCATAGCCCTGCTGTCTTAATTGGTGCACTCAGGGACATTCCATATGTGTGTCTGTCCACTGTGGGGCCTAGCGCTGGCAGTCCACCACAGCTCTGCTACCAGAAGTTAGAATGTAATGATGGTAAACCTGTACTGAGCAGTGATTACTCAGTCTAGTAATTGCATGTGTCACCACACCCTTGGAAGCGAGACTCCAGCACAGCAGCCGTGTTTGCTGCAGCTTCCGGCAGATGAGTCACAGATATAATGAGCTCTTCTCTAGTTATTATGTTGGGATTTTTTAAAGCTCTCGCAGTGGGTGTCTGCAAGGCACTGCACAACTTGAACTAGAGATGGGACAAATCCATTTGAAGCACCTGATCTCACTCCAGCCCAGGCCATGTTCATTAGCAGATCCTATGGCAGCACTTTGGTCATCACAGGAAGGTGAAAAGACCCTTCCCAGCTCATGCACAGCCTTCCTCTGGGTACAGGGTCCCTGGAAAGTGGTGCTGCGTCCCACCTGCTCATGCCTCCCCCTCGCTGTCCCATCAGGTGCCTTGATTGCACAACCTGGGAGTTGCTGCCTTGCCAGGGTTGGGAAGCTGTATTTTCCTAGGTGGATGTGGTTGAAGCCAGAGCATCCCAGGACTGGTTTTTAGTGGGGCATTGTGGTTTGCCCGCTGGGTTGTTCCTCTGCCATGGCAGCAAGACTCCTTAAGGAACTCCATTCCCAAAAGGCCCCACTCGTACTTGGCTTTGCTTTAAAATTACACTTGTTCAAATCCCCACAGAGATGACAGCTTGGCCCAACAGGCAAGAGAGAGGACTTGTTTCTGGCCCTGCTGGACAGCCTTGGAGAAGTCACTCCTCCTTTCTAGACATGCTTCCTCACCCTTTTTCTTGCTCTGATTATTTGAGATTATTTTTTCAGGCAAGGACCATCTCAGTTTAGATGGTAGCTGCTCCCTATTGTGCTCAATGACAGCATCCCTCTGCCTCAGTATGGCCCTCCAGCCATGGTGCTGAGTAGGTGGAGAGAGTCATAAAAAGAGAGAAACACCATTATTGGGTGATGAGGGGAAACATAGAGGAAGAGGGGATCAGCAAGAGAGAGAGGTATGAAAAGAGGAATAGTAAGAGACATGAAAGCTGCAGAGGAAAAGCATCAATCTGGAGGGAAGGGGTGCTGGCATAGGAGGCTGGGACCCCTCCAGGCGCTGCCTCCCAGGGTCAGGGCTGGGAACCTCTGAGCTTGCGGAGGCTGGCGTGGCCAGCACGTGAAATGATTGCTGGGGGTGAGGGAAAGGAGAAGTGCTGAAGGAAACACAGCCACAGGGTGTATCTTGCCTTAAAGCTTCCCGGCAAGACCCACTCCTGGCAATGGGCAGCTGCTGCCCACGGTTTCCTTGAAACAGCAGGAAGTGGTTGGCAGAAATCTTGACCCCTGGAGAGTCAATGGCTAAACTGCCCCAGGGTGCTGTGGAGCATGTCAGTCTCCGAGGACTGGGGTGGGCCAGAAGTCCCTTCTGCTCTGTTGAGGAAGGTTTCTGGGCTTGATTAGAATAAGTTGCAAGATGAATGATGCTACAAATACAGATGTGAATATTCAAACCAGACAGACAGCCAAGCAGGAAGAACCACAGAGAAAATACAGCAATGCCAACTTTCCTGTGTTGTCCTGCAATAGGAGCTCATTTGTAACTTGGGCATGGGAAGTTTTAGCCATTTACTGCTTCCTTCAGAAACGTGAAGGAGCAAGCCACACTGTCCTGGTTATTGCAGCAGCTCCCTTTTTATGCTGCATTTCCCTGGGACTTAAAGCTATTTCCTTACCCACTGTTTTCAGTCAGCCTCTCCGGATGCCTGTTACCTTGACAGCCCTTTTTTCTTTTATTTTCAGGAATTAAAACGCATCAAAAGCTGTCCTCTCTCCCGAAAACAACTGTCACCAGAATTAACACAGCAGTCGGGCTGGTGATGAATGGTAATGACTCAGCCTCCATTGCAGATGCACAAAGAGGAGTTGCTTTGATTCGTTCCCGTTTGCCACATCGTCCCTTGACAGCAGCCTCACCTACATTGCTCACAGCGTGTGATGTTCCTCTAGAGACCTGTCCCCCAGGGGAGCACAGTGCTCTTTCCCTCGAGGCAGGATAAATTAACACGGACAAAAACAGTCCACCTCGCATGGATGCCCAGGTTCCCCTTCTCCCTGCTCCATCTTTGCCTTTGGGGCAGCAGGATTTTGTCCTGGCAGTTCGTGTGGCCGTGTCTTTGCTGCTTACTGATCTCAACCATCAGCCCAACAAAGTGCCTTGCTCCCTGCTTTGTTTTGTAGCATATCTAGTGTTTTCCCCCTCTGTACCCACAAGAAGTATTTTTTTCTCATTCTTGTTGAGTTGTTCTGAAAGACAGTAACTTCTTTTCACCTGTTGGCTTAAAAAGCCCCACTCCACACCAAAAAAAAAAAAAAGCTCCAAATCAATTTTGCATCCACTGCAAAACTCTCACGTGCATATTTTTCATGTAACCACATCTGATGCTGCTCTCAGAAAAAGCCACCACCCATCTTCTAAGAACCTGTCAACAAAAAGTGGGGGAGCCTGGGGAAATGTTGAAAACAAGGGTGGATCAAGCAAAAGGAGACAACTTTTACAGCAGCTTCTTTACATTACTCCAACCTTACTCTTCTTCCCCTGCAACTTGGTTGATTGGAATTTCTGATCTAGGAAAAAGTCAAGTGTTCTTATGTTTTATCTTCAGATACAGGACTAAAAGCCATTCCTAATGAAAAAGAAGTGTGAAAAATTGTGCCATTTGGAAGTTTTGGGGTTGTTTTAATTCAACCCTACCTTAAATTACCTCCACAAGAGGCAGGAGAGATGAGTTGGCCATTTTCTGTGTCTGAAACAGCTCTGCCCTATTCCCATCTCCTGCTGTTCCAGCACTAGAAGGATTCTCAAGATACAGAAAGTTGCGTGTCACAGGGGTAGTTAGTGCCCTGCTTTGTTCTGAGGCTATTTGGGGAGTGAAGATTGCATATGGTGGGATAGTCTACATGGAAAACAAGGAGGGGAAAAAGTGATAAAGGAAGGGCAGATGACCCTGAGTTGGAGATAGTATGAAAGAGAACCTAGAAAAAGGTGGCTGACACTGGTCTGTTTGGGAAAGTGAGTGTTCACATGCATTTGGAATACTTGTAAAAGATTTGCTCTGGATGTTGCTGCAGTGTCAGTTCCCCAGCAAAACATGCTCCTCCGAAACCTGATAAATAGAGTTACAATAACTTGTCTAGTTGTTAACTCATTTGCAAGTTACAGGGACTCCAGGGACTTAGATTATGTTTAGACAGTCTGTGTCAGTGTCTGACTGAGCTTAGTATAATTTTTTCTTTCCAACTCTTGAAACTTTTTGCACTTTTGTTGCCAAAACTCTAAGCACTTTTTTTTTTTTTTTNAACCTGGGAGAATTTCTCCCTTTTACTGTCCAGAAGGAGAGCCAGCAGCCAGGCTGGTAGAAGACATGACTCACTGCACACAACTTCACTGTGCACAAATCTTCACAAGGCTATGAAATACACACCATGCATTTCAGAGAGCTGAGAAAAGGGCAGGCTCCAGGAACCACTCACCCAGCAGAGAGGACAGTGGTTCCCGAGGACCCCTGTACTACCTTAGCTTTTTGCTCAATTCCCCAGCAGGCACACACTGCAGCGAGCAGGAGCCACGGCACACGTGTGGTTGGTGCCCTGCTGGTGTCCATTCATGCTCCCCACCCCGCTGCGAGCAGTGGACCCATCACATGCCCCAGGGGTGAGTGGCATTTGTGTCCCTTCAGGTGTTACACTGCAATCTACAACACCCAGCACATCCCACCAGCACATCAAAGGTGACTTTGGCTTCTTCCAAGACAGCTTTTTTTCATTCCAGGATCTCTTGGCCTACTATCTTCTCATAGCAAAATATTATTTCAATTCAAAGGGAGGAAGCAAACCATGCTGGATGAAACCCCTACAAAATGAATATAATCTTGAAAATTGTACTCAGTTAAGTAGTTCCCAAGTGGCTCATTATCAAAAGATAAGAAAATGGTCAAGCATGATTTCGCAGGGCTCAGCCTTGGATCTGGTATTATTCAATATATACTTTATTATCCTAGATGATATTTAATATCCCAGAATAGATATGATCACACTCATTACAATTGCAGATGCCAGGCTTCTCAGCATACATACACTGGAGGACAGAATCAAAATTCAAGCCAATAGTGACAAACTGGAGAAGCATTCTGGAAACAATTAAATGCAAGAGAATGATCTGTGAAGTACTGTGCTCCAGCAGGAATAATCCTCATTAATGCAGGCTGAGGGATGGCTACTTTAGTAGCATGTTTTCAGAAAGAAGGCTGGAGGCAGCAAAAGGGGATTCAGCAAAAGCACCCAAAACCAGCAGACAGCCTGCCATCAGGTGTGATCAAAGGCAGAGACCCAAAATAGTTCAGGCAGTATTTGAGGTTAATAAGGTCTCTGGCAAAGCAGGACACAGCTTTCAGACATCTCACTTCAAGGACGATAGAGACTGTTTGGTGATGTTCCTGAGGGGAACAGCCAGACCTCTCTGAGGGCTAGGAAATGGGAAATTAAGGAAAAGATTGGAGAAACTGTAGCTACTTCACTTGAGGGAGAGAGAACGAATACAGGAGATAAGAGTAGTACTCAAGCCCTCTTCTTCACCTTTGTTGTGAATAAGGTGTCATGAAGTGAGACTGCAGAATGGAGGAAGCAAATCAGGAGGCAGATTAGTTAGCAAACTAACAGAAAATAGGAAGAAGCAAGTTAGGAAAAACCACTTTCCAACAGCCAAGACAGTGAAGCAGCAAAAGACAGTGCTTGAGTGAGTCAGTGCTGAGTGTGAGTCAGAGTGCTGCTTTAGCCTGCAAAGCATGTATAAGGCTTTTGAAGAACAGAGCAGAGAAGTAGCTATTGGGAATAACATAAGAATAGTTGATTCTGCCTTAGGGGAGGGCAGTGGGAATAGGGGATCTCTTGAGGTTAGGCTCAGTGCTGTTTTGCCAGAGCAGCTATTGAGTAATACTGGATTTCTACTTGTTAGATTTATTTCTCAGTGACACTTAGCCGAGTGCTAAATTTTCCCACTGCTTGAGGGGTCCAGCACATTCCAGTGGCTCTTGACTGGGATGGGAATATTTTTGCTATTTCAAGCAATTTAAGTATCCCTACTATCTTTCTCCTTCTGTAAGAAATCTTTGTGTCTGCTTGCTTTTGCCTTCATTCTTTCTTCCTAGTTCTTTTGTCACCTATTCCTCTGTAATCCAGTGAGGTCGTTGTCATCAGCAAATAATAGAGGATGGATTTTTAATCCTTTGATGATTAAATCCCTTGGGTTTCTCTCAGAAGCACCTCAGATTGTTTCTATAAATTGTTAAAGAGAAGCAGTCTGCATACCATAATAACTTGGGAGCTTGCTATCCCCAGCATAACCAACAACTCTGCTCAGTCCTGCTAAGCATCAAAACCTTATGTCTTACTAAGAATTAGATATCAACTATATAATACTTTTATCAATGTGAACAAATTCTAAAATTGACCCAAGAGATCTAGGCAATATTCTAATGCCTATGCCAAAGCCACAATACCATTCCAATTTTATGTACCACAATTCTTTTCAATCATACATTTTTTCTCCAATACTAACTACCTTGGGTGTTGAAGGAAATACAGGCAAGAAAGTCATCTCATTGTTCAGCTGGATGTCTCCCATCCCAAGCAAAGGATATTGCAAGGTGATTCACAACATTATTTTAGTAATATTTCAAAAAAGATATGGGTTCCCCTTCTTTCCCTTTAGGTAGAATATTGGAAATGGAGTGAAAGCCCCAGGTCATTTTAAACTCCCAGGTCACACTGTCAAACAAATGATGTCTGTGGATGAATGCCTTTCCTTCACATTAATAATTCTGCTTGTGGGCTATTCAGTTTGGGGGGCTTTACTAATCTTCATTGTGTACACTGTGTTTCCAGTTTCTCCAGCTGCTGGAAGGAGTTCAGGAGCTGGCCTTCTCCCCTAGACTTTGCTTCTTCCAGCTCCAACCAGCAGTGTTTTTTCCACTGCTGGGAGATGGTTCTTGACAGAACTGATCCCAGGTATTTTGCAAGACAGTGTGGGTTTTTTTCCTTTGCCAAAGGGATTTTTTTAAGACATTCTCCCATATTCCAGCAAACTGTGGGTGAGATGGGCAACTTCAGTTGTAAGATGGTTGAGGCCCTGCCTGGGGCTGATCCCAAAGGAGCAAGCGTGTATTTCTCTCAGGCAGTCTGACTTAGCTGCTTCCATCTCCAGGACACTGCCAAGTCTCAGCATTTCCCCCTTGCCTACAATACATTCTTCTCATCAGTCCCTAAAATGCTATAAATTACTGTTTTACATCTCGCTTGCAGAGCACCACTTAGCAGGGACTAGTGGACATAAGGAATTGCTGCTGCTAATAATGCTGCAGGCAGGAGTATGAAATTCAGGCAGTGTGAAGAGTGAGTGCATAGACTGTAAGGGTCCTGTAAGGGTATCAGAGCCCAAGAATTCCTTTGCTTGGGATCCTCCTGGCCCACCAGCTCGAGCTGTTATTATGTTGCAGCACCACAATTAAATTACTTAAAGAAGCCAGATGCCTGGGGCTTTGCTATGGGAAACTTAGGATTGAGGGGCTAAGGGAAACTTGTCTGTGTGAGCCTGGTGTGTGTATGGAGTCAAATGGGGGACCCATTGGTTCAGTGGAACCTCCCCCTGCGAAGGGGCTTCAGTCTCAGCAGTTAAAGTCTCAGACTGTGGGAGTGTGATTGTCAGAGTGGCATCCAAACGGTCAGATGGGAAAGCTTCATTATCACAGATTCTGTATCGCCAAGAGCTGAAACAGCCCTAAACCTTGAACTTCCTCTGTTTTGTAGGAAGGCATCACTTCATTGTAGCTCACAGAGGTAACAGCAAAGATGGTGTAACGTCAGCTTCACCAGTGAAGTAGTTTGGTTTCAAGACCAGTCCATTTTCTGTGAAACTTTTGCTGATACTGGCCCTAACTTAGGAGCTATCTCCCAGGCCATGTGTCCCTGACACCTGGTACCAAGGTCCCAGGGAATCTGAGCATTTAATCCTAAATAGTGGCAATTTGAGCACTCAAGCTCTTGATCCTTCCCCAGTTCCAATCCATACGCTGCAGGTGGCCATGGCACAGTCAGTAGTGGGGTTGTATTAAAACTGGAGCATCTTGGCTTTAGAAAAACAAAGAGTGGTTGCCAAAGGATGGAAAAGCTCTCATATTGCCTATTGTGTATGTGCAAGCAGAAGAGAACACTTTTGTTAAGGACAAAAAAAAGGTTAAATTGAGATGGACCTATTCTGTTCTGTATTTCAGGTAGCCTTTTGAGAAATTGTTCTGAAAAATGTCCCTGTTTTGTGCTTGCAGCCTCTTGGTACACTGGTAACACTCTGGGATCGAGTTCTCCGAATAATTGCAACAGCAGGATTTACTTCTCCTTTTTCTGAAGCCCTGGAAAAAAAGCATAGCTGAGAACGGAACCTGTGGTAAAGGAAATCTCACCGCAAGGCATCCCCGCCCTGTTTGCCTTCCTCCTTGAGTAAGTGGTACAGGGCATGTGCAGGGGCTGGATGTGCACAAGGCTGGTGATAGTTCTCCTGGAGGGATTACTTCATTTCTGCTCCTACCAAGTTGGGCAGAAAAGAGGATTTAAAAAAAAAAAAAATTTTTTTAGCACAGTGTCTCACTTTTTGCAATTTGTTGAAGTGATTAGCAGCTCAAAAACAGTGTAATGACCACAGCAGACCTATTTGGCATTTTTGGGTTTGGTTGCTTTTAACTGAAGAGTAACAGTTCTCTCTTCCCTGCAAAGCACAGGAGGGGTCAATTGAAGGACTGTGGATTTGGGGTCCCTCAAAAGAAAGTAGTGAAGAGCCACATCCATATCTTTCAGGAAGAAATTCTGGCAGCTGGGTGGACAAACAATGATAGCATTTGTAGAGTATCTTAGAATGAGGAAATCTCTGCCAACATTTGCATGCATCTGCAGTTCTCTACCCTGAAAAGATAAAGTAGTTCAAGACAGGAAGCAAAGAGCAGCTTTTCCACCTTTAAATAATGGCAGTTGTTGGCCATGGTATCTCTAAAAAAATTCACTCGTAGAAGGTACCTAAAACCTTCCACTGTCTGTACATGGCCAGGATTTTGGGTCCCTCCTGCTGCATTGCTGCACTAATGCTTAGCTGGCTCAGGGAAAGATCACCACCCACCGCATCAGTGATTCTTCAGCAGCCTTGATTTTGCTAATCAGCCTGTCTTTCATCCTGGCCTTGTTTGCTGAGAGAGCAACTTCAGAGAGAGCGGTACAACACAGAAAAGTAAAAATAGCAACAAGAGTTTCTGCAAAATGTGGCACTTCATGCAATTACTTTTCTTCCTGTTTGCATCTCCTGAATTTTCTTTTTCTAGCAAGTTTAACTCTTGTGTACAGACCACACACACACATATTGAAGCTAGTGCAAGGCTCTTCTAAACAGCACTGGACTGTGGAGTTAGTTTCTCACAGTAAACAAAAAATGGCTCAGTCTGATGTTGATGAGGTTTAGTATTTTACACAACACAGAGTTCAGAAATAATATTCATGGCTGATAGAAAATAACATAAGCTGGCCAAAAAGAAGGAAAACCAGAAACAAACAGCATTTCCCTGTGGGCAGGGTCTTTCTTCTAGGCCAGGACAGTGTTGTGGTTGATCTAATAGCCTCGACACAGGTTTCAAAATTGCAGAAGAGACAAGAAATTGGTGATAACAAAGTAGTGATCTACATTGAATGACAAAGCAGCTACTGTGGAAGACACACCAGCATGCCCTACTTCATGTCCTCTGCAGACAGTGCTACAAAAAAAAACTGTGAAAAAATTTGGGGGTGGGGGGAAGTATATTTTATCTCAATTTGACTTCACATTGTCCACCCAGTCCTAGAGATGGGCAGGGAGATGATAGTGCTCAGGGTGGGTGGCAGGATGGAGCAGGTGAGGGAGGACTGGCTTGGTGGGTCTTGCCCAGGACACAGCAGCTCATCTTTGCCATCTCTGTGGTGTGAGGCAGAGCCCCAGGAAGAACCTCTCCCTGCCTCTCACTGGGTGTCTGCCCCCTGCCACAGCACCCTTCCCTCCTGCCAGACCCTGGGCTGGTGTGCAGTGGGAATGGTACCCCTCCTCCCTGCTCCTCTGCAGCGTATGGCCAGGATGGGAATAAAATCAAAAGAAAAAAGGATTTTTTCTTTTTCCATCATGCATCTTAGCAACAGCACCTACACAAAGATCTAAGTATAAGATCTTTTACCCCCCACCTTTCCAAGCAATTAGCATGCTGAAATGCAGGCAAGAAGCAGGATGGCGATGTCAAAACTGACACGTAGGAAGACCATTTCCTTTTCGCAAGGGTTTCACAGTGTGGACCAAGCTGGCTGAGAACAATTTCTGAGCTTTTCTCCTCCCCGTGGAGAATTGCCTCTGCAGCAGCTTTGGTAACCCTCCAAAACCGCCTGCTTTTGGTGACTGGCACTCTCCTGGTAGCTGATGCCCAGAAGGTCTCACATTTTCAAAGGAAGAAACCCCAACCCCCATGGATAGCTCTCCAGTGAAACTAGGTTGCTTAAAAACATCTGAGAAAGGTGGAAAAGGGAGGCTGCCTGTTTGAAGTAGATAGGCTGTCTTTTGGAGCAGAGCAGAGAAGAAAGGCAGCTGGTGACATATTCAGTGCAGCACTGGCTCCGTCTGAGCCTTCTTTTGTCGGCCAGATTTTAAATTAATCTCAATCTGGTCTCCGAATCTTGCTGGCAAGTTTTCTGGTAAATTTAAGACTTGGAGGAGACTAAAGAAAGATGCTAGGCAGACAAATTTGTGTTAGGGTTTTTCCAGGTGTGGCCAGCATTGCCTGGGAAGTTATTTTGTGAGAATGGAGGGTGCCGTGGGAAACGTGGGGGGATCTCCTCCAGAGACACACAGCTCCTCTGTGCAGGGGGAGCAGGCAAAGCCGCCTGCCTGAAACATAGCCAGACCTATGCAGCTGGCCATGAACCAAATCTGGTCACTCTCATGAGCTGATATTCAGTGTTTGCATCTTGAATAAAGAGTTGAGTGAATCCAAGCCCTTTGGTTTTGCTGTGTTTTCCTTCCTAAAAGCAAATATTGATGGTTTTTTCCTCTTAGCATCCAAGCTACGTTATTTCCACCCAAAAAGTGTGCTGTTCCAGCCTGCATCTGACGAATGGAGAAGACAAGTTGCAGGGAGGATGTTGCTGGGGGCAGCAGGGAGCTGGAGGTAGGAAGGAAACACCTGAAGGAAACTCCTCGTACGTGTATGAGCCTTCTCATATATGAAACCTCCACAGAGTTTTAATCTTTACTTCTTCATGTTTACTGAGATTTGCCCTCTGAGTGCCTTGTCAGAGTGATAGCCTGATTCTTTTTCTTCTCTCCTTGCACCACAAGGCTGGGACACTGCCTAATGCCAACTCACCCAAACACCTTTTCCCAGAGTGCCCACTTGTCCCACCTGGGGGATTGTGACTGATTAAAGCAAAGCAAAAGGCCTTCTCTTGAAGGTTTCAATGAAATCCCCTCTGGTCCCCACTTGCTTTAGCATTTAGGTAAGCAATCCATCACTGCTGTGTTTGCAGGCCCAGCTCTGTAAGTGTGCCTGAATATGGCTGTTTCCATTTTCAAGGCCAAAAGCAAACTTTTGAGGCAGGCAATAGGCCTTTAGAGTAGATTGTGTTTTAGAAAATGCAATAACTTGTGGAATGAATCACTGAATTTGAAGTTGCTAGATGATTTTTTTCTTTAGCGGTCAAGGTTAAGCATAAAAAGAAAGAAACTCAGCGTAGGAGGATCACAAAATATGTTAACAGCATAACAGCAACAGAAGGACTGACCCAGCCCTATGAATTTGTGGATTGTACTTTCTTAATTGCTTTTTGAGAGTGAGAGCAAGCTACCAGAGCAGCAATACACAGGGGCTTTCAGTCCATGCTCTCCTGTTCCTTCATCTCTCACCTTCAGTCACAGTCAAGTGACTCTGCCTGGCCCTAGCGAGCTCCAGGAAGCAGGGGAGAGGAATCCTTGCTTGCTCAAGCCCTCTTTTCTGGGAACAGGGGAGGCAGAGCAAAGCTGTGCTGCACAGGACAGCCTCCATCTGTCAGACCTGATTGTGGGTGAGCTCTCACCCCTCAGTTGCTTGCTCCACAGCCCCACGAGAGGAGCAAAGCCACCTGAGACAGGGACACGTGTTCCTCAGTGGCTGGCTCATGCTGGTGGGGAGGACTACTACAAGAGCTGGTGAGCTTCTGTGATCCAGTCCTCAGCCCAGACTGCTCTTCGTTAGCTGGCCTTTCCTAACACATGCATGACAGTAAAACTACATTCATTAAAAAAAACTTGCACAAGCCAGAAGCAAAGAAGTCCCCAAAACACTCCATTGCACACATTTGTCCCTTTGGGGATGGGAAGCAAGAATAAGGGGACTATGGCAGCTGCCAGGCACAGTGCCTGCCACGTCCCTGGAAAATGCACTTGCCACGGGCACGAGCCCAGCTGGAACCCTCAGCAGAAAACAGAATACAGCTTCTTGCAGGCGTGCACAGTGCTCATTTAACCTGAATTTGAGGGGAGCCCATGGAGCAGAGCACTTTGCATCCCATGCAAAGTAGCAGCCCATCCTGAACATCAGGGTTCTCTTTATCTCCCATTTCATAGCCGGTGCTCAGGAGATCCAGGCATACCCACTGTGGGCACTGCCCACTGCCTGTGGATAGCACATGACCTCCTGATCTATGTGCAGGAAAGGTATCACAAAGCAGAGCTGGGCACTTCTCTTGCCTGAGCTGCGTTTAAGATGTGCTTTCTGTCCTCTAACAGAGAGAGGGTCCCAAGAGCACATAAATATATTATAAAGCAGCAGAACACTCAATAATTAATTTTCAGCAAGGAGAAGGTTTTATTTCAACTGGAATGACATAAAAAGCCTTTTGGATTCTCACAGTCTGTAAGTGAAAAGATGAGGTGATTCAGTCCAAAGACTGTTGTGCAGAAGGCTCAGACAACATGGCCCAATCTCCATGCACTGACACCCTGACTCTATTTGGCAAAAATGCAATTTTCTGTGCAGAAAGTACCAAGCAGCAGATCCCCTTTTAGTCCTTTCCTCTTATTTTGCAGCTAGGAATGGTCTTCCAGGTCTTTCATCCTTTCAGCCAGAGTTGCAGCATCCCAGAGGATCATCCCACTCATTTCCACCAACAGTGAGCACTCTGCTCCTGTGTGGTGTTGCTCCCTTTTCATATACAGTCAGCTGGTAGTCAGGAAATTGAGTATTTAAAGTGTATTAAGGCAGGAATAGTTGATATATGGTATTGCTGCTACTTTGCAAGTGTTAGGAACAGCTAAATAATTCCTTTGATGAATTACCCAAATACAAATGGAAGTTCATGAAGGATTCACTCTCTTGGGACAACTGACTCAAGTAACTCTGGCTAGGGACAAATAACTCTTTTCACCAGCACTTTGGGGGGCAGAGGGCAGTGAAGCAGCTCTGCTTGTGTCAGGAAGATGCCTACATGCCACAGCTAGTTTAAGAGAACCAACAAAAGACATATGAGATTTGCTGAAAATACACAAAACCTTCATGAGCAAGGGCAGTGCTACAAAGCTGGTTACTATGAGAACTTTTCTGCATGCAAAGATACACAGGATTCTCACTGAATGACTTACAAACTACTTATACTAAATTTCACTCCTCATTTATTGCCTTTATTCGTTTCAGTGCTCAAAACCCAACCTCAGATAAATGACTACCTCTACAGAGTGCATAAATTTCGTGACTGGGTTTTTTAGTGCTTCCACTCTATTACTTTGTCTGACATCCTTGGCAAGTCCTGCCACAGCAGCCTAGCCCAGCATCAGGGTGATGGGGCAGTGCACACAGCAACTCTTCCTTGCGCAGGCAGCACCTCCTTGCATCCCCCTTCCTTGGCTCTGCCCCACCAGACCAGCTGCCAGATGTATGTTCCAGGGACAGACTTGTCACCTGAGGGGCTGAGAGAGGCATGAGAAAGCTGAAACAGCCATGTAGCCCCCAGATCACAACCTAAAAATACAATAAAAGCCAGCTGCACTGGCTCCTGGTGCCACTGTTGAGGCTAAAGCCAGGGGGTTTTCATGTGAGGTTGGCATTCCCTCACCGATTTATCCAGCAGGTGTGGAAATTAGGGATGGAGAAATTCTCTTTTGCTTTCTACAGCATGCTGTAATTAAAATGCAGTAATAAAGGCCTAACTACTGTGTGACTGTGGGCCAGCAGCTGGGCTGGTGCCTCACAGCAAGGACTGAAGCAAGCTCGTCCCCTTTGCCCAGCAAATCCAGCAGCAGCATGGGGTGTGAGGTGCTCCTGCAGCACCGGCTGGACCTCAGTCCTCTTGTTTCTGGGATAGTTACAATAGCTTTTTTCCAGTTGCTCTTAACCTGCTGATGTTTCTGGTGGGAAGAAGCCACCTCTATTTCATACCAGCCTTCTGTGAATTTTTATGGCAGCTATTTTAGAACTCACTTCAGTGAGTTTCCTCAGATTTCTCGAGTCTGCAATGCTGTGTGTTCCTGTAATAAGGATGCCACTCATAGCTAGGAGCATTTTTCCTACATTATTTATTCATTATTCTATGTGATGAGTGTGGGACGTGTTATGAGTCCATGGTAGGAGATCTGGAGGTAAACTCATTTGCTTTTAGTACTATGTGATTAAAAAGAGACTCTCTGCTTGCGTAGGCAATGAAGGTATTGAATTTCTCTTATCACCAAGATGGTGAAAAACTTGATTCCTTTCATTTCCTCCATCAAGGAAGCAATGACTGCCAGCACAAGCACATACAGTGTGATCTATTCAGAAGATACAGAGTTGCTAGACTAGATATGTTCTCATCACTTGCAAAACGAAGAGCCAGGAAGTAGGCATTTAAAGGATAACATCAAATATTTAGGAGATAAAATCTGCACAGAGTGTAAAATGAAAGATTTAATCTGAGTCTTACCTTAAAGAGCCGGGTTTGTTTTCCTGTCTACTATCTGCTGCTCAAATTCAAATGAAATGTTACAAGATATTACATTTGGGTACAGGCAATATAGAGTTCAAAATTTCCTGTTTCAGGAATGTTGTCACTCAGGGTTTCGTTTCTATCTGTGACAGAAGTACAGGCCTTAACAACCAGGTGAGATGGTCAGAAGTTTCATGCAGGTTTAAAAGGGGATAAATGAAGACACATCTTTTTGGTTTCTTTGAAGTCCTACAGCACCACCCTCCCCTTTGGCAAGGAGGAGATCGGTACCTGCAGGCAGTACCAAGACTTTTGCCTGGGCATGGAATAGAGAACAAGAGATGGTGCTGGTCAGAGCACTGCCAGGACCTGCAGAGAATCTCAAAACCATGGAGATGGGAGGAACAGTCAGATGGGCATGACCTAAATAGCCAAGAGATGGCAACACTCTTAGGCAGGAGGCCGTTCTTTTCCAGACGGCCGATGCACTCATGGCGATTCAGCAGTCAGTGGCAGTGGCCCTGGGAGGCACTGCAGGCACCGTGCACCAGAGTCCCAGGGGACAGACTGTGTGAATGTACTGCTGGGAGCACGGCTAGAAAATGCCCTGCGTGCCTCCACTGCTTGCTCAGCCCTTCTGTGCTCAGCCCTGGGCCCTCCCTCTGCTCCTCACACCTCTGCCTGGGCCCCACAGCCCTGCTGTCACCTGCCCTGGGCAGAAGCACGCTCCCAGGGCCAAGGACTCAGTGGTAGTTGTTTTTGCCTAGAGCTTTCCTCTGCTCTGCTTGCTTGGTTTCACTTCTGATCATGTTCACTATGTTCTCTTTAATGCATTGTGGCACTTTGTTCCTCAACGTATTACTCGCACAGCTATTAGTGCTGAGGAAAGAACTGGTACAGGAAGATGCGAGAGTATAACGCCCTTTATTCAGTTGTCCCTGGAGGCTAGGAAGCCTCCAAGTTTCACAGAAATAACTGCTTTTAATGGCCCAATGCACCAAAAATCCATGCTGGCTGCTGGATTTAGGGTGTCTCCTCTGCTCCCAAGCCATGGACCGGCCAAGGAACCATCAGACACAAAACACTGTAGATGAAAACTGAGACTCAAGCAAACACTAGTCCCACAAAGAGTAATGCACCATGCACACAGCTGTCAGCATTTTGGTTTTGGGCTAGCCTCCTGGCCTTCTCTGAGGGTGAGGAAGAAGTCCTGGCCTCCCCCACTCAGCTTTTGCCCCAAGCCCATCCTGGCACTTGCAGACATGGTGCAGACCACAGACAGCAACAAATCCCTCAGCCAGAGGCTTTCAACAAGGTGCCAGTGACATTCCTCAGGGCAGCCCAGCAGTGGTGACAGCTGAGACAGCCACCATGTGAAGCCTCACAACCTACAGCAGTGAGGAGCAGGCGAGGCTGCCAAGGGTCACGAAAGGATGGTGGCTCCGTCCATCTCAACTGCTTCCAGGGTAGCTTGTGGAAAGCCGCAGCATCACACCCTCAACTGCAGCATCCACAGCCACTGGGTACGAAACAGCCTCGTGGATGCCAGCAGCCTGAAGGTGGGTGGAGAAACAACTTTTCCTCTTATGGCTTTTGATATGATGGGAAGGGAAGGACATCAGGAGCAGTTGGGATATGTGTTAATCCTTAATCACCCCAGAGTAATTGGGAACTGATGCCTGGGAATTAGCCCTATTAAAAGGAGTGAAATTTCAAATTGCATGAGAAATGAAAACATAGTGGTATAGCTGTCTGAGCACAACATCACTAATGGAAATTCCCTCTCCTGCTAACAAATAGTGGGAGGGTTTTTACTTTGGTATCAGGAATTGAGTTCTGAAGACAAATTTTCAATTGCTACGCTTTGAAAGGATGCAAACAAACAAAAAAAATTCAACCAAAAAAACCAACCAACCAACCAAAAAAACAACAAAAGAAAGAATCCTCAAAATGCCCATGGTTGGAATACAGAGCTGTACAACATTTTGGTATACAGTTAATAAACTTATCTAAAAATAGAAGACTTTTTTTTTTTTTAAAAAAGGTCAAGTTTAACTAACACAAATACACTGTGCTGGAGAGCAAATGCAAATCCTATGAAATCACTGTTAGCCAAACACCAGCTCTTACTGGCTATGCAATCACTTAATCTAGTTATGGGCTGGAAACATGGTTTTCAGGAAGACAATTTATAATTTGTAGATAAGTCATGGGACTATAGAGCTGCAGAAGCAGAGTGAGAAAGACCCACAGTTACCGCAGCTAAATGTGGATACATCTTTGCCAGATTTTTCTGCTGAAGGAGAGGATAAAGAGAAAAGGGACAAAGAAGGAAGGAGTTTGAAGAGCTGGTTGTGTAGCATCAGCTACATTAAGCCCCTGGCCCAGGTAAGCCTCAGCAGCTGTGTAGGAGGCCTGAGAGAGACACCTCCTGACAGAAAGAGATGCTGAAACCCTAAATGAAGTTGTAGTTCACCTGAAGGTGAAAAATCTCTTTCTCAGAAAAGATCCCAAATAACTTTCTGACAAGACATTTTGTACCATCTCAATGAAGTTAAGCAACTTACCAGTAGAGGCAGAAATGACCATCAGTCATAATTTCCTCTTGATCTGAAAACTCTGGTCATGAGTGTAGCTGGTAGGGCCCATTTCACCAGCAAACACTCAGCAGCCACATAACTCTTTTGTGAATCTTTGAGAGTTGAGAAAAATCAAGCACAGACCAGGAACAGGTTTACCCAAAAAGGTTTGTCATCAGACAGGTCCATGGCAGTGCATGGAAGAGAGTGATTTCTTGCTGAAGCTACTTGGCAAAACGTCCTCTTAGGGCAGAAGCTGAGCATGGTGGTGCAATTGCCAGGAGGCTACTGCCTGACAAGTTCTTTGCCACGTGTAAAACACTTTACTCCTCCTGACAGTAAGTCAGTCTTTAAAGACCAGGAAGAATGTTTAAAGATGACACAATAAAATAAATACAAATCACTGCAGCTTGTGCTCAGTTGCCTTATGCAAATCCCAGGATGTGTTCTACGTCGTGTGCCCTCTCGTCACAAAGTAAACCCTCAGCAACTTTCCTCATCAGCAGATTTTTGGCAATGCAGGAAAATAAATTGCACTAAAAGCTGAGCATCTCATTCATAGACTAACTTAAGAGGAGAACACTTTGGTATTTTTGTTTATTTTTCTTTTAGCTCAACAACAGCCTGATTGGAGAAGCAGCACAGCCAGGTGGTGAAGACATCATTCCATGATGATGGGGATGGGGTCCTGGCCTATGATGTGTGGTGTGGAGCAGCCACATCTCCTCAGCAGGAGATGGTGTTTCTGCCTCCATCACCATTCCTGTGGCTCAGGCAAGAGGTGAGCATCTGGAAGCTCTCCTCCTGGCTCCTCCTGTATCCTGCATGGCATCCATATCCCGCCTTGGTACCGTGCTGGGAGCTGTTGCTGGCTGCTAGCCTACATTGAATGGGGACATTAGTTAAGGATAGAGGTACAAAGGAAAAACCTAGAAGCCTAGAAAATGAAAGTGGGGTTCGAAGAGAATCACAAAATCACAGAATTGATAGGGTTGGAAGGGACCTCTGGAGGTCATCTACTCCAGCCCCTCTTGCAAGGCAGTGTCACCTAGAACAGTTGACGCAGGAACATGCCAAGGTGGGTTTGGCATGTCTCAAGAGAGGTGTCTCCACAACCTCCTTGGGCAACCTTTTCCAGTGCTCTGCCACCCTCAACGTAAAAAAGTTCTTTCTCATGTTGATGTGAAATGTTTTGTGATTTAGTTTATGGCCACTGTTCCTCGTCCTGCCACTGGGCACCACTGAAAAGAGTCTGGCCCCGTGCTCTTGGCACCCGACATGGAGATATTTATATGTATTAATGAGAGCCCCTCTTCGGTCTTTTCTCCTCCAGACTAAACAGGTCCAGCTCCCCACAGGCTCTCCTCATAAGAGAAATGCTCCAGACCCCTCATCATCTTTGTGGCCTCCCCTGGACCCTCTCCAGTAGCTCCTTGTCTTTCTTGTACTGAGGATCCCAGAACTGGGCACAGCACTCCAGATGTGGCCTCACCAGGGCTGAGCAGATGGCGATGATCGCCTCTCTCAACCTGCTGGCCACACCCTTCCCAATGCATCCTAGGACACCATTGGCCCTCCTGGCCACAAGGGCACTGCTGGCTCATTGCCAACTTGTCACTCACCAGGACTCCCAGGTTCTTCTCTGCAGAGCTCCAGCAGGTCAGCCCCCAGAGTAACCCCTGTGCTGTACTTGGGGTTATTCCTCGCCAAGTGCAGGACCCTGCACTTTCCATTGTTGAACCTCATTAGAATGTTTCTCTCCATGCAGCTGTCCAGCCTACAGATGTTACTCCAGACCTGCAGAAGTTACTTCTTCTGCCCCAAGGTGAGACCACTCTACACAGATGTTGGCTAAATTGTTCCCTAAGACCTCGGGTTGTGGGGATCTCGGCCTTTCTCAGCAGCCTGTCCCAGTGCTTTGTGGTCTCCACCCTTAAAAAATGTTGCCTAAAATCTAAGCCAGCTCTGATCTGCTGCAGCTGAAGACTAAACATTGATGCAATGTTTACCTTTGGCAAATAAGTTGAATTTATGTACATTTTAAAGGAAATATATTGATTAGGGATTTTTTTTCCTTATTTTTCTTGAGCAAGATATTTAGGAAGCCCTTACTTGCAATAATGTCAAGCCTTCCCCCTGAATTTTGTTGACAGTCACTTGTCAAAGGGACAACACAAGAGCAAAGATTGATTCAGGAAACAAAAATGTGTGCTTGTCCAAAAGAGTTATGGTTTTGAGTATAATATCCCCTTTCTGAAGTTAAATGAATGTTGTGGTTTCATATCACACCCTCAGCTTCACAACAGAAATGGACTTCAGAGCAGAAACTGCTGGGCTTATGCCAAGGGGTGGATGCGATGCGTTGGTCGGATGGGTTCACTGCAGGCTGGCTGGCTCTGGCACCCCAACCAGGTTGGCAGCAGGATCCTTGCCATGTGTGAGCGGCCCCCTTGATGGAATCCAGGCACAGCTGCTGCCAGTCCCCCAGCCCAGTGTGGCCTGGCACCCCACAAGCACCTCTCCCTGTCCCCAATGCCCCTCTGTGCCCTGCCGGGGGCTCCTCCCACGTTGTCCTATCCTGACCTCACAGCTGTGTCTGCACAAAAAAAACCCCAAATGAACCACACCTGACACTTGTTGCTGCCAGGAGGGGAAGTTTGGGATGCTTAAGTGTTGCTGCAGCCCCTGTGCTTGGCACTGGTTCAGCTCTGCTTGTAGCTGGCCACTCATGATAGCAAACATCTGATATGCTGTACATGAGATGTAACAAGCACACAAGCTGCTGGGAGGTGCAGGGCACGGCAGAGAGCAACCATGTTCAGATGAAGCAGTTCTGAGTCAGTCTTGGTGGGAAAACTCTTTTTGTACATGACATAGTGGGGCAGAACATATGCTATTTGCGGTGGGGAATGAATGGGTTAATTCAGCTGAGTAACATCCCAAATCAGCTGTTGCTGGTAGTTTTCATAAGAAAAGGAAATACTTTACATAAGTAAAGGCTTACTAAAACTAGTAATAAAGAAAATGGAAGACAGGGAGGGTAAGCCAGCCCACAGTGAAGGATGTGCAGTGCCCAGCTGCAAGTGCTAGAGCTCTCCAAGTAAATGCAGAGAGATGATGCTATGTGCTATTGCTTTCGCTATTTGCTGCTTAGAAATGTCTCACTGAGAAAATCAAGTGGAGTCATAAAATAACAGTGAGTTGTTTATCTGCATGACTGTCCCAGCAGGAGAGTGCTGGTTTGCATATGATTTGAAATCCCAGGGAGAATGGGGTATGAACCAGGGAATGCTCATCCAAGATTACAAAGTATGTTCCAGCAACCCTAGCAGCTCCCAGGGGAGAAAACTCTCATAAATGAATGTTTTACTTGCCTCACTAGTATCACATGGAGTTTTTGACACAGGACTTTTCTGTGCATTATCAAGATTTTGGCTGATGTAAAATGTTTCTTAAAGCTTTTTGAAAGCCATTTCCCCATGGCAATAAGAGGTTGGATTCAGAATGACTATAAGGACCCCACTGCTGCTGGCTTGCTTCACGAGGGTGCGAAGCTCAGTTTCTGTAGGAGATGGGAATGGTTATTCCTCACTAGCACGAGGTATGTCAGCGCTACTGATGTCCTGCTGTGTTTCAGTATTTTCTTTAGCCTCTCGTTCAGTGCCTGGTGGATCACGAAGTGCTCACCTTGCCATGGCAAAGTGTCATCAGCACTCCGGGGCAGTGAGCTCAGCTGCTCCCAAGGTAGGTAAATTAGGCACTCTGGATTTACTCTCTGCTTTTGTCTGCCACCTTAGCACCTCACATTCCTGCCGGCTCCATGGGATGGTCAGAGTTGCCAAAGCTCTACTCCTAAAGCCAGTTTTCCATTCGTTTCTCAGCTAGTCCCTGCCCCCATCTACCTCAACATATCTACGCAAGTACACTTTGTGCATGATGCATCATTTTGGTGTGTGAAGTGTTTCACTGATCCAAGATATGCCATGGACGTTTCCAAAGAGCCATACTAGAAGGTATGCTTCCTATCTTCTATGCCAGTCCCTGCATTTAACTCAGGCTGTGGAAATAAGACTCTGAGTGTGCGAGTGCAAATGAATTCCTGGATTACAGTGCCTGAGTCTCACCAGGATGAATGTGTCTTCCATTGCCATGCAATGTTCTGCTGTGACAGCCTGGGTGTCCAAGAAAGAGGGCAGAACAGCAAGCAGCTAAGAAAAGGTGTTTGGAAAAAAAAATCATCAAATATGTAATCATCCTAAAGTACACAAAGTTCTTCCCCATGAAGGAAGAAGAGCCTCAGGATCAGCATAAAGATTTGGGCTGTTACATGATGTTCTCCATCTTTGAGTTAATCTGTGTGCCAGGAGCAGAGGCAGCGCAGCTGTGCCGGAGCTGCTGCGGGTGTTTCCAAGCCGTGTGGCTGGCAGGCACCGAGGGGAGTCATCTTTAGCAGCACAGCTGAGGACTGAAGGCAAGCCTGTGTGAAGGCATCTCAAGCCATCGACGCCCTTGCTACGCTCGGCAGGCATTTCAACAAGCAGTGAAAAGCAGCTGCTGGGGGAACTCCCACAGGACACCCCAGCTCTACAGAGAGCTCTCAGGAATCAGGAAAGGACATTTATTACCTATTTGTGCTATTGCATCATTTATAGACACTAGACAAAACTCCTTTTTTATACTCATGTCAGCTTGGCTCTCTTGGCAGAACTTTGCAGCTTTTAGAAAAGAAAATTCTAAGATTCTTTATTAAGATTTATACTCTCAACCAGATAAAGTTAGAGGGGTCATCTTTATGTGTAGCATGTGGTATATAAAAGTTAGGGGAGCCAGATTCCAGCCGTTCAAACTGCAGCTACAAAACCTGTGCCTCTCCTCAAACTGAATTTCTGGAGCAGCCCAGGTAACTTTTTGCTCAGTCTTCATTAAACAAAGAGAGCTTTGGACTCCACGGCCTGTGTTCACAGATCTTGGATGTAATTGTATGTAATTTCTGACTGTGATAAAGAATCTTTAACGGTAAAAGGCACTACGGAAACACAACAGAGATAAGATCAAAATAACTTGAAATTGGAACACTTGAAAACTTGGCAGAGAATCTGCTTAGGAAGTTTACATGGCAGGGAGGAGTGTGATCCCCCAAATGCTGGGGATTACATATCCAAAATTACAGCAGGGATATGCAATAACAACTCCATAATATTTTGATTAGGAAGGAAGCAAATAACATACTGCAGGATGCTGCTGTCATAGCACACCCCTTGGCAACACCCTCTTTAAAGAAAAAAAAAAGGAAAAAAAAAAAAGGTGGGGAAAAAGGAAATAATTCCACTGCTTAAAGACAGATAGGGGTAGAAGTCAATGCTTGGAGAAGGCATTTGCAGGCATTCCTTCCCTTACCACCATTTTCCTCTTTGAACCTGTCAAACAGAAACCTGTGTTTACAAAAACCCAGTTGTAGCCAAGTAGAAAAACTCATCTTCAAGTCTGCTGCAGCCAGAGACGGTTTCTTTGGGATCTAACTCATCTAACAGGCTTTCCTCCCCTTTCATGTACATTCTCAATGTTCTTCATTTCTGGTCAATCTCATTAACTCAGCACACACCTTTCACTGGCTCCAGGCTCTCACACAGGGACATGCAGAGAAGAGAACTCAGTTATAATGATCACTTGTGATAGTTTTGGGGTTGAGGACATTTGAGACTGAGGCTGAAGATGCAGCTGTAGCAGGAACTGTTCTGGCTTTGTGGGCTTTTTCTTGAAACCAGGGTGTTAAAATAGCACTATCAGTTTCTCTCTCATAAGTTCCCACCACATCACCTAAATCAGAAAAATGTCCTAAAAGCCATGTGTCTGCCCAGGGCACAGCAGGAAGCTGGTGTGCCATTCTTTCCAACACTGCGATATCAGCGCTCTCTGCATCTGGGTTCTGTTTTCATCCTGCAGGGCCTTTCTTGATGCATGTCATGACATATCTTAAACATAAAAAACCCCCTAATGTGGGTCCACAAAATATTTCCAAATACTAGACTGGGAAATAGAAGTCATTATTCTACTATTGTTAAAAAATAATAAATGCAATTGAGAAATTGATTTCATAGCACACAATAATTCTCCCACATCTTATCCCAGTTAATCCCTTAATGTGATAGTTGCCTATTTCTTGTCTGTATGATGGGGGCTAATGATTTCATCACCCTTTTTCTGTCTAGCATTCCCCATTACTTCATGGTTACAAGCCATGCTCTTCTCTTGAGATATCTAAAGGATTAGTATTGTTAGGATAAACTCTCCAGTATTACTCAACTCCCAGTACACATGACTTGGTTTTAGTCTGCTGCTTCCCACCCAAAGAAGAGCTTCTGGGCCCAAAAATATGTGGTTTGGATTTTCAGTTATATCTGTAGGCTGAAAAGAGAAGGTCCCCTTCAGTCTTGTCTCACTGCAACTATTAATTTGATACTTTGACCTTATTAACCAGCATCATTGTTAGATCTGAGCAGTTTTAATGTGGGAGTGAGAATATGTCCTTCTCTTCTCCAAGCAGTCTTATTTCAGACAGAGCAACTACCTCACTGTGAGAGAACAGACTTGCAAGATGCTGAAATTAAGAAGAGCTGGGTTATCTTCCTGACCCCTCCATTATACAGTTTATATAATTAGACATAATGACAAAGTTAGTACTTGGTATCTGGCACCCAGTCCTCCCACAGATCTCAGCAACACTGTGGATTCATGGCTTTTCCAGGTTCTCCTCTCTAAGTATTCCTATTGCTAAATACTGAACGTCAGCAGTTAGGAAGTAAAACCACTCACAGATATCCAGCAGGAAGCCTTCCAATCCAAACCAAACATTTTGTCTTATTTTTGACACCTCAATACTCTCTTTTAGCCATAACTAATCTACTTGTAGTAGGTCACTAGATAATACACGAGTTACCAATTACGCAGTCTTTATATCATTCTCCAAAGTAAAAGAGGCTCCGAAGTTGATTTTACCACTCCTGAATCCCTCATGACTATTGTTGCAATGCTAATGAAGTGGCAGAGGGAACAAAGGGGAAGGAATATTTTCAGAATCACAAGAGTTGTTACAAATGTAAGTTTAGGCACATAAAAAAAAAGTGAGTGAAGTGGAGTGGAAACCTATTACAAAGACCTCAAAAGGCGTTGTGAAATCAGAATTTCACCTGCTTGCTTGTGTTGTTGTCTGTGCTTGTGCATAATGGAAAGGCTAAAAAACCTAACACCAAACTCAAACAGAAAAGAACAAAGCCTGTTGACCTACACTGCAGCTTTGGTGGAACCCGCCCTCCTCATTTCACCGGCAGCACTGAGACTCGGACTAGCCAAAGCTCCTTAAGGGTTATAGGCATCAATATTTTCACCAGTAAGCACACCCCCACAAAGTTTCACTGCTGACTTCCAGAGAAGCTGCCGAATATCTCAGCGCCTCTCAGACATAAGACCCTTTTCAGTGCAGCAGCCTGGTGTCCCCAGGCAGTAGGAGGAGGCTCCTTCACAGGATAAAGCCATTTATATGGGACTTATGGTGGTCCTGTCCACCCTGCTGTTGCCACCAGCACTCACCTGCTCCCACAAAGAGCCCATTAATGGAGCTCAATCAGGAAAACCTAAGCTACAGAACAATTTTCCCCGAGCAGCTGGGTCTTCTGGGTGGGTTGTTGGACTTCTAACACACACACCAGCATGTTTGTATGGCACATGCACAAAGCAGCTGTGCTACTTCATTATTCAGCATTTACAATTGTCAGGAATGCTGGTCCCACCTAAATCCTCTTGTAGCTCTGGGCTTTAATTAGCAACATGTCCGAAATACTTTGAGTGCTTCTGGACGATAGCTATAGGTGCTTACAGACAATGCTGGATGGTGCCAGAAGCCTTGTCCTGTAAAGGGAAATGTAGCCGGGTGTGAATGAGTGTCACGGGTTCTTAGGCTCACTCAAACAAGCTAACAAATTCATTTCTATCGACATCTCCATTTATAGCTTCTCTGTGTATTTAACAAAGGAACATCGATGGTAAATTAATGACAGAAAAAGACAGGATTTGCATCAAACTATTGTGGCTAATGAGCATGAAATCAGGAACTGAAGGTAATGAGACCAAAGTCAGCTTCCTCCAGGTCATGCCAAACCTTGACCACAGTAATAAGGAGGTACAAATTGAACAAATGTGGAGGGGCACTACCATGAATAACTCCAGCTGCATATCCCAGTGCATTTACTTTCCACCCTTGTGTAAAGCTCTTCCCTGTGCAGGACCAGGCCAGTGCTAACAGGAAATCAGCAACCCTTTCCTGGTACCCAGTGCTGTTCACTGCTCTGCTTTGCTTCCCTCACACTTTTTATCCTTTTCTGCCTTTGAAAATGGGTGTTTCTAGGACATGAGCAGTCCCTGGGCAGTGGGTAGCTGCCTGGATGCCTGCATGGGTACAGGGCCAGCACGGAACATCCACACTGCAGCTACCAGCAGTTGCTCTGTTGGGGAGCTGCTCTCTTATAAAAACCACAACTCTCAGAAAAACATCTCGCACGAGATGACAAATGCCTTGCTTATAGGCTGACACACTATCTGAACAAAAATACATTCATTTAGCCTATCTTGCACTTTAATTTGATGTACTGCAGCATCCCAGCATGGCTTTTTTGGCTTCAGTTGATAATTGTGCTAATTTTTCCATCTAAATTAAGCTGTGTAATGCTTAGGGACAAAAACAGTCACATTATGATGTGTGTTAGAGTAATGTTGTACAAATATTATGAGCAAATCCCATTGTGATGATCATCAGCAGCCTTTCTAATAGCAAGCAAATAGGAAGGCATTGGAAACATGGCAGGAATTTTTTCTCTGCAGTCAGGAAAGGGAGCTGGCATTGGTCCACCCAGGCACATTAGCTTGGAGGCTCATTTTTGTAAGGCTGCTGATGGCTTGTCCTCTTGTCTTCCCCAAATGTGTTTCTCCAGACTCTATGTAATGGCTTGGGAAGAGCCTCACAGAGACAAACTTGTCCCCCTGTATTAGTGGGCAGGAGGTCACATCTGTGAGGAGGTGGGCATGAGATTTGAGCCCAGCAGGGGGTAAGCCTGCAATGAAAGTGGTCTCTGTAGGAGCCAAGCTTTGGTGATCCCTCTTGAGACCTACGGCTGAAAGAAGAGTCTATGTAAGTTTTGAGAAGGATTGTTACCTTTCAACTTCTTGTTTCATGTAGCTGCACAGGAGGTACACCCAACAGAGTGCAGGAACATTGGCAATAACAGACAGAACTAACAGGGTTTGGTTTCATCTGAGAGAAGATCCGGATCCCCTGTCAGTGGGCTTGAAACACAAGCTCCCTCAAAGGGGTGGACTGTAATTGTTACAAAGGGGGTCACAGCAAGTTTAACCTTCGGCAGACAGAGAAGGATGTTTTAGTCCTTTGTCCCTTTATGGCCTCATCTAAACCAAGGATGGGAGAATTACACCACTCTCCCTCAGCTTCACAGGGTGGTTTGTTTGTTTTGGGTTCTTTCACATTCAAGGACATAAATGCCGGACAAATTGTACCTAATTCTACATAATCCGGGGGTAGCTGAGCACCAGATATATCATACTGAGTGTCACAGCCCCTAGAGTACCTTATTCTCTTCCCCCTCAAAGCAGGGAAACATTCCTTTGGGAGTCTTTAGGATTTTGTGCCGCATCTTTGATGAACCAATTGCAAGTCCGTCAGTGGGGAAAAAAAAGGAGTCCAGGTTTCTGGTGGGACTCACATGGACTGGAAGTAAAAGGTGGCAAGTTTATCTCACAGGGCAGGGAGCATGGACCACTCAATCCCCTGATTGTTTGCTGTAGAAAAAACGTGCCACCAAAGAGCCGTGACCACCAGACTTGCTCTATATTGTGTTAGTAATTCAAGTGGATTTAGCAGCACGTACAGGTTTATAATGCATGCAATTGATTTGCATTTATTGAGCCTTATCCTGCTTCCAACTGGATACTTGCAATACCAGCCTGCATATTTCTCTTCAGACATACTGTTTCTCTATGACTGAATAATTCTCATGAAGTAACTGAGACAAAAAAAATGGCCTCATTTTTGGCACTTTCTATAGAGAGCTTGATTAGAGAGGTCTGGTGTAAACAACTCAGCATCTCTGCCCCAGCCACACTGTAATGTTTCCACACAAATGAAATCATAAGTTGGACACACATTTTTGCCTTGAAGGAATAAATGCCCCCCAAATCCCATCTGCCACCACAGCAAGAGGGTTTTGAGCTTCTGCTTTTCAGCAACAGCAAGAGCAAAACCTGCAAAAGAAATGAAAAATCAGAGTAGAGAGCAATTTCAGGAGTGGGATTCTCCCGGGCTGTGCAGAAGGGCAGGTCCCCCATTCCTTTCCAGGGGGAGGTACAGCACATCCAGCTTCTCCCCTCCCATGGGTGTGCCCACCAGAGCACCCTGCCAGCCCTCGGTGCACACACAGCACGGCCACCTTGCTCACGTTACTGTCACATGAGCACCAAGCCCATGCTGGGAAAAACTTAGGCTTAAAAGAGCCTTGAAATCTGCTTTTGCCACTGTACATTTTTCCTAAAGGAAATTATATTTAATGAAAATACCTGAGACACAAAGTACCTTGTTTTCATTTTAATTAGCAGTTATGGTTCCTAATTAAGGCAATACCAAAATAATTGTGTCATAGTACAAAGGTAATGCCCATATTTCTCTGTGCCAGATAAACAAGATTATGATCTTCAGCCATAGTCCCAGAACAGATAACACTCTACTAATAATTTTTGCAGGGCTTAATTTAACGTGTGTATGAGAAAGAAGAACTGTGTAGCTTTTGATGTATAGTGAAGGACACCATGTCATATAAAGATGGAGGGAGAGATCACAACAGTCCCTTGTCCTAGAGTTGAAACACAATTAGCCAAGTAATCATCTTCAAGTGATCTCACATTCCTCACTTTCTATAGTTTTTAAAATCTTCTTTGTATGTTAAAATATAGACACTATCCTATTTTTATATTATATGTATTATATATAAAGTATAATCTATAATTCTGTTGGTATGAATTTTCTGTGCCTAGTGCCTTCACATAGACACACCCAGGGAAGTACTCATTGAACAAGACTTATTTCCTGCAACCAACTAAATACTCTTTTTTTTTAAGAAGTAAAGAAAGGCATATCCTCCACAAAAGCTAATTCATGCAGCATGGCTCTTTGAATATATAGTCTAGCAATACACAAGTGTTGGAAGTAGCACAAAAGATCCTTGAAAACACTCCTAATTGATTAATTTAGCAGGGTGGCACCATGGAAATGATTGATTTTAGTCTACCAGACCTCCCTCTGACCTTTTTAGAGCCTCTGTTGATGGGTACTTGAATGGAAAAAATTTAAATACAAATGGCAATATCACAATAGCATGCAAATTCCCATCATTTTAATATATCAAATTGACTGCAACAGGTTTAAAATGCCACAAGGACCAAAGCTTTTTTTAAAAATGTATCTTTAAAATAGTGAGAACTTTAATGTCAGTAGTAATGACTGATGTCAAATGACTGATCTGACTCACAAATAAGATGTCACTGTGTTCTTCTTAGCAAATGATGAGGTGTAACAAACCTGGTGATAATGACTATTAGAAAGCGTAGAAAAAACCACTGCAATACATTTCTTTGAGGTCATCAAAAAAATTGAGGTCATCAGGTTAGTTTCCTGTATAATTGGGATTTATTGCAGGGTTTGCAAACCAAACCAAGGGCAGGTACCTTACCAACGCTTACTTCAACTGAAGCTGCCCTTATTTTGCCAATCAATGTAAAAAATGTAAACAACGTGGGCTGATATTTCTGCCACTCATCTGGAGTTTGGGGACTGGTGATAGCTGCACTGAAGACATACAATAATGAAGTACCAAAATGAGAGGGACTATTTCTGAGTGTTTGATCCTTCAGACTTGACTCAGGCAAACTCCCACTCCAGCTCTGGCCTGCCTTCAGAAACCATGCAGACCTGCTGCAAAGGGATGTGTTTTTCCTGCTCCTCCTTTGGCTGGATAATGTTTGAACATAGTTTGTGGGTTCAGAAATAACCATGGTTTTTTAGAAAAAACCATTTCATTGTGCTTCCAGAGTACTCATGTAAAATATTGATGTGCTGATGACAGAGGAGGCAGGCAACGGCTGTGAAGGAGACCCTCACTCCATGGGAGAAGGATCACTCCTGTCTCCTGCCCTGAAGTAAACCTCTTCTTGATGAACTTACAGCTTTTTGGAAGCTCCTCGGCTTCCCTGGGCCCCTGTCCTGAGCCAGGGCTGTGGGGGTGACATGGATTTCACACACGGATGTCTGCACAGGCAGCTGAGCTCAGCAGGGCAAGCAGGACACATCCCAGTCCCCAGTTTGAGAGAAAAAGCAATCTTTGTCCTTCCTGACAACCCAATCTGATGTTAAATACACATCATGTGCTTGGTGGGACCTGCCTAGATGAGCAAGGGAAAGCATGCAAACTCATACTCATCAAAATTATTTAGGTACCTTCTGCTGATATTTGCCAAGAGATTTTGGGTTTTTGACATCTCTTGAGGGTCTAAACCCTCAAGTAATTTCTCTTCACAGCTTCCAGTGGCGGCTGGCTTTGACCAGTTCAGCTGTATTGTCAGACCCAACCTGTGCCATTGGGACCTGCAACCATGGAAAATGTCACTAAACAAGTTACAAGTGTTTTTTCAGATGTCATGGCTGGGGCTTAGTCAGGCTTGCAGGGACTCCGTTTTATATGCATTTATTTGTTTCAAAATCTACCAACTTGTTTCCTGTAATCTCAGCTCTGATTTATGTATGTATTCAAAATCTCTTGCCCTTGTGACTGTAATGCAAACTGTGAAAATTGTTCACAGAGTGTAACCAAGCAACATCTGCCCAAGTTTTGAGCTGCTTGAGGAAGTGTCAGTACTGACATTCCCTGTCCTCTCTTCCGAGCCCCACAGAAATGCATAGTGAAGAAGGGGAGAGTATAACTTTGTAATCACCTAAAAACGTTTCCAAGCAAATGACCTAAGCAGAAAGCATTTCAGTTTGGAGTGAGGCGTGGCACTCCTAGAGAAGTCCATCCTTCCCTTCCGCTGGCTGGCCCATCAGCTAGGAGGGAAGTACAGCATGGCAGGCTCACAGTCACCAGACTGTGAACCAAGCATCTCCTGTGGAAATTCCTCCCTAGACATTTGCTGCCTTTCTCTGTGGCTGTTGGTCACTGTGCAGGGGGGTCCACTACCTGGCAAAATGCTGTGATGCTTTTCTCCTTATCTTTTATCCCCTGACAGCTTACAGCTTTCCAGCCGCGTGTCAGAGAGAGCCCAGGCTGGCTGGGCTGGGCTGATTAGCTCTGCATCCCACCTGCATATTGCACAGAAATGGGATTTTTCTGTGATCCTCCTTTAGGTCCCTCCTGTTGGGGGCCATGGCAGTACACTTGTCAGTATTCAGCAGGTAACCATCTTCTTGGTGCTGCAATAATTTAAATTTTTTTCCCAGTACAAGTGCATAGGAAGCACCATGAAAGGATGTGCCTGAGCCAAGCTCCCAAGCCAGTCCCTGTTAGCAGTCACACCAGCTCATGAGATTGTACAAAGGGCGGTTGGAAATGGCTTAATCAAGCTTACTACCACAAGCACAGTGTTAATGAGCAATAAATAGTTCACTCGAGCTGTGGGCTTACCTCATGTGTGAAAAGGACTAATAGAATGACAGTTTTCGTTACAGAGATACCATCAGCTAACACTCATCTTAGCATCAAGAAGATGGCAATGGGGTTGAAACTAGGTCCCTTCCAACCCAAAGCATTCCATGATTGAACCACAGGGTGGTCAGGCACTGGAACAGGCTCCTCAGGGAAGTGGTCACAGCACCAGGTCTGACAGAGTTATAGACGTATTTGGGCAATGCTCTCAGGCACATGGTGTGACTCTTGGGGCTGTCCTGTCAGGGCCAGGAGTTGGACTTGATGATCCTTATGGGTCCCTTCCAACTCAGGATATTCCACGATTCTATAATAAAATATGGTAGTTTCTCAATTCCAGCTGAAAAACTTGATGCAATGCTTCAGTGTTCCTAAAGAACATCTAAGTATATTAAAACACCCCCATATGCATGTGTAGGTAAAATATTAATTAGTTAAGTTTTAAATTACACTGGATTTATCCAGCACTCTTGCACTAGAAAAGCAAAGGAAATACAAGCAATTATAGGCAAACTGAATTGCTCTGTCTACATTCTTCTTAGAAGTTTATTTTTTTCTGCTTCAGGGTGATTTGACATTTTTGGGTTAGATTTTAGGAACTCAGTGCAAAAGCCTGGCTTTGTACTGCCGCTCCAAACCAGAAATGATTCAATTATGCATCAGCCCATCCCTTTCCCAAAACTAAACTCTCTCAGATACTGAACTCCCTTCAATACAGGTTTTAAATAGCAAGGGTAAGTAGGGTAAAGCTGGTTATGGGAATTACTTTATTTTCCATATTTTCCATAAGATGATTCCTCTGACCTGGCCAGACTCTGAGGTCCCTGTCTGTGTTTTCTGCTGCTGGGAGAGGCCAATCTTCTTGCACTCTGTGGATGATCAGGAGAGGGAAAGGGAGACACTTCTGCACTGCATAGCTCTCCTCCCTAACTGTGGGTCTATCTGCTACTCTGTTGGGATTTGGTGAATGCAACAGAAGCTGTTTTAATATAAGGATTCAAATTTTAACTCACATTTTATACTAAAAAAAGGGCCTAGTTTCACTGAAGCATGGTTGTGTGAAAGCATTACATGACTGTTCATCTTATGCAGAAGTACATAACAGATACTCCTACTAAGCAGTTTTGCAAACTTGGTGACAAGATTATTGCTATTATTTTACTGCAGACTTTTTCCTTGATAACTGGAATATGTTCATCTTTTTTAAAGTTTTGTTCTGGTGTTCTAAAATCCGTATGTTAAAAACAAAACTGAAAATTTGAGCTTCATTTCTGTATTGTTTTAGAATATGCTAGTTTGCATGCAGAGGATTTACCCCAGCAATTTGATTTCAGCATCAGAGCACGAAGTGTAACATTTTTGGAAGTGGAGAGCTTTGCTTGTCACAAACATGAAAACACCTTTTGTTTAGGTATGTTGGGGAACAACAGATATGAAAATTAGAAGTGAAGAGCTCACTTCAAAAAATTTGGCAACCCTAAGTAAAGTGAAAAGTATTTTTCGATTTTAATAGCATGATAGTAGTACATCACTGGAGGTCTGTATTCCTCCCAGAATTTGTGTGATGCATATTGATATTCCTTACAGCTGTCCATCACTTAGAAAGTAGCTGCTTTCCATTATTGAATACAATGCTTTACAAATGCCTCTGTAACTTGGATTCTCTTTGAGAGGAACACCCAGTTCTTGCAGGGGTACAAGAGTTCAGCCGTGGGCGACTGCTGCCCACGCTGGTTTTTTGAAGGTGGCTTGCAAAGAGGACTTCAGGATCCAGTGTCTTTCTTGGAAAGCTGCCACCAGCACTCGGAGGCTTTGAGAAATGCAACTTCTACCTATGGCACAGGATCATAATCCCCAAGGTATTAAAAACCATTTCATCATAAACACCATGCCACAGCGTCTACACCAGTGACATATTTATCCTGCTTGGGTTTAAGTTTTCATGTGGCAAGGGCTAAATTTGGTTCTTTTCCATATTTTAAAATATAAGTTACATGCTTTTATCTGGACTTCTCAAACCAGCTGCTCAATGTAGTGACCACTCCATGCCTGGTGACTGTACTAATGCTTTTAAGGCTCTTAGGTGTTCTGTGCATTTCTTCTGCCCTGTTGTCCTCCACGCTACACAGGCATAGCCTGTTCCTTCTCATCACTTGCTGTTTGCTTTCGAGCTTAGTTTTCAAATATATCGCTCCTTACTCTGATCAAAAGGATTAACAGAGCTAAAAGGCTTAACAAAAGTAGCCATTATTTTTGGCACAGGGTTGCTGGTGCCTGTGCTGTGGACACTGTAACCACTCTATTTAAATGACCAGCTTTGGAACAGCTCATTATTATTTTCAGGTGACTGCTAAATCCTTACCTATTTTATAAAAAAGTGTTGAAACCCTCTTTAGAAGATCACTGCGAGAGGGATTTATCTTGACTAAGTTTATCCATGTAAAAGTTTTGGGACTAGATTAGGCCCATACAGTTCTCAGGGAGGAGAGGGGCAGGCAGTGATATGGCAGTATAAAATCTCCAGATTGCTCCCCTCCCTTTGTCTTCAGAGCAGGAGCTGAGGGTGTTATGCTCAGACCTGGCGGTCATGCTGTGCCCTCTGCTTGGGAGTAGATGCTGTCGGGCAGTTCCTATCTCTCTCATGTAGTGCAAAGCTCACACTCCACTTCTAAGTACAGTCTAAGAGGGATTTAAATGACATTGGCCCTAGGCCCACTCAGGGATTTAATTCCTTTGGATTTATGTATGGATTTTATTTTACCAAAGCTATTTAGCACAAGGCACTAGGTAATGCAGCCTACTCTGGAAATGTAGGGCTTGTGGGTTTTAAGAATGTTCAGCAGAACAGTGAAGTCCTCACTTTATGAACATAACAGTTTTAATACAAGGAAACAGGGAAACATTTAGCTGTTGGACAGAGTTACTTCCTTGCACTGCCCCTAGTGTTTGGCAAGCGTAGTTTTATACCCAGGTGAAACTCATCTTAAGTCCCACAAGTGCTGGGAGAAGGCTGGTGGTGACTGAACACCTTCCTTTCATTCAGCAGTTGCCTCCTGAGGTCCAGGTATCCTTGACAAGGCGTCCCAGGACACCTGTAAGCTTGTGTTGTATGAGAGTGAGGAGCAGTAGCGCCATCCCAATAAGAGACACATTCCACAGTAAGAGGCATTGCACCAGCACAATACCTCTTAACTGATGCTGAGTATGAGACCTCTGCCCTTCTGCATGAGAGTTACCAGATTTGCTGATAAGTCAGCTGAGAAAGGCTAAGGTTTTGTTGCATCCAGAAGGATGACATGAAGGAGGCTTTATATGTTAAGCATATAATAAGGCAGAGTATAAGGAAGAACCTCTTTGAAGAAAGAGGTAAAACACAACAAACAATATAACTACTGCTACTGGTTTAAGTTACCAAAGGTTTTGTCTGTTTTCCTCAGGTGATTGCAGTCATCACCCATTTCCTTGGAATTCTTACTATTGTTACCTGTGAATTATTGCATGTTATACAAACTCATCTACTACATTTTCGTCACCAGCTGCCCTGCCAGGGGACTGCTGCAGACTCACCATTAAGCTCTCAGGTTCCCCAGTTGTAATGAATAATGACAAAAAAGTTCCACCTTTTCTGAAATGCACCAAAAAATGAATGGTCGAGAGGTGATACTAAGAAAAACAAAACAAACTGTGCAAATGTTCTTGAGGTTGTTTTCAAAGACTTACTGATGTGAAATTCTCAGTGCTTTAATCGTTATCCAAAATGTACCTTGAATCCCACTATGATTTTCCAATCACTGAAGGATCGAGTCTAAGCATTGCATGGGCACAGAATTAACAAAAGCTCTGTGGGAAGAGGTTTTTCACAGCCATGGCTGAATATTAGTCATACTTGCATATTCTTCTTTCCACACGTCAGAGGTCTGAGGAGACAAAGAGCTGTGCCTTGGATGGTTTGAAATCCATCAGTCTCCACTGGTCCTGAAAGGACCCCTCCGAGGAAAGGTTTTTTGCTTTGATACACAAGTATCACAGCACTTCAAGGGGCACATGCCTTCAGGTACGTAACACTATGTTTCCAAAGAACATTTCCCTGAGGTAAGAAGAAAAGTACAGCTCTTGTATCCAGTATTGCATGAAGTCTACTTCTTTGCAGGAAAACAATCTCCTTCTCTCTTTCCAGAACAAAAGCATAATTTAAAATTACATTATTACATTAAGTAGAATAAACCGCGCACTTTTGTTTTTATTGCCATTTAAGCATAGTTTAAATCCAGGCTCGTCTATTAGCTTATAAATTATTTCCATTTATGAATATAAAAAATATTCTTGCCTGCTTTCCCTAACACCAGTGACTCATATGTTGGGGTTTTTTTCTATAAACCAATTGCCCATACTACAAAATAAGGTAAATTTTCATATTGTGAGGCTATGCAGTTCATGTACAAATTATGCTTTGACATTTTTCTTTTACACATGACATTTTTGCTCCTTGTTTCTTTCTTTTCTCAGATTTTTCGTGGCAATTGATTTTTTTTTCAGCTGGAAACAAATTGAAATACAAAGCAGACCTTTTCCTGTCTAAATTGCACAGCCAGTTTGGATCAGAAATAATAAAGGACTCTTCACAACATTACTTTAGTAGGCTTTGCTGGTGAGGAGAAAATGGGCCTAACGATGAATATTTAATGAGATTTGATTAAAGCTTGCCATCGATTCCTTGCCCTAAATGTTACAGGTTGTGAAAGTACATTGGCACCAGAGGATACAGCCTTTTAGGCCCACCCTTGCACAATAAACACTATGGCTGGATCCCACATACCGGGCAGCACTCTAGGATGAGTTTGTGCTGATAACAGTCAGTGCTGGCAAGGGCTGGACCCAGACACGGACCTGGACCCAGACCCAGACCCATCACAGTGCTGTGGGTGGCCAGTGCTCGTGGGGTGAGCATGTGGACAGACACCCTGTGTCTTGCCCCACAGCCCCAGCTGGGGTTATGGCTCTAAACAAGTCACTAAATATTTCTGGTGGGGCTTCCCCAGCTCTTGCCTTTTACCAAGTGCTTTCAGCAATATGTGAAGAGGTACAGACGGGCCCAACCCCGCAGAACTGCAGAGACCACTCACAACCAGAGACATTGCAGCCCCTGAGTATTGGGCTGGCGTGGCAAGCCAGCAAAAGCCACCCAAAACAACCCTCGGCCACACAGCAGCAGAATTTCCCTATTTGCTGTCCTATGTCATGGACATAGATACAATCCTTTCTCTCAGTGTGAACTTTTAACATTTGCTGTGGAAAACCCATCTGCTAAGGTTCAGGAAAACCCAGAGAAACCTCTTCCCCACAGATCCTCAGGGCTTTAACATGCATTGGTGGCCAGAAGCCAAGTACATTTTAGGGAGTAGCAGCAAACAGCTGCTTTTCAGGCTCTTCACAACACAGTTTTAAGACTCACTCCATGCAGTTATTACTAACATGATCCAAGCTCAGCTTCCAGCCTTGGCATGAGCAGGACCTATTAGCCTGTTTTCCTAAGGAAACATTATGCACAGTGATCATTAATACTTTTTAACCCACTGGCCAGCTTCAGTCAAGCCTAGCAGCCAGGCAGCAATCTTGGAGACTCCAAGTTCCTACGAGGTTCATGAACCATATGTGTGGCTGGGACAGTGGAAATGAAAGGAAAAGCAGGCCAACCTGTATGAGACCTCAGAGAACCCAGCGAGACCAAAATGCTGTGGATGACCCACTCCAGGAAAGCTTCACAATGTTTTTCCATCCACATGGACACAGGAGTGTCCAGAGGAAAAGCAGATTTCAGTATTTCCAGTGTCATTTTTTTACAGCAGTATCATGAACTTACACTCTTTGTCCAAAGACTCTCTTGTCTTTGGACAAGGTTGGAACCAGCCCTTGCTGTTGAGGTGGAAACGGAGAATTAATTTTGTGAATGTCAGAAGCCTCTCAGAGGGCTTCTCTGGTGCCAGCTGCAGTTGCTTCCCCTCGGTCAGAGGGACAGCCACATCCAGCCAGACAGTGAGGAAAATGAGGAAACTATTGCTCTCTATTTGAAAACGTGCCTTTGTTCAAAGCAGTGTTTTTGCCATGAGCACACGTGCCTGCAGGGAGCTTCCTTCAGGGACTCGGCTGTAAAATGAGGCCACAAGGGCAGGCACAGAAGGACTGCAAAGTCCCCCGGCTGTTTCTTTGAATGGCTGCCTTAACAGGGAGGTACAATGACAGCCTGTGCTCATAGAGACTTCGAAAACCAGCCAGCAGTAGCTTCCTCACTAGATTTTTTTTTTTTTTTAATTCTAAACTGCATATTTTTAAACAGAAGATTAGCATGTCTCCTGTAATAGCAGCAGTTTTTCTGCAGTGCCTCAGCAGAAGGCAGCTAAAGAGGACAAACTGAATCTGTACACAAGGAACTTGCAATGAGCAGTCCTTTCTCAGGACTGGCCTCAGCACAGATCACAGAAAGCTGTGCTTCTTCACTGATGCAGGCTAAGGCAACCTAATTAAAGATGCCAGAAGTTATTTCTAGTAACAAAGCCGACAAACATTCATCTGAGTGATTAGCATTTTTCAGACTCATTAACAAATAAAAATAAAAAAATCTTTATCCCTTTCTTTTGGCTCAGTGCTGCAATGTTTCTCTAAGGCAGAGGCCAGCTAAAAAGAGGGGCTCTGAGAGATGTGCAAAGATAGCACCATTGTCAACCAAAGAAACCTCCTTCAATTATTCAGAGCATCTGCTGTTCTCGAATTTCTCATTCTTAGAGCTCCAGCTAAGTGGTGCATTTGGCAGTAGTTCTTATTAACTCATTGGACAGCACAAGTAAGGAACATATGCATTCACAAGATAATTAATGCTCAAAGTGAATATTGTGGCAAGAAGTTTCCATACACATTTGCAAACTATCTGCCAAATGGATATTTTTGAAGAGTAGGGAACTTCATATGGAAAAGGTGAATGTAATCCTAAGTAGACAGAAAACAAGACTGTTTCTATTTTCCTACTTCATTAACAGCCAGAAAATTGACCAAAATACTCACAAAGGTGCAAGCATTCAAAACCAGTGAACAGGGCGTACAGTCAAACTGACAACTAAGAAAATCAGTCTTTCTGACATCTACCAGTAATATTTTGCATCTGAAAGGCACACTGGAGTTGAATTCATGGCAAAACAATATTTAAGAAGGTAGGTGTGAGAGCTTCCCGTCTACACTGCCATGCTATGAGTTAGAAAAATTCAAACAGACCTTGTTATCTCAATGGCTAAACTAGGATACTGAAATGACATGAACTTGATGCAGAGTTGACAGACAGCACGCTCATTTTATCATATTAATCCTTTTGCAGTGTATTCCTAATGGCATTCTCATTCCAAGATCCCTTTTACAATGTATCACCTCGATGGGAGAGAGGACACTTTATTTGGCCGGCCAACCCAGCCCATCCTCCCAAGCCATTGCATTGCATCTCCTCAGGAGTCATTAGACACTACAGTTGACTGAACCAAAGAAATCCCCTCTGTTTCCTCAGTTGTCACAGATACATTACCCTTTTTCTGGGTCTCTGCAGAACTGCTGGCAGCATTTCTTTCCAACATGCCAGCTGAAAGGGAGCCTGAATAAATCAGCTAGAAGTGGCTGGATCTCCATGTATATGGTCTGTCAGGGCAGGCAAGCAAACTTCCTCCAGTAAAACCATGGTGAAATGGTGAATAATTCACCCCAGCAACTTGCATTAAGGCTACATATACATTTATATACATATATGTGTTTGCATACATAGACACGCAAATAGATACATCAGTGATGTGCATGGTTTCTAACCAGCCAAAGGAGTGGGCAGGTTCAGAGTGCTGTCTGCACTGTGATACTTCACAAACCACCGATCTGGTTATGTTCCTTTCAATCAAACTTTTTTGATTCCCACCGCTGGTCAAAAAAGAAGAGTGGGTATTACTGTGCATTTTTCCGTATTCCCCTTTCACCCCACAGACCATCCCGTCTTAAAACTCTCTTAGAAAAGTGAAAGAGTGCTCAGCCGTGTTAGGAAGGGGCCCTTTCAAGCCATCCCGTCCCGAAGAAGGTGGCCAAGCGCAGGGCTCCGCTCAGCCGGGGCTGCCCCGTCTGGGGGCTCATGGGGACACCGAGCCATGGCCGTGCCCTCAGCAGCCGGGCTCAGAGCCCCGGCCCTGGGGAGGGCAGGCGGGCTCAGCCCCCCGCAGGGTCCCGCTCCATGGTGGTGGGATGGGTGCCGGGCACCGAGGGCTCAGGCAAGGGGTGGGAAGGGGGGAAGGTGCGCGGGGAGACGAGGCGCGACACTTACTGCAGAACTGCCTCCGCCGGACCCTGCAGCGCCACAGCCGCGTCCGCACCCAGTGCAGGCACGGGGACAGGTCCATGGCTCGAGGGGCCGCCCGGCCCCGGGGCCACCTGGCACGGCCCGCTCCCCGCCGGGCGAACCTGCGGCAGCCCCCGGCCAACCTCCGGGCCGCCGGCAGGATGCGGCGGGCGGCCACCGAGGCCCTGCCGTCCCTTTGTCGCCATGCCATGTTTTATGCATGAAGGTAATTTCATCCCTATTCTCCGCGCCTGGTGTCTACGTGAGCTCCTGCGACGTGGAGGAGCCACGGCGTCAGTCCCTGGGGAGAGCGAGCTCAGGGGGAGGCAAGGAGCAAGCATCCCTCCTGGGGCGGGGAAGGTGCCTATCGCAAGAACAGGGCCTTTCCCAGCCCCGAAGGAACGGGCTGAGGTTTACACGGGTAAGACTGCAGGTGCTGCGCTGCGGGGACCCTGGAACGAGGAGAGATCCGAAGATATCAGGGAGCCCTGCAGAACCCCATGTGCACTCTGGTCACAAAATCACGGCCCGCGTTTGAAACCTCAGCCCCGCTGCTGCCTTGTGAGGAAACAGGAGCATTTGAGGGCAATAGCATTAGAGGGCAACAGTTTTAGCATGTCCACGTCAGTGCTGCACTGGTAGGGGTGGTCAGCATTTCTCACATTCTAATTTCACTTTTGTTATATACAGTAATTCCCAGAGCGTCCCTCGCAACACTGTCACTGCTGCCTGAGGCATTTCTTTTATAACGGATCTAAAAGGCCCCTTGTTCAAGGAGTTCACACAACCACAGAATTTCTCAGAATAATCTGAGTTGGAAGGGATCCACAAGGATCATTGAGTCCAACTCCAGGCCCTATATAGGGGTTAACAAGTCTAACTTCCATCCCTGCACAGAACCATTCCCAAGAGTCACACTATGTGCCTGAGAGTATTGCCTAAGCACTTCTTGAACTCTGTCAGGCTTGGTGCTGTGACCACTTCCCTGGGGAACCCACTCCAGTGCCCAACCACCCCCTGGGTGAAGGACCTTTTTCTAATATCCAACCTAAACCTCCCCTGACACAACTTCAGGCCATTCCCTCGGGTCCTGTCACTGGTCCTGTCACAGAGAAGAGATCAGTGTCTGTCCCTCCTCTTCCCTTCATGAGGAAGCTGTACACTGCAACCTACACTGAGGTCTGTCCTCAGTCTCCTCCTCCCTAGGCTGAATAGACCAAGTGACCTCAGCCGCTCATCATACAGTTTCCCCTCAAGGCCCTTCACCATCTTCATTGCCCTCATTTGGAC
>VWZW01006289.1:1310750-1335407 GCA_013397115.1 Edolisoma coerulescens
ATGCTGTGCCTGATGTCCCCAGGACACGTTTGGCCCTCCGGCTGCCAGGGCACTGCTGGGTCAGATTCACCTTGCCATCGACCAGGACCCCCAGGCCCCTTTCTGCAGCACTGCTTTCCAGCCTCTCATTCCCCAGTCTGTCCATACATTTGGCAATTTAGGCCCTGCTCTCATACCTTTAAGCTTTGCCTCAACAAATACATTTGTGGGGTTTACTTTAAATGTTCCCTATGTCACCACACACACACACACACATACTGCACACCTGTTACCAGGCAAGAGTAAATCTAAGACGTGGGCCTGGAGTACACAGGCTGTGTTGCAAATGTATAGACTGTATCCTACCCAGCAGGATTCCTGAAGCTTTTCCCTTGCCACATGCAGCTGAGACCACTGAAGGCTGGACTCGAGGACAGCAAGCCCTGCCACATACCCTAGTGTAACTGGAGAGCGGTGGATGGCCAGGTTTCAGGTTTCCTTGCCATTTGAATCTCACACTAGGGTCATCCAAAGGGCCATCGTTGATTTTTTGCTCTTGACATAGGCAGGTAAATCTTGTGCTCTCATTGTTATGATAGGTAAAACCCAGCAGATGCATTTGAGCTTCATTTTAAAGCTCTTTTGATTAATCCTGACCTGTACTAAATGTAGCATTTTGAATCCCTGTTGGGAATATGAAAAAACTCAGTGTTATTTGCCCCTGAAGGTTGCATTAAAGCCCAGGCGTAGCTCATCCACACTGGGATTTCACACCAGATTCTGCAGAACAACCCCAAGCAGCCTAGAGATTTAAAAGCAAACCCACAAATCACTGTCAAATCAAGATATGAAATTCCACAGACACTCATTACATTTTGCCAAGCAACAGTCATGTCAGATTATTCATTTGGAGCTGATCAGAAACAAAAGAAATGGATGGTGCAGAAACACTTTGAAAAATATGAAGAATCCACACTGTGTCTTGTGTCACTGTGCCTTTGGAGACTGGTCAGAGTGAATTGGTCACATACTGTGTGGGCAACACTGCTGGTGTAACAGGGAGCAGCTGACCCAGGTTATGTTCCCCACAAACTTACTTCCAGTATTTCCATGGGCACCATCACCTATTTGTCTTCTGTCAAGAAGGACTCATCCTATGATGCTTAGGTCTGCTGAAACCATGGCTGTACCAGGGTGAAAGGGATTCCCGGGTCACCGTGTCCAGCCTCAGCTGCTTTGACAATCCCAGCATATTTCTGGTCTTTAATAAATTATATCTCAGAATTAGGCTTCCTGTCCTCTTTTACTTGAGGAAGAAGGAAATAGGAGTGGAGGGGACTTTAGATGGTGAAAAATCACTTCTTGATTAGAATTCAGCACAGCTGTGATCCCAGTGTCATCAGTTGCTTGCACTGATGCTGATGCACATAATTTACAGCAATAAATGAGATATAACAGCAAGTATGTGTGGGCTGGAAATAGAAAATAGACCTGAAATGAGAAAGGTATGACGGCTTTGGTGTATTTTATGCTTTAATAGTGCTTATAATTGTCTTTTTAGAGCTGTACAGACAAGTAGAATAATGTAAGAGATGGGCCAGGTAGGATTCAATTTTGCTTGTTTAAGGAAAATATATTACAATGACAAGTATATTTGTGCTGATGATAGCTTGTTTTCTTCAGTATTTGATGTTTGTCCTCCTCCCTTTGTTTTTTCCTTTTTAAACACAAACACACCTAAGCTTAGAACTCGCTATTTGTAGATGTATTTTTACCTTAGAGTAGGCAGAAGTCATAATTTTTACACTTGGTTGGTTCCAATTCAGTACAATCTTTTTCATAACAGTCTGTGTGATTTGTGTGCAGTCCTCTGGCACCAGAGTGCAAAGGAGACATTCAGAAAACCTTAATTACGCACATCATTTGCGACACCACCACCCCTTCAATTTTCCTCCTGTGAATGAATGATGACATGTCAGAGTCACAAGGCAGGGCACTCAGTACATGTGTCTTTTCCCTTTTTTTTTTAAAACCTTGGTGGAGAGGAAGAGACATGCAGTTGCACAGAAGAAATGGGAACTGTTGAGCTGTTTTGCACCCAGTCACGATGCTCCTGGAACTCCAGCCTACAAGGAAAACCTTGGCAACAGCTAATGAAGGCATCAGCCAACAAAGGCAACATCTTTTAATCATCACAGAGTTCCTAAGGTTAAATATAACTGCTCAATCTGATGCTCGCCGTTGACCTCCCAGTGCAATGTGCTTGTCTAGCAGCTGCTGCTGTTCCTCTGGAAAGACAGAGACCTCCTGCAGATCACGACAACCACAAGCTGGTGCCTCAAGCCCTGACATGTGGCTCTACTATTTTCTTCCTTAACATGCTGCTGGTAAACAAACACAGTTTGTGAAACCTTTTCCTCAGCAGAAGGGATCTGTTGTGGGGCTATGTTCCCCCAACACTCTAAAAGGCTTTGAGGTGCTCTGACTGCAATATAAGCAAGAACTTTTCAAGTTAGCAAACCACAACCTTGCTAAATGTCAGAGCATTGTACTTTGGCACGCCAAATTTCTATTTTGTTGTACACTGGTATTCAATTTTGTTTGATACTTGAAAGCAGTTGATGTAGTGATGTTAGTGGATGTCAAGAGTACACAGTGCAGTCTGGGATGGAATAAGGAGCATTTCAGAGAAAGCTTCCACTTAAGCCCCTCACTCCGTGTGCTTCAGTGCAATGATTCAGTTAGTTAAATCACTGGCTAACAGGGTTTATAAATACTGCAGGGCCGGGGTGGGGAAGGCAGGATTGCTGGCTGAGGATACAACCCTGACCGCTCAGATCCCATACTTCAGTGCAGTGCAGTGCTCTTCTTGTGCCACCTACTGACCAGTTCCACCTGGCTGTCAATTCGGAAACGGAACATTTTCCAGTTTATTCTTAAATGCAAGTATTTGATGTTGGATTTTGCCCAAGCAATTAGTAGCCAGTGAATACATGCAGTCTTCATGCCTTGATAACAATGCTCTAATTTAGAGCTGAACCACCCTANGGAGGGATGGGATGTGATATCCAGCATCTCAGGTCCAACAGTGCTTTCTCTCTTGAAATATGTAATACCCCACTGAAATCATTATGATTGCCCAGATGTTCAAAATCAGAAGCTACCTGGAAAGTTTGCCTTCTGCCCATAAGTGCCTTCTGGGACATGGCTGAGCTATGGCAAGGAGTTGACCTCTCATTCCCATATCAGGGAGTGGTATTGAAATGCAGCCTTCAGGTCCTCACCCATCCTCTGCGTTAATAGAGAAGCACTTTTCTTTTGGCTCTCCAGCCTGCTGAAATTTGGAACTACCCTGCAGAATTAAGATAATGCTTTCAACTTTTTTTTTTAATTAAAAGTCAATGCAAAGGCTAAATGGATGTGTGTCCCCCCGGAACATTTCTGAAATGCTTAAAAGTGGAAAACACATACCCTGTTCCTGTGTGGGTTTAGCTGTAAAGCTGCCCATTTCATTTATCTTGGGTGGATAGTGTTGGCCTAAGACTGTGAGTTGCTCAGGCAGTGGTGAAACAGGGGCTTGAACAGTTGTAGTAGGCCCAGTATTAGTATTGCTCTGCAAATGTTTGTGATAGCCACTGTCTTCCTCACTCTGGCTGTGGCAGTTAACCTTCTGAAGGCTTCAGGTTAAAAAGAGAGATTCCAGCCCTCATCCAGAGCTGACTGAATCCTGTAAGGAGTAGCACACTGATAGGACAAGGCTGGGATTGGGAATCTTACATGACTGTGGCATCAATGAGTAATTTCTCCAAAACAGTACCATCAGAGGACTGTGCAGGCTGCAGTAGGTGCCCTGTCAGAGCAGGTGGTTGTTGTTCTAGAGCTTCTCAGAAGGAAAAGTGCGGTCAGAATGACACTCTTTCCTACATATGATTTTAAATGACCACTTTGCTCTGGGGCCAAAGCAGCCTTGTCCAGGCCAAGGCGTGATGCTGGAGAAATTGCTTCCAGCTGCACTTTCTACCTCCCACTTGTGCTCTCCTCCAGCTGCACATTTCAGTGGGGCCACGACCTCAATGTGTATTTTAAAAAATATGTGGAAAATAAGCTTTCAGTTTTCTGTGTTGCTAAATGGGCTGCCTCTTGCAACTCTTTATTAAATGGGAAGATACGACAGGCTTATTTACCCTATACTAAAAGCATGATGTAAATTTCATATGCTCTTTAAAAGGCATGACAGAGACCATGGATAAATTTTGTATTTGGGGACACAATATTTTCTTTCTAATTATTTAAAGTTCCGTATGTGGTCTTAATTAATGCTTTCTTCTTGCATTTTACTTGTTGGCCTGCGGGAAATTTCTTCTAAAATTAATTGGATTAATCATTCCAGAAATCTCAACTGGATGATCACATATATACTAAATATTTTTAGAAACAATTTCAAAGATTGGCAAGCATTTAGATTTTTTTTGCCAGTAAACTTGGCACACCACTGTACATTGAGAAGTCTTTTTAGGTAACTGTGGGAGATTTCTTGTTCTGTGCTCAACTATCCTACGGGACCTGCCACAAAGCATTGAACATTTAGGATTTAGAGATCATCTAATGCTTCCCATGTGTGTACATAGATTTGAGTCAGAAACACTGCAGGAAGCTCACCTCTGCAAAAAAAAAAAAAAGCTTTTAAACTAGGTTGCTGGCCCAGAATAACAGCAGGAGACATGACAGTCATACCTCTTGGAATATTTATCTTAGCTTTCTCTCATCAAACATTGAAAATACAGCTGCACCACTTATGGGTCAATAAATATATTTCGTACTTAAAGCAAAATTCTGTTGTTTCCTTAATCTTTTCCTAAACTTCCTTTTTTCCACTTGCAGACAGTTACCCAGTGCAGTGAAACCAGTTCATGAAGCCAGGCTTTCAGGCTACCCAGCCTTTCACAGGTGTGAGAGCTAAACCAGCTGCTAAACCCTTGCAGGTGGATTAACTCAGGGTCTATAGGACTGTGTTTCTGCAAAGGAGGATGCCTAAAACAGGAGTTGCTGTGAGAGTGGAGTTCACATGGACGTTTCCAGTATGACTTTACTGTAGTCTTCCTCCTTGAGAGGTGCACCCAAGCAGAACACCAGAAAGTACACAGCAAATTTGTGTCTGTTAAGAACCTCTGGAACACTTTATTAGAATGCTTTTATTAGATAAGTAGGTCTCACTCTAAAGGGCTCTTAATCAAGAACAAGTATGATTTTAAGTGATATCCATTCCCAAATTTATTGAGCTGCTTTCAGTCTTTTCTTTTGAAGCCTGCTCCCTTACTTACTCTTTTAAAGTGTCATTTCTGTTAATCTGTCATTCTTGTTAATCAATTTGTCTGTTAATTTCATTTCAAATTTCCTGGGTTTAGCCATACTCTGTATTCTTGTAACTATTTTTTCTCTTCTTACTCTTTTTAAATATTAGCTTATTAGCATATTATTAAATGTGTTAGCTGATTGCCAACACATCACTGTTTTCTCCAGCCCTGACCATGTTTTTATTATTCTGCATTTTTCTCTTTAAAGTTACCTTTTGGCAATTATGACTCCAGTACCAAACACAGCACTCCAGGAACTTCACAGGCCAGAAATTTATGTCTTTGTTTTGCAGGGTTATGCTTTTGCAAGCACCATGATATAGTCCCATATCAGGGACTATGAGGAAAGCTCACACCCTGTTTGCATTTCAGTCTTCACAATTGACTTTCTATAAGGAAATTTATTGCCTTTGATTCAGATTTCATATTTATATAATAGTGATTATTACTATGCTTCAAGAATTTTTAATAATATTCCATAGAATAAGGAGTCATTAATTATCTCCTATAATTATAACATACTTGGTTACCTTAAACCAGAGAAAGAGGTAACACTTAGGCTAAGATTTTTAAAGATGAATTATTATTTACATCCCACTACCCCTTCAGATAAATTGTCTGTTTTAATAATCCTGTCAGAAGGTGCTGCTCTCCTCTTAGAATGGACATAAACAAAGAATCACCACCTCTTGTGCCTAATATTATGTGGAGTCCCAGTGCAGGCATTTGCCTTCATGATTTCTGACTTTATAAATCTGATAGAGACCCTAATGGCATGACTCAAAGCCAAAGAAAAGTCTAAACCTGTATTCTAACCTATTGTTTTCTCAAACTGAGGTTGCACAAGAGACCAGGTGGGATACAAATTGGTTCAAATTTCTCTATAGTTTGACAGAAACTTTTCCTTCCACTGGCTCATGACTCAGATGCTTTTACTAACTGACTGCCTTAGAAAAGCATGCCTGATGAAACATTTCTGGGCATTGTTTCTGCCCCGCCTCGCTCCCCTCTGAAACAAATGACTGTGTAAAAATAATCTTTTAGGCTTATTGCAGAGAATCAAAGACTTGAACTCGGTGCACTGCTGTGAAGGCACATCAGTGGTCATCCAGAAAATAAAAACAAATCATTGAGTCTGAAAAATCATGTTTTAAAAGTAGTTTGCCTCAATCCCATAGGCACATTCCTTTCCTTCTGAAATTCTGAAACTTCCAGGCCTGCAAAAGCTGAAACTTGAAAATTATGTTCCAAATATTTGTAATAAAATTACAAGAAGAGGCATCCCGTGTCTCCAGCAGAGTGATAGCACTTGCATCATGATGTAAATAAACTATGAGTTAGGCCTGAGTTTCTCTTCAAAATGAAGACCCTGATCACAGCTGTATTGAAAGCTTTCTGGTCTGAAACTCGGTTTGATGTGTCACACAGCTTGCTCAGAGAATGATAGAAAAATTGAGATTGGAAGGGGCTTCTGTAGGGCATTTGGTCTAACTCCATGTTCAGATTGGAGTCAAACGACATTCCTCAGGGGCCTCTCCAACTGTGCTTTGAAAGGTTTCCAAGGATTCAGCTAAGAAAGCAGTGCCAAGTACCTAAGGTCCTCTACCTGCATTAAATAAAGACAGGCCCTTTCAGTCCTGAAAACAAAAATTCCTGGGTATTGCCCTAGACCCATTTTTTGAAATGCTAAGGCTCCTCTCCCGTCAGGTTTGGCCATAACCCAGATTGTACACAACCCCCACATCAGTACATTTTCCCTGTGCTGGCCATCAAGAGGTGTTTCATCCTTCGTCCTCCTTTAGGAGCACAACCACACGTGCCACGGTGGGACAGCCTTGGGTGCCTCCTGCTGCTGCCAGCTGGTTTGGCACAGAATCAATCCATCTGGCACCCTCTGGACAGACTGGCAGACATAGAGTTGTGTGTGCAACCCACACAACTTTACACTGACCTGGGCCTCAGTGTATGTGAAAACATTCACACAGTGTTGGAAACACCCAGTTCAGCTGGAAACACCATTGCAGCTGAACAGCTAAGTGCTGGGATCAGCCTTTGTGTGGGGATCCAAAATGTTCACTGGCTCCAGAGCACAGGTGGCACAGTCGTGAGAACTGATTTGGTTGATGTGATAAGTGAGTGGAGAAGGAGCTTTCATCACTTAACACAGAGGAAAATAAAGAGAATGACATGGAAGGTGATGCACATGAGGCCTACAAACAGAGATATTACTGCTACCAACCTGAAACATGGTTTGTGTATCTTGGAACAATATGTGATGTCCAGAAGGGCTCCTGTGCAAGCAAAATGTTCATGCAATGCAAATTCTTCCAAACTGGGAAGTTCAGAACAAGCATTGCCCTTTGCTAAGGAAAGAGGTTTGGATGAGTCTTTCAGCTCTTAAATTCATAAAGGTTCATTGAAAAGTGATCTTAAAGCCCAAAAAGCAACAGAGCTGGAAAATCTGGGTTACTCTGACTTCATTTGTTGCATGGGTGAAAGTGTCTGACCTTGTCACTGTGGACAAATGGCCATTTACGTCATTATAATGGTCACCCGTGAAAAAGTCAGTGGTTTTTTTTCCCTGGGCATCTTCAAGAGATGACTCTTGTACTTTGGGAGAAGTTGTGCACTCTGCACAGGCAAAACAGATGGAGCTTGAATCAGGTAACACTTTCATTGCCAGCCTCCGGACTAGGCCAGTGAACTTTTCAAGAGCAGGAAGATGATGTGCGTTGTCTTCCTCACTCTCTTTTTTTCCTTGGGCAAAGCTTTCAGCCAATACCTGAAGAAGTTAGACATACCCTCTCTGGCATCTCTGCTCAAAATTCACCTTTCCCATGCTGAAGTACAAATCATTCTCATCTGACATCACCTAAACTCAACGGATGAGCAGGAATGTCTGTTTTTCCCCTCTTTCACTCTTGTCTTATCTTCCCAGCGCACATCATCAGCTTTAACCCAATTTGCCTACCTGACACTTCTTGTCCACTACGTAGACACAGAGGACATGAGGTGATGTCTAACTACCTTTGAATATTTTGTTAGTACCAAGCCCAGCACACTGAGTTCCTAGGAGCTGGTGCAATTTAAACAGTAAAAATAAATCACCACCAGGAAGAAATGCCGAGTTGGAGTGAGGGATGTTTCAAGCCCATTACACTTCCATTTCCTTGAGCTAAAAAGGTTTTGAGTCCTGGTTTTTGCTAGTATGACAATTAAGAAACCAGCAATTTAAAGAGAATCTCAAAGGTTATTTGTTAAGTTTTGTGGTGGAAGCAGAAACAACATCCTGAAGCCAAAACTCATCCTGTCCCCAGATTATGATGGCATGCTCACACATTTCTTCTGCTTCCTAGGCCAAGGTCTGTCCTGGAGAGGTCTGACAAGGGGCTGGGGAACCAGGGCTAATAGTCTCAGAAAAGTCCACTGGGAGATCATCCTACTCCTGCTTGCCCAGTTCTTGCAAATGGTTTCATGGAGAAAAATTGTTCCTCAAATTCCGACAAAGAACTAGGAGTAAAGTCTCCCAGTGAGATGATCCTTGAGTTACCTTCTCCCTGAAGGATAGTCTGGCTGGAGTAAAAAAGCCCTGTCTGGCTGCTAGGTCAGCAAAGCCTCCAAAGCTATTTTCTCCCCCTGGGAGACAGGAAGTGTAATTGTTCTTAACCATAAAAAAACATAAATGAAAAATCAAATCCCCATGTTTATACTGATATTTCTTTGGCTCCTCAAAGAAATGATGGTTCAAGAAAACACTGCCCTATAGGGAATGGACAGATGATCCAAAATGTAATAGGATTATTTTTATTTTAGCGCTTTATGGCCACAAGGTGTCATTCCTTACTCACTAGAAGAACTAGTGGCTGGTATACTGTTCTCAAGCAGAGCTGAAGCAAAGTTTATGGCTCCTCCAGGAGCAAGAGCAGTTAGGGAAAAAGAGAATGAAAATCCAGTAAATGCAAAGGACAAGCATAAAACTCAGCTGCAAAATCTTCTTCTTTCACCTTGCAAGGAGATCACATACATGCTTTGTAATATTAGATACACAGCTCTCCTGCATAGCTAATGGATTAAATCAAAACTGAATTCCTTTGTTATTTTCCTGAAGTATTTCAGTTTTAATGACATATATTAAAAAGTTGTACTCTCCTCAACATAGTTCTATTTAATGAAGATGTGAAAGAGATCAGCAAAAACCAAGAAAGCTTTAGAGACACATCCAGAAACACTTAACACTTCAGAATAACAAGTGACAGAAGAAAAAGACAGTGACAAAAAAGGAAAAGTCAGGCTTTCAAAAAGCTCAGCATTTACATGTCTGTTAAATAGCCAGATTTTTCAACAGTGCTTCAGTAATGAAACACCTTCTTGCCAACTGATGCTTTATAAACAGCATTTCTGTCCTCAGAAATCCTAGCAGAACACTAACAGTCCAGCTGAAACATAGCAAAGACATTTTTCCCTTTTACCATAGCTAATGGGCACTGAATTCCCTCTGGGTTCCCCGGGTGAGCTCCGTGTGCTCCGAGTGGCAGTTCAGCATTCAAGTACCGACACTGAGTGCTAGCAGGAGAGAATAGTGCTGATTTGCCACAGAGGAAAAATACAAATTACATGGCACGTGTAATTTAGTGGCATTCTGAACTGTCTCTTTCAGTGCTGCTGTGGTTTTTTTTTCCCCTGTGAGCAAGATTGTGTCTGAATATGCATGAATTTATGTTCCATGGTGTCATATTAGGGAGGAGGGAGGCATTTTGGTCTTCCTTTAGGGATTCCTTACACATTTGGAAAAAGCTGTAAAGGGGAGAAAAGTTCTTTCTGTCAAGTCCACAGCAAAATAGTCTCCTAGTGCATTCACGCTCTGAAAATTGATTGAAGATGGTGTGTTTTCACTTGAGTGGGTATCTCCAGGCCTTCGGTAGTGCTTTTCACGCCTCTTAGCACCCCTCTGCAGCACTGGCCGCCATCAGCTCTGCTGGCTTCACTGCAATGGGTTCCCCCGCGTGGCAGCATTAGAGCCACCAGATAGACCAAGCTGTCACTTGGAGTGTCACCTGATGGCCACACGGTCACACAGGCGCCGCCGGAGCCTGGAGCTTGTCAGCACAACCCTCGATTACGAGCGTCATTCCAGCTTAAGGTGGAAGAAAGCCAGCTCAGCTGCTGGAGACTTGACTGAGTTGGCATCTCAAGGAAACACTTTCTCTTTCAAATCAAGCCTATTTCATGGGGAAATCATCGTTACACAGAAAACATTGCAAGCTCTGTGAAAGGTCTCTAGGGAGAAGCTGCACTTCACAAGGGAATTAGCATAAACTAGGTGAGTTTTCCAAGGGAATAAGAAGCAAATGATAATTTAATGCCCTTGGAAAAAAAGGAGAGGAGGATTGTAAGTCTGGTGAAGCAGGAAGTTGCTTCAGGAGAGATTACTTTTTGTAAGTACTACAGGGAACTGCAAAGACTTCACTGGGCAGTTTCCATCCCCCGGAGTGAGGATCTCCTGCTGTATCACAGCTCGGCAGCTTTGGCACGTTCTGCACTCAGTGTGCTGGCATGTGTTGCATTAAATACATTGGCAGATATTGCCTCTCCCCAGACTAACTGGTGTACGCTGTGTGCCCGTGTCCAGGCCGGTCCCTTGTGCTGCAAGGACATCTGGCACATTTTCCTTAACACAAAAGCAAAAGTTTTATGGCTGAACATCCTTGTTTTGGAAATAACAGCATCGCGGGGGCCTAATTCCTTTGCTGGGAAAGGAAATGAGTCGATCGGGTATGTGCAGCTGGGAAGAGTGAGGAGGAGTGGAGTCTTTGTGTTTGTGGCAGTTTTTTTCCCTCTTTTTGTTGAATCCCAGCTAAATACATCAATCCAACAGTACAGGACAGCATGGGACAAAATCTGAAGATCACTCTTACATGCAGGTAGAACATAAATAAGGTCTGCCAAAGGTCTAACTGTATGTGTGTTCACCCTGAAATGATAACACACATTTTGCAGTTTATTAAAGAACATTAATTTCAGATGCTTTCTGATGTAAAACTGGAAACAGATACACAGTTACTCCCAGGGTAACAGTAATAAACTAAAGGTTGACAGAGCTCCTAGTTTCCTGGGAAATGTGCCTACAACACTGCCCTTGGAAAGGAGCAGTCAGCCTGATTTGTGTCAGACTGTTCATGCTCAGCAAGGGGCGGAAGTGCCTATACCCCTTGTCAGGGACCCCTCAAAACTCCCTGGAGATGCATGAAGCAATTGTGGCTGGCAGATGGAGTAGAAGAAAGCTGGATCTCCTCAACAGTTTCACAATATTGATGGGGTTTTTTCTGTCGTCCACCTCTGCCCCAAAGGAATGGGTTTCTCTTCCTCAAACCCTGTCTTTTGGGTGTCTGGTGATCACTGCTGCAGGAGTCCTGATGATTTCTCTGCCAGGGCTCTGACAGTGCTGAAGTGAATGTTAAATTAGCTCTTCAACTTCTATTTTCACTCAAACCCACAGTTTTCCACCTCTGCTTCCTCCCAGCCCTATCTGCAAATATTGCAGTATGCATATTTTACTGCATACTCACTGTATGGGATATTTTTAACCAGGTTGTTTCCATCTCTCATTCTCCTTATTTTGGTGCTGACTCATTCCAACTTTTACCCTTCATATTTAAATGTGCTGCAATAAAAAGAGAGGTAGGAAAACCCGGGACCATATGTCTGCTTGCAGCACGAGGAGCGTCATTGCCAGCTTCATGTGTCCTTGAACTGAGCTGGTCAGCTGGGCTCTTCTCCAGTGCCTGGGGACGTTGGCAGGGTCAGCACAGCCCCTCAGTCTGTACAGACCCCTCTGTCGGCTGCCAGGCTTATTTAAGGTCCTATCTGTAATCTGCCTGTACACCCCTCAGAAACACAGCTGTGCTCACTGAACAATTTAATGCAAGTTTTCTGACAAGGATTTTCAGCTTCTGTTGCACTGAATGCAAATGAGTGTGTGTAACACTGACCAAGGTTTCCTGTTATGAAGCTACCTGGGAATAAGGGAACTCACTTGTCTACCCAGATAGGTTCATCTGTATAGAAGACTGAATAACGCCATGCCATGTATACAGAAATAGAGCAGGTACATACCTTTTCCTATCGAGGCACATAATTATATCTTGTCTGGTAGTATCTAAGCCCAGATTCTGTTAACTTTCAAAAAGCCTACAGCAATGTTTAGTTAAAAACTATTTTAAAGGTAGAAAAAGAATGCCAGGAGCCTCTGTGGGAATGCCGAAATGAAGAGATTTTCTTAAGAGTAGGCCAAAAAAAAAAAAAAAAGAAAAGCAAGCAAGTAATCAACCAGGCTGGTGGTAGACTATGGTCCTCAAACCCTCTCTTCCCTGTGTGCCAATCGAGACAGCAGCCTAGCTGTTTGAAATCAGAGAGCAATGGAATTTTCCAAAGCACAAAATTTAATGGGTTGTTTCAAAACAAAAATAGTTTTTGACCTCTTGCTGAAGAATGGGGAGCTAATGCTTTCTATCAGCAGCGAGCTGTTAATGTGTTGAAAAGACGACGCTGATTCCTTGATGGCGGCACAAATGAATTAGAATGAGGGAAGGAAAATTGTCATCTTGTACTGAGCACCTCATAATTTTGCTGTCACTTGAAGAGCTAAGATTACTGCCAGCAGCAGATAATACACAGTGAAAGGAACCAAAAGCATCAAGTTGCAGGAAAAAAAAAAGATGAGCGTGTGTGCAGTGAGGCAGGGAAGGAAGAAAGGGTAATAAAAACCTGTTCTGAACACTACATTAACCACTTAGGGGCAGACTGAAGGCTGCTAAATGGATCCTTTCTGTCGAAATGAAGATGAAAAAAATTAAAGAAGAACTCGTCCCTGAGACTGCTTTGTTTTACTGCATTTAATCATAATAATCTGATCTATTTTTGCTTTGAGAAATGGTATTACAGAAAATGACAGCCAAGGTTGGTGACTGGGGAAAATGCTTCCAAAAATCTCTAATGAAATTCATGATTCCACTGGGGAAGTAACCATTAATTGTTTTCAGAGATCATTTGAGCACTTGAACTTGATGAGAACTGGTAAAAGCAAACTTCTGGCTGATTGTAAAATAAGTTATTCTTGTTGTACTAGTTTGTTATGTAAATCGTCCAGAGGGAGAGCAGAAATAATACCATTTGACCTATACTGCTTAAAGAAAAGCACAATTTGCAAACTGTGAATGTTACAGCCAGTCATACAGTTTTCTATTTGCAATCTTTATGTCCTGCCTTAAATAAAATGTGGTCTTGTTTCTGCTTCCCTGACTGGAAGGCATCTGTAATTGAGATCAAAATGTGACCTGGAGATTAGAAATTGCAAATAGTTACTCATAAACTTGTGCTTTGCAGACCACTGATTACACTCTGAAGAACTATGTGGGTAATTCTTTCCTAATACGAAATACATTCAGTTACTGTGTGGTCTTTACAATGGTGATTTGAGATAAGAGAAATGGCAGAGTGGTCTAAAGCATTCACAGCAAGTTGAAAGATAATCTGTGATTTTCTGGAGCATCTGCTCTTTATGAGTGTGATGTCAATATATACTGACTTGTTTTTGATGTGGATCTTCTCACCTGGATTCCAGTACAGCCCTGCAAAGAGTTGTAACAGCCTGATGTTGTGTGTTAGCCCTGGTGTGCAGCTCAGCCCCACACAGCTGCTTGCTCACTCCTGCCATGGGTTGGGAGAGAGGAGGGGCAAACTGAGAAAATGTATGGGTTGAGATAAACACAGTTTAAATAAAAACAGAAGGAAACTAACAAAGGAACAAACAAAAAAACCCCACAAACACACACACACACAGAAAGCAACAACAAAAAAACCACCCAAGAAAGACAACTGATGCAAGAAATAGCAATTGCTGTCCTCGAGCCAACTAGTGCCTGGCCAGTCCCCAAACAACAGCAGCCCTGGCAAACTCCTCCCAGCTTTTATTGCTGATCATTATGTTGTATGGTATGGGATGTCCCTTTTGTCACAGAGGTCAGCTCTGCCCCGTGTCTGTCCCCTCCAAACCTCCTGCTCGCCCCCAGCCCACTCATTGGTGCATCAATGTGAGAAGTAAAAGCAGCTTTGATGCTGTGTAGGCACTGCTCAGCAGTAGCTAACACATACCCATGTTATTATCAACACGATTTTCATCAAAACCCCACAACATAGCACCATATAGGCTGCTGCAAAGAAAATTAACTCTGCCCCAGCCAAAACCAGCACACCCAGAAATGAAATGTGGTAATAGGGTGAGCAGAAATGTCTTAGGCTGTTTTTGCTGATGGCATTCCATGGAACTTCAAGGCAGGCTTTCCTTCCGCAATCTCTTCATATTTGTGGCTTATCTCAGGAATTTTAAAAGTGTTTTTCCTTCTACTGTTCTCAAAGTGTTCCTTTGGTGCTGCTGGCTTCAGGTCACTGCCGCTGCAGCAAAATATCGAGTGATTTCACTGTACTGGAGAAGTTCTCTGAGCACCCTTCACCATGCAAGGGAGGAGAGACTGAGCATGCTTAGGCTTATTGTATGCTCCAGAAATAAATCGTGCCAGGAACCCCTCTGAGCCCTGGAAAGCAAACATTGCATTAAAAAGCTGCTCCTGGAATTGAGCTTGCCAAGTGCCAGCTAGCAAACAACTCTCCATCACTGCATAGTGACTAAGGTGCTCCACAGACCCTTGAAGGCTAAGGGAGCTCATTAGCACAGACACAAGCCCCTACATGCTCATCATTCTTATCTCCCAGCAACACAGAATCACAGAATGGTTTGGGTTGGAAGGGACCTTAAAGATCATCTAGTTCAACCCCCTGCAATGGGCAGAGATGCCACCCACTAGACCAGGTTGTTCAGAGCCTCATCCAGTCTGGCCTTGGACACTTCCAGGGATGGGGCATCCACAACCTCTCTGGGCAACCAGTTCCAGTGCCTCACCACCCTCACAGTAAAGAATTTCTTCCTAATATCTGATCTAAACCTACCCTCTGTCCATTTGAAACCATTACTCCTTATCCTACTACATGTCCACTACATACCTTTGTAAAAGTCCCTCCCTCTCTGGCTTTCCTGAAGGCCCCCTTTAGGTACTGGATGGCTGCTGTAAGGTCTCCCTGGAGCCTTCTCTTCTCCAGGCTGAACAGCCCCAACTCTCTGAGCCTGTCTTCATAGGAGAGATGCTCTAGCACTTCATGGACCTTCATGGTCCTCCTCTGGACTCACTCCAACAGGTCCACACCCTTTCTATGCTGGGGATCCCAGAGCTGGTCTCAGTACTCATCACTGGGCCATCCAGTTTATTAATAGAAAAACAGCCTTTCTTTCCACTCATGTGGTGTGGCTGTGTTTCTCCTGCTTTTATTAAAGCTACTGATGTAAATTGTACCTCTTTTTTTTTTGCTGGTAGGCAGAACACCTAACTAGGATGTGAAGTGATACCCTCAGTTGTTGGTAGACTTCCTTGCAGTACCCTGAGGGCCACGATGAATGGCAAGAATTGTTTCTTGCCCATTTAACAAACCAAAACCTCTCACAACATTTGGTTCAGTGGTGGCATTTGTCCCCAAATACCAGCCCTTTTAGGAATTAAAAACAGGGCTTGGAATTAATAGCCTAAAGATACCATTTTCACTAAGACTGAAATGGCCATATGTGGAAGCAAACCTACTCAGAGGAACATACGCGTGTACACTGATGAAAGGAGATTGTGTGTGCTGGTGATAATCCTATTGCACAGGAGTTTCTTTCAGGTCTGAAGAGTGATGATTTGAATACGAAAAATAGCACTTTTAAAAATAATTTTCTCCAAGTCGTTGGTGAAGTATATCCATCCAGAAAACCTGATGTGACCTCAACTTTACTGTGTTAGTCAACTCTTATGTTAATATCCTGTTATGGCCAGACCTGGAAATGGCAATCTCATTTTGCCAGTAAATTCCTATTACATTGCAATACCACATCTGATGCTGTTTTATATTAAGAACATGCAGCTAGGACAGCTAGGACATTCTTGCAGTTTGCTCACATTGCTTTCCCTGCTTGCTAATTCCTCTAAAATTTATTTGTAAAACTTTCGTAAGCTGTCCAGAGACGACTGTTGTTCCTTACTTTATTTTACAAAACATCTAGGACAACTCTGAGCACTCTGGCAATGGCAAGGAGATCTCTAAAAAGATCTCATCCTCTTGTGGAGTTCTCATGAAGCTAGAGATAACTGTGGATTTTGCAAGGTGGGTGCAAAGTTGAGTGCAAAAAAAATAAAAAAGAGTGCCCCCAAATAGTACTGTACCAAGCTGAGCAATACTCCGGTCTGTGAAAAAGATCAACACAATTTTAGTTTTGAACACCATTCTGCAAGAGTTCTGTAAATGGTTTACCAACATAAGTGTGCAGAAGTTCTCAGACTATACAGTGCAAGCTCCTCCAGGGGAAGAAGCTTGTGCAAAGGGAGGAGAAGTACCATACCAAATATTACTGCTACAGCCCACATCAGAGTTCAGGTTTTTTGTGTGAAAGGAGACTCCTGCATGTTCTAGCCACATCTAAAACTTTTCCTAAAAGTGGCTGAAATTCAAAAGGTTGATTAGCTCAATGTAGCTAGAAAGCTTGTTTTGCACTTAAAATTCACATGTAATTGCTGCCAGTGTTCTCTTTAGTCACTATATAGTCAACTTTTTCTGGTCCCAAAGCAGTATAGTCCAAGATAACTTTTCCTCCACACTTCTCACCCTTTTTTCCCCTGTCTCTCAGGCTCTCACAGTGTGAGCTGGAGGGTTATGTGTCTCACCATTTAGGCTTAGCATGCTCTCTTAAAGGCTCTTGTTGACACACGATATGGTCAATGAGCTCTCCAGAATGTGCTGCTTCTGAGAAACCTTTTTGAGATTTAAAGAACATATTTTTTGTGGCAGAGGTTGCTAGGTTGAATGGAAGGTATTGGTATGGATGGAAAGGCTGTTAGTAGTTTCTGTAGGGGAAGAAGTAAGAATAGTAAAGGCTGAGAGAGAAGCTCAAACTACTAAAAAGCAGAGAGAATCATGCTCTGTTTGAAATGTAGGTCAGAACTACTTCAGATTTATTTTTATATGGGTTAATTTCATCCGCTTCACTGCTACAAAGAAAATCTGTCTTCTCCTTCAGTTACCTCAGCCAGTACAAATAATGTCTATGGAGTTTCACCACCTCGATTACAGGGACTAGTTAATATCACAGGGCTGGAAACCAATCAAGGAATGTTGATTGATTAAGTTAGAGTCAATGGTAAGAAAAAGAGGCTTGCTGAGATATCTGACATGATCAAAGTCTCCAGTAGAGGAGAGATAAGATTTCACATACCCCAAAAATGGTGGAGCTTGCCTTAGCGACAGGTGACCCGAGTAGCTGCAGTGCTCACATACCTGTTTTAAATGCTTTAAAATGTTAAGTTTCCATTCAGTATCTTGCTCAGTGTATTCCACTGTCAGTTGTTGTCAGTAATGCCTTGTACAGAACAGAGAAAAACAGGATGCCAGTATAAACTGTTTGTTTAGGAATCATCTGCTTTTGCCCTTAGTTCAACATCTGAAGTTATACAAATGCTAAGTGTCTAAGTGTGATGGGATATGCAGACGATTATGCTTGCATGAGGGAGAGCTAAGTAGCAGAAGCAAATGAGCTCTTAAGCAACAATGATCCTGGTTTTACACAAATATGACCGCTAAAAATGTTTTAAGCAAGAGGAATATGGAAATAGATGATAAAATAATCAGAGTCATAGAATCATTTAGGTTGGAAAAGATCTCCATGATCATCAAGTCCAACTGTTAACCCAGCACTGCCCAGTCCACCACTAAATCATGTCCGTAAGTGCCACAACTACATGTCTTTTAAATACCTCCAGGGAGGGTGATTCCACCACTTCCTTGGGCAGTCTGTTCCAATGCTTGACAACCCTCTCAGTGAAGGAATTTTACCTAATATTTAATCTAAACCTCCCCTGTGCCCAAGACAGGCTTCAACTATCATATCACCCATCAGTCCTTATCTGCTTACAAACAACCTGTCCAGTGGGTGCATTCCCTCGTTGTCTCCCTCGCCAGCCGTGTTTTCCACACACTCCAGGACCCTCCTAGACTATTTTCTCTTTGCTCTATTTCCAGCAGATGTCTGGCAAGTTGAAGTCTGCCACGAGTACAAGGACCAGTGATCATGAGACTTCTCCCAGCTGCTTACAGAATATTTCACCTGCTTTTTCATCCTGGTTGTATGGTCTGTAACAGACTCCCACGAGGATATCCGCCTTGTTGATCTTCCCCCTGATTCTTACCCACAAACACTCAACCATATCGTCACCATCACTAAGCTCCAGACAATCAAAACCCTCGCTAACATACAGGGCTACCCCACCATCTCTCCTTCCTTGCCTATTCCCTCTGAAGTATTTGTAGCCATCCACTGCAGCACTCCAGTTGTGCAAGTCATCCCACCGTGTTTCTGTGGCGGAAATTTGTCATAGTTTTCTTGCTGCACTGTGTCTTCCAGTTCCTCCAGTTTATTGCCTGTGCTGCATGCATTGGTGTAGATGCACCTCAGCTGGCATATTGGTCCTGCCACCTTTATGGAGGGAGAAGCCCTGTTTCCTACCTGACCATTCTCAGGCACTTTTGTGATTTCTAACACATCAGTCCTCGCACCCTTGCATGGCTCTCCATCCTCTCTCTCCACTGAGACAGCAGACAAGGACCTCACTAGTGCTCTGTCCCTCAAACACTGGTGTGCTGCTCCCAGGCTTATCTCCAGTGAGCCTGGTTTTATCCCTTTCCCCCTCCAAACACAGTGGAGTAACCAGAATTATTCTGAATAGATTTTTTCATTTTAAGATTTTCATGAGGCGCCAACTGCTCTTTGTAATTCTCTTCTTAACACTACCATCAAAGTATGCCTTATCAAAACATACATCTTTGCCGCTGCATTGATATTCACCCTATTTAAAATCAAGACAAAATGCATTTTTTTTTAGAGTGCAAGGTACTGAAATATCCATAGGAGCATACAGAGTAAAGGGTTTGAAAAGACTCAGTCACAGATGACAACAGGAGACTACTTACAAAGTGTGTCATTTCCTTTACCAAACTAGGTCTGATGTAGGACATGCATTTCTCCCCGTCAATTTTGTCTCAACTGGTGAAATGCAAAGAATGCATCCAATCATCCAGCAATATAAGACATATTTATCATTGTGCAATTGGCCAGCTATTTGTTTTCTGCTCTTTTCCTAACTGAAGGTTCGTGTCAAAAGATCCCTGAGTCCTGGAATATCTACAGGTTTCCAAACATATGTGATCAATGTGAGGGGCCTAAATATCACATTTAATGTTATCACCACACATAGACAATGAACAAAAAGATATATATGGGGTAAAAATTATAACAAACAAACAACTGGAGAAATCCCAAAATTGGAAGCGCTATAAATTATTTTTAGGTTGAGCAGAAATAAAGCTGGCATGGATGGGTAGACTTCATGAACAACTGGGGCTCAGAAATAATTGGAAGCGTGTGTCTTAATTGTGCTTCATATAGAGTGGCAGATTAGCTGCCTTTTGGTCTTAAAAATGCCTATAATAATTGCAGCAATTGAAATGAAGCACTTCCTTAAATGACACTGCTCTTGGAAATGCCCGGCTGGCTAGTACTGTGGTACATGAGACAGCACGGCCCTGTTCTCTCTGCCTTCAACCAGGGCAGGAAACAGAATCTATGGGATTGCACAGGCATAGCTGGGGAAGAGTTCACCCCTTTGTTAGAAACGCAGCTGGCAAACCTGGGTCATTTATAGCTACAACTGTTTTTTATGAGACATTCTGTCTTTTACGGGATGTTCCAAGCTTTTACTCCAGGCTGCAAGGCAGCTTTGCAAATCAGATTGGATCACCTGGTTTCTCCCACCATGATGCAGCAGGATGACTCTAGGGTGTAATTTGAATGTCAGTCTGACACCTGCTGTTGGCAACAGAAATCTTTCCACTGGCTTCAGCAGGATCATTAAATTGATCATTTCCTGATGTTGATGACCTCATTCTACTGCTTCTCAGAAAAAAACCTGAGATTCTTCAGTGCTAAAGCCATTATACAAGGGCCAGAGAAGCTGGCAGGGAGGACACGCAACACTTGAGACTATAAATACCCTGCCTTATGACAGTGTACACAGCTTGGCAACAACTCATATTGACACCTGCCTTATCTGCAGGAGATGACAGGATTTAGGCTGAGAAGGAGGACAAGGGCAGCAGACAGGCTGGGAAGCAGGAATACGTTATACTGTATGTCAATACAGGTTGCGAGGTGCCATGATAATATAGACCTGCAAGAGGTGGAGCCAAAAGTCCATCAAAAGTTACTTCATGCAATTAATGGTTAATCTGGTGCATAAAGGCTGCAGTTTTGAGGACATTTCCCCTCCACAGACCGTTCTGTGTCAATGTCTTGCTGATCAATGTCTTCTGAAGCTCCTAGTTCCTCCCTGCTCTGTTACTGTCAGTTAAATACAAGCTCTGGATGCTGCAACATCCCCTGCAGCCATCTAACCCACACATGATCCAGCCCACTACTCTCATCAGCATTTCTGTCATGCCAGGAACTACAACGACTTGAGCAGCCTTTAGAGAAAAAGTATCTTCAAGAAAACCACACAGATCCCATTCCTTTGGCAGACAAACCAGTTATCCTTTGAAAGACTTTTAAAATTACTTCATAGATCTTCTGCTCTGTCAGAAGACAAGGTAGCCTCTTTCCATCTCCATGTGCCTGCTGCAGGTGTGATAGGCAATGTTGCACTGCTACTGCACTGCTACAACTACCTTAAAGGAGATTGTGCTGAGGTGGGAGCCAGTCTCTTCTGCTGGGCCTACAGTCAGAGGACTAAAGGAAATGCTCTTAAGCTGAGACAGGGGAGATTCAAATTAGATATTAGAAGAAAAAATTTCATTCTTAAGGTGGTCAGACTTCAGAATAGGCTGGCCAGGGACATGGTGGAGTCACCATCCCTGGAGGTGTTTAAGAAGCGTCTGGATCTGCTGTTGGGTGATGTGGTTTAGTGGTTTAGGGGTTTCAGTGGTAGTGCTGGGTTGACGGGTGGACTTGATGATCTTAAAGGTCTCTTCCTACCTTGATGATTCTATGATTCTACTGGAGTGCGATCCTAACTAGGGCACCTACATTGTGATCATTTGCATCAGTGCCACTAAAGTGAGGTCACGAGGCCCTGCAAACATAGCCAGGACTGCTTGGGAGTAGCCAGGGCATGAAGTGCACTTGAGAGTTAGGGGAACACCACTGAGATCAGACAGGAAACCCATCTACATCTGCTTCTGTTGTTGCAGTTTAAATTGGGCACCTCTGTTCTCCTCAGCTGTGCCGATGTGCCTCTACTGGCAGGCAAGGAGGCATAAAAGACAACTAAAATTCAGTTACTGAAATGACAAAAATCCCCTTTCTGCCCCCCTTCACTAATTCAGGTTACAAGACAGTAAAACAATTTCTCACACTGGCACAACATGGAAAGTGGTAAACAGCCACAAGTGGATATGGATGACTTGCTGTAGGGGACTGAACTTCTTCAAGCATCCTTGCCACTGGGAAAGATGCCAGTGACACCTGCATCCCTGCTGAACTGACTGGTGGAGACAGTCAGGCTCAACAGGAAAGGACGAAAATCACACCTTCTTACAAAGCCAGCAAACTCTCCATGGTGAGGCTTTGCTTGTAAACTGCGAAGAGTGTCTGGAGACTCTGGGAGTTGATTGATTTGGATCTCTGGGCTGGTGGTCCAGTCCTCTCTACAGTGGGAGATGGACCCTTGGGATTAGAAACGCCCTTGTTTTCACAGGCCAGACTGACACTGTGATAGTGTCAAGACCAAGGCATTACTGTAGCTGGAGGTGCAGCCTGCCCGGGCAACCATGTTCTACCTCCTGTCTAGGGAACAAGGAATGGAAAACAATTCATTTTCCTGATTGAACCTAGTCTTGGAAGCACTAATCCACCTGAGTTTAGTTTGTACCTTCCCTACCTTGAACGAGGTCCAGTCTCCTAAGCACCAAAGCAGGAATTCTACAGTAGCCTTGGCAGTGCTACTTCATTAGTCTGGAGTGCTGCTAATAAAAAACACAAACCAAAACAAAAAATGCCCTGCCTGCTGCCATCATTCATTCTTCTTTTCTTTTTTTCTTTACACAACCTGGGCTCACTGTATGTGCCAGCTCGTGGTAGGAAACCGGGGTGGAGGAGGTGCTAGCAGCATTCCAGCGGAATGCTACAGGCAGGCAGGCAGGCATGGAAGGAGCTCATCATTTTTGCAGCTGATGCATGCTGAGAGGCCTGTGGATGTCTGGCAGCAGCCAAAGAGGCAAGGTCCATGCTTCAAACACTATGTCAGAAACAAGGCAGTGGTGTAGTAGCATGAGAAACGGTCATGCTTAAGAGGTCATAGATCCAAAAAGATGTATTTTTTGTAGAGCAGGTGAATAGTGATGGAATAAAAGTTATCATTCTAGACGTTTTAGCTGAGGACAGGGAATTAGACGCAATACACGAGTAACTATATGAAATTCTATGGCCTTTCTTATGCAGACTTGATGGTCTGACTTTTCCCTCCTGGGTATTAGAAAAGATATTCTAAGAAATTCCCAATTCTTTTTTTTTGTTTCCTGCCAAAATGAAGAACCACGTTTATTGGTGGAAGTAAACCTGTGTGTATCCAGTGAGCAAGAAATGCAGTTTTCTGCTGAGCCATGAGGAAAAACTGGCAGAAAGGAAAGGAAGAGGTCAGCAGGTATTCTGCGTCCATCATAAAAGGATGCAGCTACAGTAAGGAAAAGAGAGTAAAGGAGAAAAGTGCATTTTATTGAGAGATATACATTCATGTCCAGATAACAATTGATTGACATTGCTGTATATTAAAAGCACACAGCTTACTTTATTCTTTTACTACTATATTCACTATTTTCTTTAAAGGATGTGTTTATTCTTTACATGTAAACAGCAAACTGTAAAGAATGTAAATCGTATCCATCTCAGTAGTAATAGTATCCGTGTTGGTAAAATCATCTCTGACATAATTTAGAGATCTGGTTGGTGCCAAGAGAAAACATAATACATTTATTTGACAAGTGATACCAATTTCAAAGTAGTCATGTTTCTTCTGAAGACCACTGTATACAGTAGTCTGTGACACACGGGGTGCAGCAGTATGGTAGTGTACAAGAAAAATAATTCTTATTGAATTCACATTGTTGCTCTCACTGAATGCATTTCAGACTTCTCAATTAGACATAAATTACTTTGATCTCCCAGATCCACCACACACTTGTAGAGTGCTTGAAATGTGAGGTTTATGCAGTAATCCACCCCTTTAGGATGGAGGGCGACCAATCACAGTCCTGCTGCAGTGAAAATGATCCCTTCACTGAAACCAGACATCACTACCAGAAGCAAGCCAAAGAATTTCCAGGGCTGCCGAGCCTCTTCCTTCGCTCTCATCCAATAAGCGTCCGTGCTTGTATTTATGGGTGCAATTAAGCAGCCCGCGTGCTGTGTTTCTATAATGTGGCTGTTAACGCATGACAAAAATCCTCAATGGCAAAGTGCAACGAGCAAAATGCTGCAACTTGTGGATTTTAATTTGGTCCTGAGAAAGGAGGCATATTTGGTTCCCTTCAATGTAGCACAGGCTCAGCAACACCGAGGCTCCCTGCACGAGGAGTTTGCTAAGCCGTCTCTAGCCCTGGCGTTGTCTCACAACAGGTGCCGAGGCAGCCGCCGTCCCCATGGAGATAAGGTGACGGAGCGAGGGAGAGGCAGATGAGTTCTGGACCAAAGGTTAGCCTCTTCCAGGTCTCGATCCAGCTTTATTGGAAAGGAATTGGGCAATCCCTTTCCCAGGCGGCGAGGACTGACCTGACGATGACAACCACCCCCTTCATACCATACACCCTTTTTAATGAACCCAGAGGAGAATTCCCGCGGGGCAAAGCCCTAGGGTGCAGCTGCGGAAGGCATGGTCTGGGGGGAAGGGCCGGTGCTGCCGCCGCCTCAGGTGGTACCTCGGTGGCGGGGGCCGGGCCAGGCCGGTGTAGCCGCGGCGCCCGCGGCCGCCGGCAGATGGCCCCCGCCGCAGCGCCGATCGGCGGGAGCGGGCGAAGGAGGGGCCGGCGTCGCCGCGCTAAATCTCCGAGCCCGCTGCCCTCCTCCTCCTCCTCCTCCTCCCTCACCGCGATGGCTTCCTAAGGGCGATGCTCCCGGCCGCCGCCGCCACCAGCTCCCGCTCTG
>VWZW01006289.1:1335760-1413671 GCA_013397115.1 Edolisoma coerulescens
CGGGGCGGCGAGGCCGCGCTGCTGCGTGTGGGGAATGGGCGGGCGGGGGCTGCGGCGGGCAGCGGGGAGGCGGCCGCGGGCAGGGACTGAGCCCTTGGGAGCCGTGGCGGGGCACAATGTGTGTCCCCTCTCCGGAGGGGTCTGTCCGGGGTGCCGGCAGGCTGCGAGCACTGGCAGACGCGCGGTGAAGCTGCCCTGGCCCCCCGCGCCTCCCGCACCGCCGCCCGCCCGGGGCACGTCCTCGGAGCGCCTCAGCCTGGCGGCACGGGCTGCGGCTCCGCTCGGTGCTTTCTTATTTATCCCCCCGGGTTTTGCGTAGTTTAAGATTCGTTTTCCTCTGTACGTAGGAGGGAGTGAGGGTATTTGTAATTAAAGTTTTATGGCCCCATACACACGAGCACCAGTCCTGCATGGTATACGCTTAGGAAGTCACAGGTGATGGCGAGGAGCCTGAAAATACTGTCACCGCTTTTGGGGAGCTTCCAACAAATGGATCGTTAACGCGTCTAAGCAGTGTCATTTGGGGGATAACAGGTCTGATGCTCCAGGCCCTCAGCATCCTTGTTCAGGCCGGATTTCCTTTGGCTTTGCCTGTTGAACAGCTATCTAAAGATCTCACCAGTATTAGAATAATTTAAAGTGTTGTCTTAATGACGGATGGAAACAGAAATTTCTCTGGCAACAAGGTACATGTTGTGTTGAATACAGTCCTTCAGACCTTACCTAGGCGATTTACGTTGTTGCATTTCCTTCAGTTTCATTAGTCAGCAACTGGTTTTAGCATTTATAAAATATTGGTAAAATCTGGGTGGACATTTGCAGCTGCTGCAGATTTTTTTCTGTAAAGTCAGAATAGCTCTATTTTGCAGTCCTTTAGGTCTCCAAACCATGTGGTTTACAGACTATAGTCTATAGCTTACTGCTAAGAAGTGATGAGCTGGGAAGTGTTCTAGGAGTAGATATGGTCAAAACCATGGAGTTTTTCTGTTTTAAAGTGGCCAGGCATGTTTGAGGTGCTAACATATGGTATTTCATACTCACCATGGGTCTGCACTCTAGTGTTGTAGGTGAGGTGTGGTGCATATTACAGGGAAGAATAAGGTGGGCATCTTCACACATCCCCTCCTCTGGTGGCTTTGAACAATCTTAGGAATTGCGTCCCCAGCCCTGGTGCCCTGCTCCCACTCAGCTTGATTTATCAAGGGCTCTTCTGGGGTGTGGGGATCTGTTCATGTGGATTGGTTTAATTTCTAGCAGTATTTTGGTGTCTGCATGTTAAAATTTAACCTTTAAATTGGCTTTTTGTAATAATCGTGTTTTGAGAGCAGGATTAAAGGATGTGCTTTAACACAGAGCGATTGGAGTGTGGAGATTAAACTGGGGGTAGCAGTGTTTGAGCTGCAGGTTTTGTTCTGTTACTCACTTCCCGTGCGACCTTTGTCAGGTCTTGTAGGTCATAGTCTTCAAAGAAACCCTCTCATACTGTTGGCTTACCTGGATCCCCTCCTCTAAGGTGTGGATGTCTGAAGTCTCCAGGATCAGAAATGGATGAACACTTTGAAATGTGAACCTTAATGTTATGTTTCCATCTCTCAGTCTGAAAATTTACTTTGTGAGTCCACTTGCCACCCAGTGTGGATGGAAGTGTCTTCAGTTACGTGGAGAGTATCTATGAAATCTGTATCTCAGCTCTTTGAAGTAGCGATTCTAGCCCTTTCAGGCAGATAGAGCTTTGTGAGGAGCTGACATCCTGATGATGCATTGTGCAGTCTGGGGTCCCAGGCCCCTTCTCTCCCTGTGGCTTGTTGGAGTAAGAGTGCTGGAGCTGAGGGCTTGCAGTCGTTCCCACTTCTGCTGTGTGGGACTGGTGGGACAGCAGAGGGAAGCGGGTCTCTCCAAGCAGGTGCCTCAGGAGGAAGTCCTTTGCTAGATGTAGGCACTTGGAGCTGTTTGTGGGAGAGGAGAAATCGAAAGGCAGAGGCTGCAAGTGGAGGGAAAGTAGCGAAGACATCAGTAGCAGGAAGTAGCAAAGAAAGCAGCAACATCTTCTGCAAGGAGACAGGGCTTTATGAAAAAGACTCTGTGGTCAGCTTGCTTCTGGGTTCCCAGGCAGGGACAGAAAGACCAGAACTGAGCATTGCCCATGGGAGAGGAAGCCTTGAGAGAAGAGTTCACATCGAGATGGACTTTCCCCCGGGCTCCGCTTACCTGGCTGCTCCGGGATCTTGCAGCCTGGCTCCTGACCGAGCGGTTGCTCCGGGAGCCGGCCGCGCTGGCTGCCTGCCACGGGGCTGCTTGGCTTGGGACAGGCTTCTCGCTGGGCAAGCCACTGCTACCCAGGAGCTTTTGTTTCCTGATAGGAAAATTAAAATTCCTGGGGAAAACATGCCGATTCTGCAGAAAGAGCTCTTTCTGGTGAAAAATCTCTCCAGCCAGCCCCGTTTCTGACTTGCACACCCTTCTGCCCTGCAGGCAGAACGCTGTGGCCTGGGTTAAGCATCCAGGCTCAATAAAAGGTGTGTTGTTTGTGCCAACATCTTCTGACTACCGGATAAAAATTGTGCAGAAAAGCGCTATACAGAGCACTATAATTAAAAGCCTTAGGAATAGCCTATTATCTTTAATTTTTGCCTTTAAACTTAAGAGTGCCCGAGGGCAAAGTGTATGTGTCTGGAGAGGGTGGAGACTTGCCTTTCACAGATGCCAGTTGTAGGGCTGGAAATAGGTTAATGTGTTTAAAAGGTTTCTTTCTCATTCCCTTTCACTGGGGGCTGGGGAGTGAAACTTACGGAAGGTGCCAAATTGGCTCTTCTAGATGAACTCCTCTGTTTATCTCTCAATTACATCAGTGTCAGTAGTTGTATAAGCTTTCTAGACACAGTTCCCTGTGTGTATGTTTCCTTCAGGCCAGGGTGCAAATGTTCAGGGAAAAGCTGGTTCGTGTCATACTTGGCAGAGACTGTGTATACATGTGTATGCATGTACATATTAAAACATGATGGCAACTAATGTAACTTTGGTGTTGGCACCTTGAAGTGGCTATGTCGTCACTGGGATTTGGACCCAGACCAATGTTACCTCCATAGTATCCTCTGCGTAGCTGCCAGGTGTTACTATCTGGAAGTCTGCTTGGTTTGCTTTGCTACTTAAATGCATAGAGTGCAAAATGTGTGAACAGTTGTTCTTCCATTGCCTGACCCATTTAGCCTCCCTGATATTAACAAGAGGCTAAAATGTGTGCAATGCAAGGAGCTAATTTGCTTTAGCAAGCTTTTCAGGTACAAATAATAGCAGTGAGAAATTAGTTGCGTTTTCCCAGAGTAGAGCTAAGCAGTGCTGTGGCTTGTCTTGGGAATGCTTTTGGTATGTAAGTAGTGCTGGAAAAAAAATCAAATTGTGTTCAGAATCCTGGCATATGACACCAATAATCCTATCATAGTAGACACAAATTATTGTGTAGATGGCATGCTGAAAAAGTTTTACTTGTGCTAGGCTGTGCTCAGTACTGGCTCATGTGCATGAGACTTCCATGAGTGCAGGCAGTTGAACAACACAGCTCTGAGTCTTTCTGAAAACTCGACAGTGGCATCTGTTTCCTTCCTGTGTTGACACTGAAGGTATTTAATTAAGATATTTTCTTTTGTTTCAGAAAGTGTCAGGGATGTTATTGGGAGGAAAATCAAAATTTCTGTGAAGAAGAAAGTAAAGCTGGAAACCAAGGGAGATAAAGTGGATAACAAAATATTGGTAAGTACAATAGAATGGCTCTGATTACATATGCGAAAGAAAAGCCAGTATCTTTTCAGAAGACATCAGTTCTCCTCTGGAAGTATTCTTTGAACTTTGTGTGTGCCATAAGATACCCATGTAATTTATTTTCTTACTTTTTCTGGCTTTCTTGATAGCCTGCATAGGAAGTTGGTGTGCAGCTGTGCATGTGCACGCACACTTGTTTATCACCGAGTTATTTTGCAGAGTTTAGGGTATTGTGTTGTGGACTGATGATAAAGCAAGCTATTATCAGAACCTGTTCTAAAATATTTTGCTGCCTTTGCTGGTTAGGTTTCCTGTTTTCATCCAGAAGAGTTTTAAGTGGCCAAGAAATGCAAAATGAAGTGTGTAGAATTAATTTTGAGAATCTGGACCTGTTATGCAGTGAAGAGCAACCGTAAAACTGCTGGCCTTTTTGAACTCAAATGACTATTTGTATTTTTTAGGGTTCTCTGTTAAGTCATACATCTGCATTTTAAGAGAAATGCTTAATGTGTGGGATTCTAAATTGCTGTTCTTAAAACTGTAGTGGAGGAAAGCATCAAATTAATCTCACTTAAGTATGCTTTCCTGTTTTCTCAAGAATAGTTTTGCTGGCCTCTCTTGATAGGAAGAAAGCTGTGGCAATGAGCTGTATGTTTGCATACTATCTTGAATATGCAAAAAGACATGGAACTGTATTCCTTGCTCTTTTAATCCCTCTCTATTAGGAGAACTCCTGGAGTAACAAACACAAATAAGTACAATGCTGCCACAATATTTTGCAAGATATTTGAGATTCGGTGTCTTGTGTTTGTGCTGTTGCACAATTTGAAAGTTTTGTTGCCAAAGCTGTTGTTACAAATGTCAGGTGCATTCCCCATGCAGATGTGCTGTTTTGTCTTTCAAAACCACAACTTTTTAATCACTTCTGAATTATCTTCTTAAAAGTACGTGTTGCTATCCCTGGGCATAAAGACTGTAGATAATGGCTCACTTTTCTGTGAGAGCCACTGCTTAAGGAATTTGAAATATTTTCTGCTTAATATCTACCCGTGTTATATCTAGTTCCTTGATTTACAGTTTCTGTACTGGAAATAGATTGAATATGTGAATGTTGATTGATTGTCTCTATTTATTTGAAAGCCATGTTTATAGGGAAGGCTGACAGGTTTCATTGAAGTGGTTACACTTGATTGACTTTTTGACTTACACAGAATCATAACTATTATCAATAGTGAAATATATTGTGGAAATACTGAAATACTGTTCTGAACTGATGGGACCAAGAGATTGTCAAGTTTTGAATCATCAGTGAGGTTTCTGAGGGATGTACTACTTAGCAGTAAAATGCCTAAATGTGATGACTTGGGTGTTTTTTCTCTCTTTAATCCCCTAAGGTCTCAGGTGGGGGAATTTCACCTTCCATGACTGAAGAGGTACTGAAAGGGAGAGAACCTTTCAGAGGTTCATGAGTTAGTGAGCACTTCCTGAGTGCATGCATGTTTTCTTCAGTGCACAGGATAAGTGTTTCAGGGGAATGATGTGCTGGATGTTGTCTGGTAGAACCATTTGTTCTTTGATGCAGAAGTGAAGGGGATATATATATTGGTGGGAAAAAAAGATTATTCTTAGAGAAATTATAATTGATTCCTGGAGTTGGATTTTGTGTTTTCCTTTGCCATAGAAGAAAACTGCCTTGTGTGAAGATGTGCAAATCACTAGAGATGCTTTTTTTACAATGTTTCTCCGATTCCATGTAAATCTTTATGTGGGATTGTTTGGTTTGGTTTTTTTAATTGTTCGGGGGTTTGGGGTGTTTTTGTCATTTTGGGATGGGTTTTTTTTTTTGCAGAGGTGCTGACTGTTGTCTGCTGTGGCAAAAGCCAGTAGAGTCTGTGGTTCACCTTGGGGATGCAGAGTTCTCTGAAATGCAGAATGCTCTGAAAAAAATTACACCAGAAACACCTGAAGTTTGGTATCTCAAATTAATGGAGACTTTTTGGCCTTCATGTGTTGGCACAGTCTCACTTCTTACCTGTGAAGTAGAGGACATACACCCTTCTCTCACCAAAAGAGTGATGCTGAAGATAAATAACCTTGCTTCATGAGTGCTTAATACTAAATGCTACAGGAAATCTGCCAGCAAAATTAAGAATTTTTGTACTCCGAGCTGGAACTTAAGAGTATTCAGTAAATAATGCATGCGGCCGCGTTCTGACTGGAGCGGGTAAAACCGGGTTGCTGTGCCTTGGGTGAGCCTGTCAAACGGAATGCTGAATGAAGCGTTGGCAGCAAAAGCAGCTCAGTAATTAAAGACTATCCTTAAGTGAACGCACCAGAGGGCTCAAATGTGATTGCGAGGGCAACCTTCATGCCAGCGCTCATCGACTCTTGAGAGCTTAGTTTTGAAACGTTAATCTTTCTGAGTACTGTCTCTCGAGTGCACGTGTGGCAATGGATTGTTTTGAGGTTTTTTTGGTTGAATTTTATTAGTATTTGGGTGTTTACAAGCAAATTAGGTGCCATGCTTTGGGTCCAGCACTTATAGGGAGAAAATACCAGTTGCTCTCATCTAGCTAACCCCAGAGCTGTTGTGAAATGTGCTCGTGGCTTTAGAGGAGGTTGATCACAGAGCCTGGCACTGAGCCCTGACACCCAAATCTGCGCTCTAATTAAATGATCTCTCATCCTTCCTTCCTAGGGAAATGCAGCAAAATCAGTACCACTTTGAGAAGGGGAGATTATTTAAAAATGACTGCACTTGGCAGGTAACTATAAAAACGCTTGACCTCTGGCCCTGTTGTTCACAGTGTATTCAAGGTGCAGAGTACTAGAATATGGATGTAACCATCTACTTAAATCACTCTGCTATAGGAAATTCCTCTGCTAATTAAGATGGAAATTAGAATCTGAGACTAAAGAAAAAACAGTGCAAAACCCCTGGTGTTGCTTGCAATAGGGTCCCAGTATTAAACTGGTGAAGTTGGTGGATAAAGACCATGCTTGCCTTAAGATGCTTTAGGATCCCAGCTTTGGGTGCCAGAGTTTGGAAATTATGTCTAGGAATTTTGATATGAACCAGATTTTTTCAGTCTGCACAAGGAGTTTGCTGCCTCAGTAATCTCGATCTGTAGTTACTTAGTGTTTCAGTTAGTCATAATGATGCAGAACAGTAAACATCATGAGCTGCTGAGCTGCCCCTGATCTGCTGGCACCAAATCTCAGGTCTTTGGGCAGCAAACTGGTATCCAACCCTGAAAAGGCAATAACCAGCTTGAACAGGCAGAAAATCAGTCCTCAGGTGATTAGGGCTAAACCCCAGTCCCATCTGGGTACTCTGGCACTGGGGAAAGTGTTGAGGAAACATGCAGGCATAGAGGAGACCTTGAAATGTGATGAGCTGCCCCACAGGGCAAGGGGAACAGACATCGTGGGGCTCTCCAGTGGGGAACAGTCCCACTGTGGGTCAGGGGGACACTCAGCAGGACTGGGGTGGCAGCTGGGGCCGCCGAGCTCCAGCGGTCACCAGCGCTGCAGTGACCCGAGGCCAGGCCCGGCAGTTGGGTCTGTGGGGTGGCCTCAGCTGGGAAAGGGACGGAGCACAGGTGTAGCTGTGGTGTTGCTCGGGCCAGAGTTGAGTGCCAGAGCTCTGAAGCAAGGTGGGAAGTCCTGGTCAAGACTTGTTCCTACTTTTGGGATCACATACCTGCACTGTGTTGGGTGCAGGCAGCCCAGCTCCAGCAGAGCCCTCGAGCAGGCTGCCCCGGGTGGCTCCAGGTGGCCCTCAGCCAGAGGCAGAGTACTCCTGCAGGAGTGCACCCAGCTGTGTTTGGCTTCAATGTGATTCTCACAACAGTAGTCTTATTGGGTTAAAATAGATAAAGACATCACTCTTTTCTAATCAGTGGAGGATAGCTTTGGTTTTGTGTGATTGTTTTGTTTAAACCTGATTTCTTATGAGGACAAGGTTTAAGGCATCATGCTGAGTGCCCGTGGTGTTTTTCCTCAGACTGACAACTTCTGACCTTCTCTCCAGCTTCAGCTTAAGCTGATGGGTATGAAGACGTCTCAGTTGTGATGATAATAGAGTCGGCTGGGGTGTGGGGGGAGACAGCCAGAAAAAGAAGAGAAACTTTACACCTACTCCCTCCTCTGAGGCCTCCACCTTTTGCCATCATAAGGGATCAGGCAGAATGCCCTGTATGTGTCTGTGAGATGGTTCAGTGTTTTTGTTTGTTTGTTTTTAATCCAGAGGCCTCGGTGATTACCAGATTATCACCTACAGACAGACGCTGGTAGGGACTGGGCTTCATAGCTTTGGTGTTTGTGGTGCTGCTTTTCCCCTTCAAAATAGCCAAGATATCTGTCCATAATTTTGCTGATTATTTCCTACTGCCTTTTCTTCCTCTCAGGTTTATTGTAACTAGCAGCAGCCATTGAGAAGTTAAAATGTGAGCTAAAGCCAATATGTTTAATAAATCTGACCAACTCCTTGTAGAAATGTTGATGTTTTCAGGAGCAGTTCATGACAGGCCAGAATTCAGGATTCATCTTACTTTTTGTTTCTTTACTATTAGGAAAAGAGAGTATTCCTGCTCTATTTGCCTTTGAGATTAGTTTTCCTTTCCAAAATAATATTATTTTAGACATAAAATATAAGGAAATATTGCAAGTGGCCATGCTGTCTATATGTTTGGTTGTGTTACTTTGCTTTGTTGCTGGGTTTATTTTGATTTTTTGTTTTGTTTTTTTCCTAACCTTAAGGCTATAGAATAGTGTGATGTGATGTAGTGACCAAAAGCACTTTATTAGGAAATCCCATTGGGGAGTCTCTATTACACTTCTGCCCTCAGTCATTTACATTCTCTTTGTTAAAATATCACAGTGCTACTTCTGAAATTGAGACAGTTGCTTTGGCAGGTGGCTCTCCTTAAAATGTACTGTATGCCCAACATAAATTCACTGGGAGCAATTCATATGTCCTTGTCACTTTCTCTGGGACATATGTTTCCATGGGCTTTTAAAACAAAAAATTGAGTTGACTCCTGTCAAAGAAGTTTATATTTGTTCTGTGCACATGGTCTCAGATTTCATGTTCTGCTTCTAAAGACTCTCTTATAAAGACTGGAATTCTATTTTAAAAAAAACCTATCTGTGTTTACTTTTAAAGGAGCAATTATGGCCATTTTGTGTGCTCTCCATGTGGCTTCTGAATACTGCTTGAACAATGTGGCTGACTATGGAAGCAACAGAGAAAAGCCTGTATGAGCTCCTGTGCCTGTTCAGCTATCAGGGTGGCAGTCTCCGGCTGGAGGCGGTAGTATTTTGCACTGCCAAAACTATTTTGGGTATTAAAAGCTCTGGTGCTTGTTTTCCATTGCTCATCTTTTGTCTTGATCATCTTTTTGTCATGATATTCTGTTTGAATAGAGATGAATTTCACATCCTGCCTTAAAAAATACGCACTTCTTCTAAACCACTAAGAGCATAGGGTTGTCTAAGGTTGGTTTTACATAAAGTGTGTGCAATCTCACACGTTATATCATGACAGCTGGTGTGTGATAATGATGTTAAATAGGGACATTCTTTAAAAATAATGGTGTTTCCTCTTCCCTGCCCAGAACATTGACTGTTATGACATATATCTTAAGTGTGTATTTATGAAGATGAAAGGAGGTAGGTGTTGGTACATCCCTCATGTCAGGAAATCTAAATGAAGTGAGGTAGAGTAATCAAAAAATACTTAGATGTGAAAACGTATTTTAATACATTTACGAGGTGCCTCTTAGGAAACAACTGAACTGCAGCCTGTGAGATTGCTACAAAAAACTGAAATAAAAAGAGTACTGCAGGAAATAGAATTTATTAATTCAGTCATGCAGTTGCATGTGTTTCCACAATAGGAAACGTTTTAAAAAATACTCATGTGCAAGTTTCACTGAAATTTACATTTATGTTATATGCTGATCCATAAGGTTACTTTTAGCTGGTGGGAAGATTTACAAAGCTAGCATTCTGGAGTACTGTGTCCAGCTCTGGGAGCCCCACCTTAAGACGGACATGGACCACCTACCTGTTGCAGTGAGTCTCCCCAGGGATTCTGCCCCTCTACTTCACACTTGTTAGAACCCACCTGGAGTGCCGTGTCCAGCTCTGGGGCCCTCAATGTAAGGACATGGATGTGCTGGAGTGAGTCCATGAAGGACCATGAAGATGATCAGAGCACTGGAGCACCTCTCCTATGGAGACAGGCTCAGAGAGTTGGGATTGTTGAGCCTGGAGAAGAGAAGCCTCCAGGGAGACCTGATTAAGTACTGGAAGGCTGCAAAGTGGGCTTATAAGAAAAATGAGGTCAAATTTTTTAACAGAACAGGAAAAGGGGGAATGATTTTAAACTAAAAGAGAGTCACTTTAGACTAGATGTAAGGAAGAAATTTTTTATGATGAGGGTGGTGAGGCACTGGAACTGGTTGCCCAGAGAAGCTGTGGATGCCCCATCCCTGGAAGTGTTCACGACCAGGTTGGGTGGGGCTTTGAGCAACCTGGTCTGGTGTAAAGTCTCTGCTCATTGCAGGGGGTTGGAATTAGATGATCGTTAAGGTCTTTTCCAACCCAAATCATTCTATGGTTCAATGATTCAGTGGTTCAATGAATTGCTGTGATAGTGCATGCAAGTGTAGAAATTCAAGATGATTTCTTGCACCTATAGTGTGTTCTTTCCATGCTTTGGGAGGACAGAAATGCAGCTTGCTTGCTCTGCCTTTCTTTAGTTTTGGGCAACTGGTACAGGCTGGGAAAGGTAAGAAAAAGGGACTCCTCTTTCAGTGCCCTGAAAGCACCTGCTGTTGTCCTGGCTCGTGTACTTTGCATTTTCACACTCACCTGCAGGTGCACACATCCTTATCTGCGTTCTGGAAAGAGGAAATGTGAACACAGTCTCACTCTTAGCAGGTTCTGGTTTTCTGTAAAAAAAGTGGTGAGAGGGAGGAATCTGCTGTGGCTCTGAATTGATCACAGCATCTTTCCTCCTGTCAATTTTTTGTAACCCAATTAGAAAGCATTTCCTTTTTAAACTGCTACACTCTTTCCGCTTCTCTTGCTGAATATCTAATGTACCAAAGTGGTTTGCTAATGTGCTTTTGCTTTGAGAGGACCTGACTCCGTGCCCACATTATTTATGAAATGGAGCCCTCCTAAGCAAGGATTTTCATTGAAATCTGTGCATAAAAGAGGCAGAAGACTGATTATTACATATAATTTCCCCAAAGCTGAAAATAAAAAATAGAAAATGAGCATTAGGGTCAACTTCTTGTCTCAGTCGCTATTTGCCATTGATGGCTTTTTTTTCCCCCAAGAACGAAAAGACTTAGAGGGGAACAGAATGTGGTTTTTGGTAGACATATATAAATGCAAAAACAGTGTCCATACTTGTGGGGGGTTTCTTTTTTTTCCCTCTTACAGCTTGTTTTATCTGCCTGACTTACTTTAAGAAAAGACTTCTCATGCAGGGAATGTGGTTTACTTTGGTGTAAGTAGTGTGGAGGAGGACAGAGTAAACTTGAAAAAGGCTGCAAGGGCTGCTAAGTGAAAAGTTAGTGCAGTGTACTGTGAAAAATGCTTCTTGTTGCTCAGAGTCTTTCTCTTCAACCATTGTGGTGGAAAATTGGTGAATGTCACCGATTTGTTTGATTATTAAAATACTTACTTTAGCTCACCTACAATTCTGCTTAACTTTTTTCTTATGGTGGTGGTAATTTAATTCTTTGTAAAATAATTACAGGCCCAGGATATAAAATTTTCTTTAAATTTAGCTGCTGCTAATCGTTCTCTGTACAGCTACCTGAGTCCCCAGGCTGATTTCTGCCCTTGGTCCTGTCTCATCTCTCCCTGTTTCTGAAATGTGTACTCTGTCTCAGCTCACGAGTGATACCTTTGTCTTAGTGATAGCTTCCCTAATTTGATTATTTCAGATGACAAGCTGTTAGAGTGCAAAATGTAATTATAAGAGCCAGATTCTCATAACCCTACACTCCTGAAACAGACCTGCTGGATGAGGGAAGAGAGACCCTAACTCAGTGAGTCGGGGTTGCACAATAAGATCCAAATAGCTGTGGCATGTGAAATTTAAGGCTGGCAAAACAAAACCAGTTGTTACAAAGCTCAGAGAAGGAATCACGTTGCTGGTGTTGATACAAATTAAAAGGTTTTGTGGGTCCTGTGAGGGTACTGAAAAGGTGCTCACAGGGTAGAATCTGTGGGCAAGCAACGAGCAGCTCTTATTTGAACAGGTTACGTTTCTGGATCTTCTTTGCAAAGTGACCTTTATAAAAAAAAAATACAAGAACTGTGGTCTGGGCTCGTGGGTGTGGACATCGTGCAGCTTATCTCCTTGGCTGACAAGTGGAGTTTGTATCCCTGCATACTGTAGAAGGCCTGTGTGACAGCAGGATGGGCCTCAAAGTGTGCATGTGGAGACGGAAAATAGAAGAGGAGATGCTGGGTCTGTGTTCCCCTTGAGATGTTCATCCTGCGTTGCATTTTCAAGTGGTGCTTGTCCTGTGCTTTTTAGATCAGTTGATAACATATTTTTTCCCCTTTCCACAGCTGAAGCAGTGGTTAGCAGCGTGCTGCCTGCGAGGCAGACAGTGGTCTGCTTGGGATGCCTGGAAGCACTCTCTTAGCCAGGGCTTAGGAAGCTGAGGTCATTTGGAGCAAGCCATTTCCACTTTGTGCCTCAAAGATGCTTGCCAGAGGCACGTCTTCATGGAGTAGGCACTTAAGGTGCACATCACTTTCTCTGAACACGTCCTCATTCCTCTGATTGAACAGCGATCCTTCCCTTGTACCTAAGGCTTTGTCAAACCGCTGCTTTTGTAGAGCTCCGTGAAATTTTGAGGATTTGAGCCAAGTTACAGATACCTACTTCTTGGGGCCAGGGAGCAAAACAAGAGGGGGAGATAGCTGCTGCAGAGCAGTTTCTACTCAGATTTGATTAAAGGAAGTGAATGGCTGTTGACCCCAGTCTGAATTGGAAGACAGGGCACTGCTCTGTTTGTTCAGGGTCAGCCTTTGAATGAAAAGGCTTCTCCCTCTCTGCCTTGAAGGCCATTAGCAAGACTGAAACTATTCACACAGAACTATTGATAAAGGGGAAGCCTTTCAGAGGCTCATCTCTTAACAAACACTAGAGGCTGATGCTTAAGAATGATACCTTTTATAGCCATGTGAGCCTCTACTCCAATGTGGAGCTGAGGAGCCTTAGGCAGGGAGCAGAGAAGGTAGGTCAAAACAGATGTTTGCATTTTTAGTGCAGCTGGCATTAGATGGCAATCTCTTCTTTTGGTATTTACAATGTTGCAAGTAAATATTTGAAGAAATATTAGCTTTGTTAGGTATTGGTGCTTTGATGAGTAATAATTTCTGCCACCTTGGTAAGTTTATTCATATCCCAAAAGTAAATTATGCATTTATTACTGTTATAGCATGAGAAATGAATTTTAAGTATAACAAGCAGTTATTTTGACTGTGCTAGTCTTTACATCTGTACTTTGCAAGTGGCGGAAAAGCACAGGCTTTGGTCTTTCTGATTTTTCATCTCAAGAAGGTGCTGAAATCTCTGCATTTTTGGTAAAGCGTATTGGTGTATTCTGTGTACAACTGTTGCATGCACTGTGGGTATCTTTATGCTCCCTTTCTTACCTTGTATCTTCCTTTTTACTGTCCTTCCATATCATCTGCTTGAAAAGGTCCCTGGAAACTTTCCTGTGTGCAGACTGCTGTCAGGATTGGGGTTTGCTTTTTAGTCTACCTCTTCTCACACTAGTATGCCCATTTTTCTAACAGCCCATATCCCCCCACTTCTGTTTCCTTTCCTTACAGAGATAATACAAATATCCCCAAATTCCTCAGTATCCCTACAAATACAGGGATGATGGATCAAACATGATGCTGCTATGCTAAAAAACATTGTAGGCTGCCATTAACTTACTCTGTATACATTTTTATGTTGTCTTGCTAGCCAAGTTCTCTGCTTCCTTATTCTACAATTTAATCAAAATCTATTCTAGGTCTATGTTATTTGTATCCTGGTGGCAGTTTGGTTCATGCTGGACATTATGGTGCTATTTGTGTAATTTGGCTTTAGGTTGTTTCCACCTTTCCCAAAGCAGCTCCCTTTGGTTAAAAAAAACCCAACACAACAAAAAAACCAAAAGCAAGACAAAGCAAAACAAACAAAACCTCACCAATAAACCCCAATCCAACTGCTAGCATCTCAACAAAGTGCTGTGCAAATTGTGCTTGTCCCAAGGGAGGCAAGGCAGTACGATGGACACAACTCACTTGCATTGCTCTCTCTACAACTCTAGGTACAGGAGCGGTTGGGCTGAGAAAAGGGTGGAAGTTAAAAGAAAACAAGGAAAGAACTGTAGTATAACATGGCAATTTAAATTTAATTAGCTGATGTGGATAGTGCCAGAGCAGTGTAAAATACTGTAAAATAGCTTTAAAAGGGTTTTATCTGTGAATACAATGCTTTGTTACCTAAGTCTTATAGTTTTGGCTTTACTTTGGGAAGACATCCTCTATGAGATTTGACTCTGCTGATAGAATTTAACTGTATTTTATGTAATCTGTACTATTTCCTTCACATGTGATTTCAAAGCCAGTTTTTTACCATTTACTTGCTTAGCTGCACCATGTTGGCAAACTGCAGGAGAAGCTGAATGCTGATTCTCTTGGGATTCTCTGTAGGCATGTCAGCTGAAGTTTGGAAGAGCTGCTTATCTGGAGAAGAGTGTGTGTTCGATCTTTAGGCAAATGCCAAGGAAAGCCTTCAGGAGTAACCTAATGCAGCAAGGACTTTCTTTTTTTTTGTTGTTTTTGTTGGGGTTTTTTTGGAGTTTTTTTGGGTTTTTTTTTCCAAATTTAAACTGTTGCTTGGTTTTTTTGCCTGCACTAAGTACCACTAAAAAAGTTAAAAGGGGCAGGTCTCGACTCTTACAAGTTGCATATTCAAATTACAGAAGTTTTAGATGGTTGCAGGTTTAATGGTGATACTGAAAATAGATTACATTTTTGCCCTCTCATTTTTAAACTATAACCCTTTCCAGCTGACAGAGATCTCTGAAACTGAGTAAATGCTTATTGTAAGCCTTGGAAATACATTTCTCAGTGTTAAATATTTTGAAAACATTTAGCCAAAAATAGAAAACCTGAAAATACTAGTTTCATGTGATATTTCCAGTGTAATGCTACCCTTTTAAAGTATTTCATGTAACACTATTAGATGGATCTGCTATTGTTTATATGTGCGTGAAATTGTGTGAAATTAAAATTCTGCAGGTTTTTATACGGTATTAGTTTATCACAATGTAGCCTTAATGCAATTTTAGTAGGTCTTTGTTCAGCCTGAGGGCTTAAGTCCGCCCCAAGTACATTATTCTTCTATTTTATTTTTTCCATCTTTTCTCTGTCTTATTTTTCTATTTTTATCTTCCATTGTTTATTTTAGAATATTCCTTATGTTACTTTTCTGTTTGGAGTGTCTGTTTCCTCTCACCATAAAGATAATTGCAGACAATTCTTTGGTATCCAGACTGGCATTAAGGACATATGCATATTTGAAGGAAACATTGGCAAGCCAGGCCTCCCCTTTCATCTCTTAAACTGTCCCAGTCTCCCACTGCTCTCTGGGTTGTGATTCCTACGATGTCCGTGGTGCCTCTTCCTTCGGCATGGAGCAGCATTAAGCGTGGAAGGGGTCAGTGAATTGTGCTTGACACGGAGCAGTAGGAACCAACTTTTCCTCTGCCTTCCCAGGTGCTGCCTGCCCAGGAGCCAGAGCTGCCGGGTGCTTGTGCTCTCTGCCTCAGAGCAAAGGCAGGGTGGTGCCTGGGAGGAGGAATGCCATCGTGCGTGTGCTTTGAGATGTGCTGCAAAGAAAGCTTTGCTGTGCAGTAGCCTCTGTGGTTCAAATCTCCAGTGTGGCTGTCCCTTGTGTAACTTCGTGCAGGGAAGCTGGAAGGGAGCTGGAAGAGGCTGGACTGTACTGGGGGAGGAGGTGTCTCTGCTTGCACAATTCCATCTGTAATGCTAGACCTCTCTCTTGCCAAATGCAGGAATCTGCATGGCACTGCTCAGCTCCAGAACATGACGGGAGGAAGGGATTCACTGGTTTTATGGTCTTCAGAGCACTGCAGAATTGAGAGTGAGTCTAACAGAAAGACTACTTGCTCTCACCAGCCTTTTTACCATCCAGGTTCTACGAGGGGCCAGCCTCAGAAATGTTTTCCCATGTCATCTTCACTTGCTTGTTTTTTTTTTGCTTTATTGATAGTACTTCTGAAAAACCTCAGCTTGTGCTAAAGGGAATATATAGTGTGACAGAACTACCAAAAAGAAGAGGAATAACTTTCTTCACCTCCCCGCGTCACTGTTTTTGAAGTGGTAATAGCAGCTTTTCCTGGAGCATAAAGAGGAAGAGCTGGCAGGGACATGAGACTCTGTCAGAAGCCTGGCAGGAATTAAACAAGCTTCCTTAGTTGTTCTTGTATTTTTGTATTCTCTTCAAGTGTACTTTCCATGGACCCAGCAAAAATACTGCACCAATCTCACTGGGCATTAGTTATTGGTAAAGTAATTTGAGAACCTTTGGGAAAAGATGTTATTCTCATACAATATGCCATTGTAGTTACCTTTGAAATAAAAGTTGTTGAGGTTTCACAACTTTTGAATAGGTTTTATTTCTGTAGGAATACTCTTGTGGGAAATCTAGCAAATGGACAGAGGATTGCAGAAGTGTTTTAAAATACATGAGAGACTTGCTACAGTGCAGACATTGTTCCTCTCTCCCCCAAAACTGTTTCAAGCTGTACATTAGCCTTTGGGTTCAGTTCTCTGGCTTGATATCTGATATAATAAAGTAGGCTGAAAAAATCCTTAAACATATAGGGTCCAAATGCAGTTTTGCAAAGCTGAGTTGTTTGGTACAGTGTGCTTCTTGCCACTTTGTATCTTGAAGGACACTTAGTAATTCAGGTAATTGACTTTACGTTCATGGATATTGGATGACCCTCCCTTGGGGAGCAGAGAAGTTTTCGTAATTGACCTTTGGATAATCTGATGGCATTGTCTAAGAGAAAAAACAAAAATACATGGTCAGGTGGAATTGGTCTTGCCATGTCATTTAAACTTCGGTGGTGAAAATCCATTAAACGCCAATCTGTTACATTTTTGGCTTTCTGAATAATCCATCTGTTCCCTTATGTTGAACTGTATCTACTTAAGATGTGACCAAAATCTGATTTTGGTTTCTTTGCTGTAATCTCTTGTATAAGAGCACTCTCAGGTGGCTTTTGGACCCCACACACTTGCAAGGTGAAGAGCGGATTGGATTGCCCTGTCCAGTGTTTCTTGCACAGCTTGAGGATTAGTGGATCTGTTGGTGTGTGATGGAGTCAGGCCAGTTGGACAAGGCATTAGGTTAATGCTTGGGGCATTTTGGATGCACTGACATGAGGAAATTTAGTATCTGGGTTACAGTAGCCTCTGGCTGTAATATTTAGCTGATGCTACTGTAAGAAAAATACTCCTATTCTAATTTTTTTTTTAAATTCCCCTGTAATAGAAAATCTGTCCTGAGCTGATTTTAGCATTACATGGAGGTAAAGATTCATAGTGGTTTGCAGTTATCACTATGCCACTGAGTGATAAGGTTGCTTTCAAGCATCTGTAATGGAAATATTGATGTTTTTCCATTCCTGTAGGTAGAGTTCATGCGTAAAATGAGTGTTGAGCTTTTATGTGTGCATAGTAATCACCCCTCCCAGGAATGTATACCAATGCCTATAACGTTGCACAAGTTGATGCTTTAGATGGGTCTGTGATGTAAAGAGCCACTTTGTTATATATTGCCTAATATATCACACATAGATTATATAAATTTCAAAGATTGTCGTGTTATACTCTTATTTTAAGGTTAGTAGAGTAATTGAAACAAGAGGCAATAAAATCAAATCTTGCGAGCCCAGCATGCTGCCTCTTGCATCGAGATGGTGTTCGGTTGCTAAATGTGTTTTTCCCAAGACAGGGAGTGCATCTGCAGATTCTGCAAGGCCCATTTGTTTCAGCCTGAGCACAGTCCTCTCTTGACACTTGCTGTGAAATACCATAGCCTGGTTCACCTTCTGTGCTGCTGAGTTCTTGTAGCTTTATCTTCTTCGTTTATTCATTATTAAACACATGCTTTCTGCTTGACAAGTGCTATAAAATCCCTTTCACTGTGGCTGAACCCAAGAACCTCTACTGAGAGTCTAGAAGGGTTATCAGTTTTTTTTTTTAAAATGCAGATATATGCATTCTTTCTGCTGAAGTGCTCTTCAGACCAGACTCCTTAACAGGCTCGTAGCTACTCCCTGTCCTGTTCTTTAAGCCACGTAGTCATGAAAAGATAAATGCTAGATATTTCCAGGTTCCTACTGGAAACAGAAAAAAGAATATCTTGTGTGTTGGAAAAATGTTTCTATAGGTCTGAAAGTATATTAGGTCTACATGAAAATTAATGTTCATACTGTGTAGTTTGAGTGTTGTTATTACATTCTTCTGTATTGATGTAGCTGGTATGCAGCCCCCATTAAGAACACAGAGCATAAAACTGAAAGGTATGCTTTTCTAACATGTCCCACAAGAGTTCTAGATTTCTGAAGTTTTATTTTTAAATTAACTGAGTGTAGACATGTCATGTTGAATTTTTTCAATTGAAGTTTTACGATTATTTGAGAACAACAGACAAATCAGGGCTTTGGGTTTCCTTTGTAAGCTGTATCTTGTGTAAGCACTGTTTTGTCTTTCAATTCTTATTAAGCATATTCTGACTTGTTTTTATTACATTATATTTTATTTATCCTTTCTTAGATGAGCATTCCAATATTTGGGAGTTATAGACATACCTGATATTAATCTAGGACACCAGGTTTTCCTCCAAAGGGAGAACAGCAGAGTTAACCTCTTGATCTTGGTTTGATAAGAAGGTATCTTTCCAAATAAAGGCCTTTTGGTCCTGATTCTTCTCAAAAAATACAGCCGTGGCAGATTTTTAGCTCAGTTTTCACCTGTGTGTATTTATTTGTTTGCTTTGAAAATAATCAGTTTGGGACTGAAAGATTCCTTTTCCGTCTGACTCATCTCTTGAGTCAAGAGAGGCAGCCTCAGGATTTCTCGTGCAGTTGGATGTAACACCAGCAGTGACCTGGGACAGCAGTTTTGCTATCTGAGATAACCAGCAGTGGAAGAGCTGACTCTTCCCCTAGAAAAGAACAAGGAAGCAGATGGGAGATTGTCTGAAGCATATTTGAAAGCAAGGCCGGAGAGAGTGAGATCAAGGCCAGAGGAATTACTCAGACTGCTGAGTGAGCCTTCTTTTTGCTCTCTGTACTTGACAGGCCACAGCTGTGAACCTTGTCCTCCTCTGTGCAGCAGAAGACCTGTAAGGAAAGGCACAAGTATTTTTCTCAAAGCACGGGTCAATGAGTGTTTATCTCATTGGGTGAACAGCAGCTGAGAAGAAAGCCATGGAGCTCAAGTGGCTTTGGGGAGCTCAGTCTACATGCTGAGTGTTTTTTATGACATTATTAGTAAAGAAGTCCAAGAAATTGAACCTTCCCATGCCTCAGACTTGTGGGTTTTATCTAGTCTCAACTAGATGATCTAGTGATCATTGTAGCAGTTCCACAGCTTCACTCTTACCTGGCCAAGGGGCAGTTGTACATCTGCTCCAAGCCCTACAGCTGCTGAAATAGCTGTCAGGTAGCCACAAGCATGGCAGGTGGTGTGCAAGTCTCCTCAGATTGCTGGCTACCAGAAACCAGTTCCACCTGACTCATAGGCTTTTGGTCTCCCACTCGGTGTTGAAATGGCAGGACAGTTCCTTCTGGGTCGTAGCATCTCCTCAGAGAAGAGGTGCTGGATTCCAGGATAAGTGTGCCACTGATGCTCCTGGCCCTCGATAGACCTGGAGTCAGTACTGGTTTGGTTTAGCTCCAGATGTATCACTACCCGTTTTGCTAAGGAGTGCTGGTTCAGTGCCAAAGGTGTGATTATCAGATGAAAGCTCTTCAGTAACACTGAGTCTGCTGAAACGCTGAAGTTTCCAAGGCATAGGGTCAAACTTTCCTTTTGTTTTAGAGCCACAAAAAGTGTGAAAGTTATGGGAGCACTAATTGGAACAGAGTGTGTCATCTGCAATGAATGAGTAATTGGATAAATTTATATCCTTACCTCCTCCGTCTGGTCATGTGTTTATAAAAATGCCATGGTGTTTGTTTTTAGGTGGATTTAACACCATTCCTTGAAAATCTCAGGCAGATGTGCAGAGCTCTTTCAGCACTCACTGTTCAGAGGCTTGAGCCTTGCTGGGCATTTGTTTGAACATTTTTTCCACACCCAAACTTGCAGATGCTGGAAATGTGTCTGTTGTGAATATTAATGCTTGTCTTCTGTGAATACTCATGGGGCAAAACCCCACTGTCATTTCTGTGGGTGGTTTTTCAGTAAACTTTGTTTCTCAAACATTTTTGGAAGGAGTGAGTGCTTGTGTGAGAACACTAACCTACAGCTGCTGGTGCTTGCTGAGAACAGTGTATGGTTGTTGGCTTACCCTTGCCCTCTAAAAACAGTGCTTTACTGAGGTATCCACTGCTTTTGTTCTTTCTGCCTTTTGTCATTTTTTTGAGAATGATTGTGACCAAATATAAAATTGAAAATAATCCCTCGCCCCCCTTTTTTTTTTTCTTTTTGGCACTTCTGGTATCTGACAAGATAACATTATATCAGAGTACACAAGGATGGCATTAACTCTGAATTGCACTGCGTTTTAGCTGTTGCGTTTATTGGCGAAGAGTTACAAAGTTAGGATCTGGCAGCTTCTAGTGACAGAAAGCCAGAAGGAAAATCTGTTACCTCGGGTCATATTGATGGTTGTGTCTGCTGTCACGCTCATTTCTTTAGATTTACTGGTAATAAAAATCTGAACAGCAGCTTGAAGCAGTATATTGGTAACTGAGTGAATGTTAAGTATGATTATTTAATAGCATTAAATACTGAGGTGCAGATGTATAAAAACCTCTAGGCAGCAGCATCCAATAATTGAGTGGAGCTGTCACCTATTACAGCCCTCACATAAATCATCTTACACCCATTCATGCCGAGTGTGTACCTTGGGTCTTCCCCCACGTTGCCAGACCAAGACAAATCAAATCAATGTTGTTCATTTTTCCCCACCAAATTAAAAAGGTGATTATTTGCATGGAGTGAGGGGAATGGTTTGATGACAGGAGACTAAGGTCTTGAATCCTGGACCCATAAATGTCAGCTTTCAGCAGCTGTCTGTTTTCATAAGAAGGCAGGCCCTTTTGGAAAGGCTCCCCTTTCCAGCTGGGAAAACACATCATGCAAAAATGCTGTTTGAGTTGGGCTTAACAAACCAAATATTTTTTAAAAAAATTAGTTTTCTTCCAACATCTTTTCTGTCTTCTGATTATCTAAATTATTGTGGTGTAGTTTTGGTGCTTTCCAGTTTGTGCTTTCCCAGTGAATTCCATGTGACAAGCTTTCCTAGACAAGTGTTTTCTTTGCAGAGCAAGTTAGTGTCCTTGAACACTAATAAGCTGTGGTATTCTGGGAACTTTGGGGCAGACATAGCCACTGACTTAGACAAATAAATAATGATCTGTAGTTAAAAATTTCTCTCTTACACTAATATAGGCTACCCTTCTTCTTTCAAAATGCTTATTTTTTATGATATATATATTTTTTTTTTTTTTTTTGCTTGCACATTATAGCAAACTAAGTATATTGCAATATATTGTCGAAAGGAAAACCTACCAGAAGGGAATGGTCTCAGAGTCTCTGACTCTGAATAATATCATCTGTAACTGCGATGTAAAGCTCTTCTCTGAAGGAAAGCCGTATGCAGGCAGATTTATCCTAAGTAGGGAAAAACGTATCATGAGGCAGAACAATTATTTAACAGATTTAATAAATACACAGTATGCAAGGCAATGAGAAAATATTTACAATATTAGAGGTCTGCTAATTTTTCAAATGGCCTTGAAAATACGCAAGTGCAGCTGTTCTTGTTAATGTGAAAGGATGCTACTTAGAAAATGTGGGTCTGGTAGGGGCTGGGTTGGATCCTTGCAACTAAAAATCTGGAAGGTTTTGACTGGTGACGTTAGTATCTGGTTTGATGGAGTTGTGTACAGATTTGAGGCAGACTTTAGGAAGGTGTGCTAGGATTTGGGAACCATCCCTGAGTATTTGTCTAGTTTTGATTGATAAGGCTGAAAAATAGATCTCTTTGCTAAGAAACGAGCTTGAAAACAATGCTGCAGCTTTTAAAGAAGAGCTATTGCTCTTTAGTAGTTAAATAGTGGATATGACCTATACAAATTGCCGGAGAAACTGGAGGCTTTCAAACTTTTTCAGCCCAGTTTGATTTTGGGATTGATCCCTATAACACAAGAGGTCTAGGATAGAGACCACCTCTCTGTGTAGTTCAGTAGAAAGAAAAGACAGTATTTACATGACCAGGATGGCCTTTGCTGTGGAGTGAGAATGTTGAATGACCATGTCAAATAACAACAATGAAAGACCATGCTGAGTGGTCTTCAAGTGATTAATTTCTTTGCACTTCTCAGTTGTCTGTGTGTGTACTGAATAAACTGTCTGACCTTGATTCTTCTTGATCTTGTAAGAAAAGGTTGTCTAGTTAGGACTTGCCAGATGTAAGATGGTGAAATTTTGACTCACTCTGGAAACTCTTCCCTTATACAGAGGCGTATGCGATATAATCCTTTCTCTAGAAGTTAACTAGTTTCCATTTAGAATGTCATTAGTGTTTAAAATGTATTTGAGAAGTTTTCTAGTAACTTTGAGAAGTCCTATACTGTCAGAATTTTACTGCTGAGCTAAGTGAGTTAAACCAAATTCCCTGGCCTCTGTGATAGTTTCATTTTTTCAGTGAAGGAAACGCTTCGCTCAGTTTGTTTTCCTTTGTAGAGAAGTCCACTGATCCCTTGAAAACTTGATACCACAGTTGTTACGTTTCATTCTCTGAAGAACTATTCCCTTTCTGTTTTTCGTTTTCTGATTGCTCTGTCCCTTCAAGCAAGGCATTACACTCAGGTTTATGTTCCCTTTGTTGAAGCATCTTTCCTTTGATAAAGCATTCTGTGGAAATGTGGATAGTCGTATGATCACTAAGGAGCGACCTAGTATTTTTGACACGCTTGGCTTTTGCAGCTTTTCTCTAACCTGTGTTTAAATAAAATAACCCCCACAGATGATTTCTTTGTAATGCCCCATCCTTAATAGAGAGAGCAGCAACAACTCATGGATGTTTTGAAGGAATAAACCTGTAGCAATAACTTTGAACCTTCTCTCTATCCTGGAATTCCCTTTATCATTTATTATGCTAGCCATAAGCGAGACACCAAGCTCTTTGTGGTGGGTTTTCATGTTTCACTGGAGAAGAGGAGGGGAAAAGGCTTTCCAGGTAGAGATCAACTGCCCATTACCGTGGTCTGCTGTGTTTTCCTGAGTGAGCTGCTGTGATAGGCAGGGTGACAGCCATTGAGTAAGCTGAGCAGACTCGGGCTGCTGCAGGGCAGTTTTACCTGTTAGTGCAGACAGAAGCCAGGTATCAAATCAAAGCGTGGTGCAATAGCTTGTGAGCTATAGCTAGCGGGCTTCACGGTGCCGAGAAGGAAAAAGCAGATGGAAATGCTCAAAGCGTTTCCTCCCTCCCCTTCCCTGTCTCTTGTATCTTTTATTTCAGTCAGTAATGGAAATCTGTGCTCTGAGTTTTGAATGAAGGGCTTACACTGCACTAGTGTTAAGTACTTAATGAGCCTCATTTCTCAAAGATCTTGCAGTCTGCCTCAGTTAACCCAGCTGCTTTTTTTAGGAGTACTTGTTTTGGCACAGGCTTTTCTATGTATATGAAGAATGCACAAATAAACCATTGTGCAATTTGCAATTAAAAATGAGGTTATAGGGAAGGGAAGGTTTTTAAACTAGGAGATCAGAGGATGCAGAGCCAAGGAAAACAATTGCCCAGCGTCACTCTGTAAACCCCTGTCTCAACAAGATCTGTGTGTCTGCCTTGCCTGCTGAAGAGAATAGAAATGTGAGTCCATGCTGGGGAAGTCCTGCTGTGCTTGTGAGGATCAGGCCCCAGCCTGGGAGAAGTAACCTGAAGCAGACAGGAAGTCATTTGGGTTTGGTTTTCCTTTTTTCTTTTCCCTCTCCGAAGAATAATTGCAGTATGGCAGAATTCTGCAGAACATATGCAGTGATAGTGGTTAGGATTATTGTGGTTAAAATGGTGACACTAGCAACTCGGGAAGTGTGTCCTTTCAAAGAGTGTTTGAAAGGATACAGATACGTAAATCTAGAGCTCATCCACAGCTGTGGAGCTGTTTCAATTCATAGACATCACTGGTTAGCCATAAGAGTAGCTGTGCTGAGGTTTATCTTTATGCTAAACTCAGATATCTGCATTGCTTATGTTAGATATAAGCAGGAGTAGTTTGGTCTGATGTAAATTTTATTTGGGATGGAAAGGGAAGGAAGGGCTGTTGCCTGGGTAATTGCATCATGTCAGCAGTTTCAGTGACAGCTTGGTCTTGGCTAAAATTCTAATTCTAAGTGTGGTTTTAAAGATGGACCTGTGTTTTTCTTCTTAGTTTTGTATAGGGGTCTTGAACAGCTGTCTCCTGGATGTGATGCTTTAAAAATCCTTTACCTTTCAGAAGTACCTGGTATATCAAAGCAGGCATAGGTAAAGAGGTTAAAAATGTTAGCTGGGGTTACACAAACAATTGCCTGAATTGCTGGAGTTCAAATATCTGACATATTTGTTACAGCTGGTGTTTGCCTGCATGCCTGTCCTTAAGCTGTGACGAGTCCTGGGTAGCCCACCTGCTGTTGTGTGGTGGTCAGCTTGTCACGTGTGCTGCCAAGCTGCTGAGATGTGATACCAGCTGAGGAGTGAGCTCTGGACCCAAGTTCTTCAAATGGTGTTTTAACCTTACATCTCCATCTTAAATAAGAGACCACAGCTCAGTTCATCCCTAGTCTCCTGGCCAAGACAGAATCTGCTGCACATTTAGCTCGCTAAAAGCAAAGGGTTTGTTATTTTAGCTAGTTAAGTAATTGAAGAACAACTCTGGAACAGGTGGGGTGAACCCCCCCTCTGTGACTAGAGAACAACCAAAGGGGTCACCTAGGCTTCAGCTTAGGTTAAATGCCTAAGTCTTTTAGATAGCTCATGTTACACAAAATTATTTTTCACCTTGCTTCTTTGCATTTTGCTTTCATGTTTGTGGAATGGAAGAGTGGCTTGGTGCTGCCTCGAGTAATAACCATCCTTTTTCCTGAACAGTGTGTCGCTGCTGGCATGCAGGGTGTTCTTACTGTGATGAGTTTCCACAAGTGTGTGGTCCTTGGTCATGCTGTTGATCTCTCCTTCTGTGCTGCTGTGGCATGCTGTAATTGTAGCTTCTGGTCGTCTTCTGAAGCCTGCAATGGTTTATGGGGTTGCCTGCTGTGGGCTGTGGCACTGCATTTGGCAGATGTTTTGTGGCATCTGCTAGACACCTTTTCTGCCTCCTTGTGATCTTTAAAGTGTCCAGTGCTGCTGTTCCTCTCTCAGGAAAAGAAGCTGTTGGGAGGAATGTTCAGAGATGTTGTAGAGCAACCCGGAACAACTGTGGATTTGGTCAAGGGCAGGTTACTTAAGTTACAGGTCTCTTGGTTTGAAAGGCTGTCCTTGACCATCCTGAATGGAGACCTTTGATACTGTCCTGCTGCAGTGTATTTGGGAAATGCAACAAGTGCTTTAGCAGTCCCCTTCCTGTGGCCAGTGTGGGTGCCTCTTCTGTGGTCCAGGCATGGCTGGAGTCCTAGAAAGTGCTGGAGGAAGGAGGTATGCTTTTCCCTTTGAGATAAATGCCTCTCATCAGCTGTCTCCCACTGCCTTTGCTCTAACCATGATACCAAAAATTTTCCCTTAGTTTCTGAGAACAGTTCTTCCAAAGACCAAAGATCAGAATTACTTTAAATTAAACCAAGTAATTTAAAAGACCTGAGGCAAATGCTCTTAAATCAAAGATGCACAGAATAAAGTGTTGTCTAATCCATCACCAAAACCCAACTGAACTAGATAGCAAGAGGGGAATGTCTCACAGGAGCAGTGAAGACAGTTCAGGAAATAACATAAGCTTGTCTTCCTCTCCTCACGCAGGAATTTCTTGTTGCACTGCTGGTAACAGGCCTCTCAAAATGCAGCCTCCCAACTGGTGACTTGCATTGCTCTGATTTAATATTATCTTGGCAGTTTTTGAAAGTCCAGCTGTGAGTCTACTTTATTATATTAGCCATGGGGTCCTATTTTGTATTCACAGAATGTTTGCTTAAACACAATATCCTGGGAAGGGTAATAATCCATGGCAAATATGATATAGCCACTGAATGCCTTATTTCATGGAGCTCCTAGTCTTTCTCCCTTCCCTGAAGAGCTCTTAATTATTTTTCTAGCCTCTTGATGCAGTTGTTCTCTGTAAACATGAGGATTTATTTCTGTCTTCACTCCCTTCTTTCCTGCTGTTGTTTGCTGCACCGTGATGTCTGGTCTTAAATGTTGAAATTTTTTTGAGGGTGGGGCAATGTCTGTATTCAAGCAGGACAGTGGACTCTCACTTCTAAAATGGTTTGTAGGTGCTACTTGAGTGGAGATAATGAAACGTGAACTGCTTGTGGTGATATATTTGTCTCGTGCTATAAAAAAGAGACAGGTTTAATGACTAGCTGTTAAAATGGCCAAAGCTACTCTCGGAAAAACTCAAAACGTCTGGAATCCAAAGCATTTTTTTCTTGTATGAACTTTTCTGGCTGATGTCATCAACACCAAAAAGTGCTCCTTGAGCTTTGCTGTTGCCTAAGGTGGCTGATAGGCATGACACTAACAACCACAATGTCTCAGTCTTCTGGTGAACAGGGCAGCTGTGGTTGTTTCAGATGATCAGCGTGTCTGAGCGACTGACTGTCTCTGCTAAGCCAAGTGAGCCAGGCCGTTATGAGTGTGCACGTTGCCAAGGATGTTTAGCCTGATCAGGGTGATGGGGAAGAAATGGACAGAGTGTGTTAGTCCAGGGTTCTGCTTACAGAGTGCAAGAGGCATCTCAGCAAAGATGCTTCTTTCTGTGGCTGAACGTGATCTACCAGAGTGCTGCATACAGAGGGCATGTATGTAGCTATTGATTGTCTCTTCAAATAGCTGTCTGTTCCTATGGAAGTACGAATAAGCAGCTTTGCAAAAGTTTTCTTGTATATATGTCCCAGTCACAGAAAAAAAATTAACACTATTAATAGGCTGCTAAGACTTTTTGTTTGCTTTTCCTTTACACCCAAGTCATTTCCTTTCTCAGCAATTTTATTTATGTCTCAAATATGACATCTCAACAAATGATGTCCCAGTACCTCATCCCACTTTCTAGAGGATTTGGGTTAGAATCACCAGATATTGAAAAACCCCAACATCCTTCAAAAACCCCTGAGCCCTCTAAACCTTTGCAGAAAAAAGAGCATGCAGCGATTTGCATGCAGGATTCTTGGCTCCTTTTTTGTGGCCTCTGCACTAACAGGACTGCAGTGCAATGGAGAAGCTGTTGCTTGTTTGCCTTCCTTTGTTTTGGAGAATGACTTTCCAGGAGTAGATTTGTAATGGCCAGTACATTCCTTCTCTTGAAGCCTCCTAGGGTGATTTGATCTTTAGATGACATTTTAACTGTGAGAAAAAAGCATTTGTTGTCTTTCTCGGTATTTGTTGTGCTTGATGCAGTTTAGTAGAAACGGTAACCAGTTCCAAATTGAAATAATGGCAAACTTTTTTTCATCCTCCAAGTGTAACCATACCTGAGATAATTAACTCCATAGGAAGGATTCCTGAAGTACGTCCCCTCAGTGTGACTGCAGGTGTACCTGCCTCTTTGTGGTTATGGCAGGACAAGAGACACTGGCTTTTATTTTAACCACTTTGATTCTGTGGATGATGTGGAAGGTAGAAATGAAACCGGGAAACTTGCTCCGTCTGTCCTTGACTTCTGCTGCGTGGCTCCTGTCTTCTGCCCCTGCTCTGCAGTGATGCTCTCTGAAGGGACATGCTGGAGCTGCAGAGCCCCAGGATGCTGCCGGCTCCCCGGGGGAAGAGCTGCCAGGTGAGTTACAGCACAAAAGCAAAACTGCAGGGAGCTAAGCCAAGCCTGCATTGTGCTGTTGCACACCAGGACTGCAGATTGATGTGGGGGCAAGAGGCCGACCTGGCAGGCCTGGGGGAAACAGAAGTGTTGCTCATCACAGCAGACTGGGACAACAACAGGGGGGTTGCTAAAAATTCCACCAGAAACATGGAGTGTCCAGCAGCTCTGTTACAGCTAGGCCTAACGTGGCCTGATCAAGTTGGGCTTTATTGGCACGGGAGTGGAAATGAGAACAAGGATTATTGAGGCTGTCACACAATACTAAGATTGAAAAAAACCCAAACCAACCAAATAAGAGAGCATGTATGCAGTGATGGTAGGCCTCATGTCTGTTCTAGTGTCTGGTGCTGTGTAGTTCCAGTAACATTACTGGCCACATCCTGTTTTCTGTGATGGAAAATTTCATCTTTTAAAGCTGTGTACAAAGGTGCTGTTTTTAAACCTGAGTTAGAAACACAGTACATGTCTCCCATTTTGTTTTAAATCTGGAATATCTAAAAGGAACAAAACTGTCAGGGAGAGAGTGCATCTGTGTCCTCAAAAAGATGTATTTAGGAATGAATGAATGATGGACAAATGGTTTAATGTCCTATGTTCCATTAATTTAACAATATTCATGCCACAGGAAGACCTTAAGGTGTTTTCTTGTTTGTCACTTCACCTTTCTGAATGCTGGCTAAGTCCTGCTTTTTCTAATTTATTGACATACTATTTTTGAGAGATAAACACACATTAAATTTACTGTGTACCGTAGTGGAGCAAACAGAGAGGATCACTTTTTCTGTTAAAGTGTTTCCTGTAGAAAACACAGGGCTACTAATTAAGCAGCAGTATTAACTAGGTGTGGCAACATGTGTGGATAGAACTTTGATAGCAATTCCGCATGTTTCTTGCTGTGCTGCTTTAATTTTTTTTTTTTAATGTAAGGGTAGAATTTTCTGTTAAAGTAAAGGGCATTCTGCAGCTAACCTATCTAGACCTTTTGAAAATCCAGCTTGTTTCATTGCAGCATGCCTTCAAAGAACACCTCTGGAAACCTGCTTGATAACTGGTAACTGATGGAAAATTAGAGAATAAACTCCATTAATTCACATTCTTTGTGAAGAGCAACAAAATGAAAGATTCTGTAAGGAAACAGAATTTTCTGAATTATTTTTACTGTGGAGCATCGTGTGGAAGTAGCATGAAAGGTTGTTTGTAGTGGTGATTTTGTAGCCAACACAGTGGAATCAAATCTTGCAAGCCAACACTTCTTATTCCCAGTTATTTGTTTATTTTCTTTGACTTCTGAGATATTTTAGAAAACTTGTCCATATTTCTGAAAATGTTCATATGACTAGGATAATTAAAAACCAGGTAAGAAAATGAATGTGTTTGTGATAGAAGGCTAGAGCAGGATGGGTAAGTGAAGCCACTCAGTTTTGGTCAGCGAGGCTCCTTCTGTTATCAGTGTAGAGATACAAGGGCTTCTCCAGACAGTGATTGAGATAATCCAGATTAGGCTCTTCCTCTGAATCTCTTTGTGGAGACTGCTGTATCTTTCTGTTGATTGTTATTTAGCTCTGAATTCAAGTAATTAGTCACTTGTCTACATCTAAGCAGTATGAATATCCCCTGCTGCCATGCTCCTGAGGAACATGATTTAGAAGGGGTGAGGCTAGTTGGGAGGGAATAAATAAAGGGAGCACTACAAAAGTTCAGAATTTCAGTATACACTAAGTGAGAAGAAAAAAAAAAAGTCTTATAGTGCCAAGTGCAGGGACTTTGAACTTCCCTTGGAAAGTTTTGCCTTGACACTTCATTAGTTTTATTGCTTGAGTTTTGGCACGAACCCAGGCACGGCAGTATAATGTCTGCATGGACAATGAAGACTCCATTTATAATTGTTAGAATAAAAACCTATCAATGTGATTTAAATGTGCTGTATCAGTAAGTGCAGTTCTCCATCTCTGAAACTGTTCAGTGGATCTGTGTTAACCTGCTCATCAAGTCCTCTTAGAAACTATCTTTTGCCTATCATTCCATGTTGCTTCCACAAGCTATCATTCTAAATTTGTGCTACAGTATAGGTCCCCTATAGAAAACATTGTGAGGGGGATATATGTTCTTGATTTTGGCACTGGCTGCACTGTCAGTTGACACTGGTGACTTCTCAGTATATTGCTGGATGACCACATCAGGCAGGAATGCCACCGCAGGGATGGGGGAAGGATGTTCCCTAACCAGCAGTTGCAAAGTATGGGGATTTCAGAACTGAAGAGAACAGGACTAGGCCAATGTCCCCTTTTCCTGTTTACTGTATCAAGAATTGAAGTAGTAGCTTCCAGATATTGTAGAGCATATGACATTTCTTCCCAGTATAATAAATACTATTTTCTCCCCTCCTTTTTTCTTCTTCTCATTTTTTAATTTTTTAGTGATAAAAAAATGTAAATTGCATTGACTGGCTCAGTGGGTATATAATGAAAAAAATTAATAGCTAGATAGGTTCTTGTTTAGTATTCATAGTATGATGTTTTCTAGGAAATAAGATTAAGCTGTTGAAGCATCCAGAGAGGCACTTTTTTTTTTTCCTTGGGACTTGTGATTTCATTTAATTATGTATTTTTATCCTTACAGCTAAGCATGTCATGCGTCTTCAGCCTCAAACTGTATCACATGAAAGATTAGTTATTATTTCATGGCTGATGAAATCAGCAGAAGCAGATTCTCTTTGGCTGTAGAAAACTGGTGATGCTCCCTGCTTTGTGTGGGCAGGGAAGCTGACTTAATGATGACCCATCAAGCAGTATCGTGATAAGGTGATGTGTATCCCAAAATCTGAAGTTTGCAGCTGGACTGTGACTCATGGAGTGTGCTGCAGGCTTCCTCTCCTTTCCCAGCCTTTGCCCAAGAAAGCATCGCACTGAGTTGCCGCAGTGGACTTGGTGGGGAAACATGCAGCTGAAATGTTTGTTTTTCTTTAGGTGTGGTAGCTGTTGTTTACATCTGATAAAGGCTCTCTGGAACTGAAGGGTTTGCAGCTTGTTGAAGCATGATGTTTCTAGGTATTTTTCTTTCCACATTTAGTTATAGGTAGGTCTTGAAACAGTGCATGCTTCTAGAGTAGAAAACTTAATAAAGATGGGGAAAACATAATAAAAGGGAACAACAACAAAATGCTTTTAGGAGATGGAGGAGGTTCTCTGTGAACTCTGGGAGATAGCAGTGGGTCTTTCAGGCATGGTTGAAAATAGGAAGGATGATCGCAGTTATCCAAAAGGTTTGTGTGTTGACAGACACTCGGAAATCCTGTCACTGGGTTCCAGAGAGGGACAGGAGGGTACTAGGAAGGCAACCAGGCCATGTACAAACAAACAAAGTTTTCCAGGGGAACACATTGTGTGGTCTATGCCCACAGCTGTTTTATCTGCACAGGGAGAAGCAGTAAAATGCTTATTTAAATATTTTTTTTACCATTGAAATGTACATTTATCTGATTGGATAAAGGTTGGATAATGCTCTCTGAAAGGAATATGATGCAGTTGCAACTGTTTCCTTAAGGCTTTGCCTTTTCTAATTCATATGAATATCTGTTTAACCAGCCACCTTCCTGGCGGACCTTGAGTTCTGCTTTCCTTGCTTTTAATAGCATTTTTCTCAGTTCACTGCAGTGAAGTAATAAAGATTTTAAGGCTTTGTTTACCACAGGTTTGCAGAAAAATTGTCATTGTACAAAAGCAATTTAATATCCTCATGATCATAAGGCCAAGCTATACTATTGAGGAATTGCATTGGTTTTCACTGGATTTGAAGGCCAATGCTGATGCTGAATACCAGAGGCTTGCACATCGCAGCCATCCCACGAAATGGGGGTGTTTCATGTGACATTTCTCTTATAAGATTGCATTTTGTAGAGTTGCTGCCTTGTGCTTATGGCATGAGTGTGTGGTGGTTTTGCACTACATTGGTTCAATTGGATGAAGATGTTTGTTCAAAAGTCGGTGAGAGCTGTGTTAATACTGTGACTCTGGATCCCAGAGACCAGCCAGTGTGGGGTACTGCGTGGTTACACATAAGAGTAGGATGAAATAATCCCCCAGATCCTGTCTGCTCCTGGTTTGTCCCATCTCTCCTGGCAGCGGGGTGCAGAAACAGTGCCCACGTCGCGGCAGCGGGTGGACGACAAGGAAGTGACGTGTGCCAGTGATTAACACCAGGCAGCAAGAACAGGATGTTCAGATCACTAAGGAACATGAACTTTCCTACTTTTTTTTTTTTTTATCTGCTATTGTTTTAAACTGACCTGCTGCTTTCTTAGCTGGTGTCATTTTCCTAGAGGAATGTGAAGTCTGTGAGTGTAACTTCAAAACAAAGAAACAAGTAATCATTTCATAACAGTGAGGAGTCAAAACACATTTGTTAAAATGAGGAATTTTTCCTCAACAGGAGGGCAAAATGTGTCAGTAAGGTGAACAGTGGTAATGTACTCACTGTCAGGTAACTGAGCTGAAAGCAAGTCTCTGTTTATGCTTTGTTTTCATATTGCTGGCTTGGCTCCTGATTTCCTACCTTTCACTTGCTAGCATGTTAAGCCAAGTGAATATACTCTTCGTTTGGCATTTAACTCCCTCTATTCCATCTCTTTGGAACATGGATGTTGGTAGTGCTCTTAGAAAAATCCTATTTCAAGGAAGGATTTCTCCGTTCTTAATTAGCTTTGTACTGAAAATCACTACTTATTTATTTGCAGCTCCTGTTCATCAGTAGATAGTGGGGGTTTTTTTAAGGAAAAAAATGTGCATTTATACAGCTTTTCACTTTGTATCTTTGCAGATGCCTCACTGTTAAATGTTTCTGTTGGAATGCATGTAAAACTCAGCAAATGAAAATAAACTTGTATTTGCTTTATAATGATCTCTGGCTTCACATTTAAAATGTGGCTCACACTGAGCAGTTCATTTGTACTTCATTTTGTCAGTAATAGGACAATTTTTATATAACATTAAAACAGCAGGACTGAAAGTGACAGCATTGCTCTAGTTCCGAGATGCTTCAGTCATTGGACAATAAATTTGTAAAGTGAAAGTAATGTGTTTATGAATTTTGGAGTTTCACCTCTAAGTTGTGATAAAATGGCATTATCCAAAGTAGTGCCACTTACCCCTTCTTACCTTTGCATGATGAGGAATCCCACCCACACCGTGAGTGATATGGCTGCTGGTACTTCCTTATCAAATCAGTCAGTGCAGTGTATTGTTGGGAGGTAAACAAAGACACAAAGGTTGAGTGACTTGCTCAGGAATGTGCTGGCAGGGGAGAATTCAGGCATCAGGGCCTGGCTGTCAGTAGAAGATGGGACTGGGAAACATCAGTTGTGCCTTGGGACTGCATAAACCATTGGGAGATGAGGAAATGTGTCTGTGCCAGAGGTGAGACTTGTGGCACAGACATAAGTGACTTGTGTGCAGTTGCAAAGGAGGATGTCTGAGGCAGTTCCATATGTTGAACTGATGTCATAATCCCTGGTATCTGGAGCTCCTTATCTGGTTACATAAAATAGTCAATTTTTTTACCTGGTTTTTTTTCCTTTTTGAGATATTTTCCCTCTGTTTTCAGCTGTCAGGATACTATTTACTGGCAAGTATTGCAGGCACAGAAACCAGTACCATAACTGCTTGATAGTGCTGGCTGTTCTTGCAGGAAAAGAGGAGTCCTGTTAGTTACTGGAGCAAAGAAGGTGTGTGTAGTAGCAACCAGGGTCTGAGATGGGCTGGCTGAGGATGCTCCTGTTTTCATGGATTTGATGAGTGGCAGGCCTCTCTCTAAGGTGTCAACAGCCAGCATTTCCTCTGGGAGCTCTACTAGCTGCATGTTAATGAGGGGATGTCCATACTCAGAAGGTGGCTCTGCCTATCTCTGCTGCCAGGGTTTGCGTTGCTGCTCCCCGACTGCTCCAAGTGCCTGGGCTGGGCTGCAGCCACCTTCCTGCAGGTCCCCTGCCTTCTCCTAGCTCTCTAGCACTCCAGGATCAGAGAAAACTCACCTTTGACCTTGCATGAATTCCTTAGGGAAAGGCTTCCCAAGGAGGACAGCACTTTCTCATTATTAACGTAATCAACTTTTATTCAGTTGAGAGGCTGGATTGTTATAACTGCTTAGAGTTCAGCAGAAAAGCTGTTGACTCCAAAGCAATAGGAAGAGCTGATTGCTTATGGGCAATAACTATCTGCTATGGGCATAAATTATTTACAGGGGGCTTTAATTGTCAGAGCTCTTGAGAGAATAGGAGGTTAGTTGTATCCTATGGCAGGGCTGCCTTGTTCAGCCCTGCAGGGAGAGAGGTAAAGGTGAATGCAGAAAACATGACTTGTTTGAACAAAATTTTTGTGGGTGCCCACTCCTAACGCAAGGAGTTTCTGTTCTCCCACTGTGGCTCTTCATGGCCATCCCAGCTTCACAGGTTGGCTGGTAGTTTTTGCTGGAGCAGCAGTGCTCTCTTCCCATCCTTGCTCTGGTGATGAGCTGCTGTGAAAAGTGCTGTGTTTTCAGAGAAGACTGTGTCCATGGAAAAGCACACTTTTATGTGTTTGGGTCCCAAATATGTGCACACATGACGGCCTGGACTAAGAATACATTGAGGAATTACGTGTGTATGTGTTTATTTTATATGCTATATGTAAAATAAAGCCTGCAATTAAATGTCTTCTAGGATTTGGTCCATAAGTGGCTAATCAGTCTGTAAAGCATTTGGTAAAGGTACAAAGCATTGTGGTTTTGCAGAACACAAAATCAAGGTGCTTAGTATCCTGTCTATGTGCCAATGAGACTGATTGCAGTGGAGAGCTTAGAAAATTGGTCATAGGTCTATGAGATGGTTTGAAAAGCTACAGCATTGGAGGGTTTTAAATGTGCTCAGAAGAGAAATAAGACTCTTATAAACTTGCTTTAAATGTCTCCAAGATATTTGGGGAAAATACAGTGGTTTTTTTTTTTCACCCCCCTGCCCCCTTCATTCAGCAAGTGATAGGTATAGAGCAATGTTGTAGACTGTTGTTTTCAAGTTGTTTTTTAGATGCTGGTATACTGTACTTTAGTGTGTGGGAAGCATAACTAAACAGTTACATCATAATTTCTGACATGACTAGTACTGTATTTGTAACCACAACATCCCATTAACTGTTTATCTAACCTAGAGTTACTTCCTCCAGAGGAAAGCATTGCATGCATAAATTCTTTCCTTAAGACACAGAGGCATTTATAAAGAAAAAAAATGCCATGAATGCATAGCCAAAAGTTGAAAGTGTATGCAAGTTACTTCAAGGTTAAGGCAGCCAAGTGCTCTCCAGGAATAGGGCTTATGTGAGAATTCTACAAAGCACCTCCTGCTCAAAGTGCTTCGGCTCTCAGAGGGTGCTGCTGCTTCTGTCTGGAGGGTCTAGAATTCTGTTACCTCTTCCCTCCTTTTTGAGAACATAACATCTTGTGGATTTAGGCAAGCACACTCTTTGGATGCCTGCTCAGTAAAGAGTTTGAAGATTTGATCCAGAGCATAGAAGGCTCCATATACCATAGGAGCAGGAGCAGCAGCAAGGGATCCAGGGCCTTGGATGTTTATGTGACTGGTAGTATTGCTCACCAAAACTTTAATCTCCTGTTTTGAAGCTGGAATAAAGCAACAGAACAAAAAGATTACACTAATGACATAATTACAATTTTTTTTTTTTTTTGGCATTGACAGGGTGCAAAATTATATGCAGTACTACAGTTAGGGTGTTTTTGAGCAAAAGGAAACATACACCAAGGTAACAAAGCTTGCTATTGAAATGAGGCCGTAGTAATATTACAACTTTATAGAAGAATTTGTGCTGTGATGAGTTACAACCAAAATGTTCTTTATTCCTTGATTAATCTTTAACTTGTGGGACAAAAAAGAACATTCTTCTTAGAATAACGAAGTTGCTTCTGCAGCAGTAATGCCTCAGTCAAGGCAAAAGGCAGTGAAGTATTGCTACAGAAGACAAGGATGTGAGAGGGAGCAATCCAAAAGCAAGGAAGAGTACTTACAGGACATAAAAGCTGCACATACTTAACACAAGCTAAATCGTAGATTGGGGAAGTCCTGCCAGTTCCATTCATACTCTAGCAGGCCTGATGCCTCAATCTTGCTTCCTCTTTATTGACTCAGAGTCTAAAGATTGGCTGGAAGAAATGAGCACAGCCTAGGAATCCAGCTCCAGGAGCCTAGGGGAAGAAGGACAAAAGAGAGAAAAGCGGAGACCTGTGCTCCAGCTGACATGGAGAAATTGGCTCAGGAGTTTCTACCAAGTTTACTGTTTGAGCTCCAGTCTTACGTGTGTGGTGACACTGGTTCAGCAGGCTCGGGTGCCTGCCTGTGAAAGCCCCTGAACCACAGAAGTGTACTGGGCCTGAGTGAGGAGCAGGGGTAGCACTGGCTCTTGCTGCCCCTATGGATCAGAGGAGACTGGGCAGCAAGGACTGTGCCTTGCAGGCAGCCCATGCAAGCCTGCTGGACACGCTGCTGCTTTGTGCCTTGCCCCTTCTCTGCTGCCTGGGAGTTGGAGGTTTCCTTCGAGCTGGTCTAAATGCATTCTCTGTTCTGGTTAGCTCAGCTCTCGTGCCTCATCCCAACAAACACCCTTACTCAGTTCAGTGGGGAAAGCCTGGCCTCTGAGGTGGCCATCAGGCATTTTACCAGCTTCAGCACAGGCTTTGAATACCTCTCTGAACAAACCCAAGATAAGCATTCCACAATGAGCTGAAATTCACTTAAGTAACTCCTCCGCTCATGTTTTCTGAAAGTGTAAAATAAACCTTGTAAAATGTGCAGTGTAATAAACCTCAAACCCTTATTGCTCATTATCTCTCCAGCAAATTCTCTGGTGCCTCTAATATTTGCTGGTACAAGCTGAAGGCTGTGAATAGCAGAGAAATGAGCTTTGAGTGGTTTGCTGTGAATGTTCCTCATCATGAGGTTTACTACTCAGAGTACTGCCATTCATCACCTACTTTTTCTTGTCTTTAACAGTTCATTCACAAATCTGACATTAAGTTGATAGTTTTGAGAACCAGCTTCTCCTAATTCATACATAATAAATCCAGTGACACTCAGCATTCCTTAAAAAGCCAAACTTAAATTCAGTAAAGTATTTCTGAGCTATATGAAGAAGACATCTATGTAACTCATAATTTAAAAAATACAGTCTCGTGCTTTGAGTTATGTGCTCTACTGTCTTTTTCATCATTATTGCGACATTATTAACCAGTACTTTAAGTCTTTTAAATATCACATGAATATTTTTTTGATAATAGAAACCTTTTCTCAAAGTTTCAATGAATTTATGCCATACAGAAGACACAATGAGATTAGTGACTTTAAGTGTTGGTGTAGCATAAAAATTTGAAGTTTTATTGGAGTAAAGAGTTTCTATAAACCACAATTAAAGAATTTATTAGAATTCAAATTAGGATTCACATTAATCTGACAAAATTCAAATAGGCAGTCAGCAGTAAAAAATAGGAGAGAAGAGTGTGATCAAATGATTTGTAAGATAGAAGATACTGTGTGGAAAACTTCACAGCACCAGAGTTTTACGTCCAGAAAGGAGACAGAGGAGTCCAATAACTTTATTCAAATAAAGGGAGAGTCAATTGGGCATTCCCCTGGCATCTCTTGAATTATTGGGGATAAAAAGCCCCCTTTTTATCCTAAGTTCCCGAATGCATCACCCTCTTCCTTTCCCCATTGCCTGAGGTACTCGGAAGATACAGATTTCCTGAACTGCCTGCTCCATGCCCCTCCTCTAATATGCACCCCCCTTCTGTTATATTAAAGAAAGAAAAAACCTATTCATAATTCTGTTAAGTCTTTGTTCTTTTTCCCTAAGTTCAGGAATTTCACACGGCCTTGGCTGAGCAGCAGTCCATGTAAATTAGTAACATTTTCTAGAACTGATAGCTTCTTCACTCACTTCCCTGTCTATAAGTTCCTAGCCGTACCTACAAGCAGATTTTCGTGGTCTGTTTGTAAGGATGCATTCGTCTTATTCCTTTCAATATTATTCCAAGTCTCATCAACTAATCATTGACTTTAAAAATTGTTCTATAAATATGATACATTAGGGGGTCAACAACTAACGCTGTATTAAATACTGCTGGCGTTTTTGGTTCAAGGTTTGTGGTTGGGGACGTGTTTGGTTTGGGTTTTTTGAGGTTTTTTGTTCTTTCTGATAATATGTGCCATTTGCTGAAAAAATAAAGTGATTTTGTTGCTTAAGTTTCCAGAGCCTATCCAAGGCTTTTCTTGACAGACAAGTTTTCTTGGACATGTCAGGCTTGTGCAGTGGTTGACGTCCATCTGTGTTAGATAATTCCTATTCCTTAGTTCTGAAATAGCATTCATTCCAAATACGCAGTTACCCTGGAGTACTTTTTTCCTTTTGTAATTAACTATGCTGGTGTTTTCTCTCCTGTCCTTTGGGATAAAGATGTAAACCTTTGTATTAATTTCTATTCCATTTATGAAGGAAGTTCCTCATAAAAATTATTGGATCGTTTTGACTTCACTGTGAGGAAAGGATATTTTGTAAATGGACAAGTCACTTTTCTTGTACATCAAACAAGAAGGCTCCTCTTAAACCCAGTGAGTTGGTTATGGTATCATCCAGCCTTCGTTGGCCAACAGTCTCTATCACAATTAGCAGGACTGGGGCAGTGATCATCCCCCTACTTGGCACTGGTGAGGCCATACCATGAATGCTGTGGTGAAGGTGAGGGGCCCACAGCTGAACACAAGAAGGACTCTGAGGTGCTGGAGCATGTCCAGAGAAGGGCAGTGGAGCTGGGGAAGGAGCACAAGTCTGATGAGGAGCAGCTGAGGGAGTTGGGGGTTTATCCTGGAGAAGACAAGGCTTTGCAGGGACCTCATCACTCTCTAGAACTGCCTGAAAGGAGGTTGTGGCAAGATGGGAGTCAGTCTCTTCCCCCAAGTAACAAGCGATAGCACAAGAGAAAATGACCTCAAGTTGTGTCAGGGGAGCTTTGAATTGAATACTGGGAAAAATTTTTCACTGAAAAACTGGTCAGGTATTGGAACAGGCTGCCCAGGGCAGTGGCAGAGTCATCATCCCTGGAGCTATTTAACAGAGGTGTGGATATGACACTTGGGGATGTGGCTTACTGGTGGATTGGGCAGTGCTGGCTTAATGGTTGGACAGGGTAATCTTAAAGGTCTTTTCCAATGTGAATGATTCGTTTTTTTTTTTTTTTAGTAATTAAATCATATTAATTTAAATTAAATTAATTACCATCCATAATTAAAAAAGAAAACCAGAAGGAATCCACAGCAATTGTGGATGTTTCCCCTTCTTTCTTCTTTTAAAGTGTAGTCTTTATAATGTAGCTACCCTGAACATGTTTAATCTGCAATAAAGGTTTCTATCCAAAGTTCTTAGAGCCACACAGCTTATGGGTGTCAATCTGCACCAGATCCCAGGCTTGTGCTGCCCTCCCAGCAGCCTCACCTTCCGCCTAAAGCTGATGTGTCAGCCTGATTCTTTAATTAATTAGATGTTCTGCTGCTGTGCTTACGGACTTAGTTGAATTCATGAATTAATAGTTTTGTGATTTCTGTGGAGGAAGAAGGTCGTATGTTGGCTGTACAAGAAATGAAATTTTTCATTTCTTGTAAGTTTAGGTTACTGAATGTGTGGCAATAAAAGCACTGTTACTGGTAAGGATTGTGTAATTATGATTATTTTCTGAATTAATTTGTTCCTTACAGCACTTTTCCCTTTTTATAACAGTATTTATTTTAGAGAGAAGTTTTTGGTGGCTGTTTTAGTGAAGATCTGATTTACATGTTTTAATTCAGTTCAAAAAACTTCAATACCGAGAAAAAGTTTTTTTTTTTTTTCTGTCCTGCTTCCTGTTACTGGTTTTTTTCATACTCTTTACAGTAGCACCCACAGTGTGCTATTTGAAAGCTGCAAGAACAGAGTGAAACAAGTAGGGCTGAGGACTTATTCATCCTGGCAGGCTTTGGGGTGTCAGGCAGAGATGGAGGGGTGGGAGGGGAAGGATTGGCTGTGGGGACAGCAGGCTTCTCGTTTCTGTGGCTCCTAGGTGTTGCAATGGGCATGGGCATTCTTCTACTTAGGATCCCTGTGCTCATGTTGTTTTGAAGGGAGAAACGGGTGCAGGTGTAGGATAACAAATACCAAAATCCTACTGCACATGCCTACACAGAATACATAGTACAAAGCTAAGTGCAGTAGGGAGCTGCTGTGAAGGGCTCCCATGTACAATTGTTAGAGTTTGTTTTGGAAAGTGTGTGTTTCTTACATGTTCCTGTATAGCCATTCTAGACTCTTAAAATAAGGTTTTTTTGTATGTACCATATTGTTTAAAGCTTTAATTTGCACAACCGAGTAGCCAGAGTGCTAAAAGAAGCACACCAAGTACAATTTCAGTCAAGTTGATTTTATTGTAAATGTCTCCCGTACTTCTAGTTCCTAGCAAGTTGCCCACTGTAGTAATAAGAGCAAATGACTTGCATTTGAATCCCTCAGAGTAAAATCAGCCCTTTTAAGTACATCTAAATGACAGCTGCATTTGCTGAGGATGGCCGTACCTCCAGAAAGGCTTCATGTTGAATCCCGAAGAAGAAATGATGACTGACCTTTATTTGTTATAGTTTGGATAGTGTATCTTCTTTCCTGCCACTCATCTGACCTGGGGTGAACTGCCTGACTTTGTGGGGACATATTTTGTGGAGAGGCCATCGTCTTCTGGATTAGAACTTTATTAGAGAGGTCTTACAGGGAGGAGTTAAACCAGGAGGAAGCCCTTGGGAATGCAGTGGAAAAGAGGATAATCAAGAAGGATATTTCTTTTTAAAGCAGGTGGTGAGTAGCAGGAATTACATAATCTCCCTGGCTGGAAATCACCTTGCTTTCCTACCTATATTACAGTTTTGTACACGCAGTGGCAAGCTGTTAGAGCTCATGAAGTAACCATGCTGGTAGGTTAAAAATATTTAGGAAACATGCTGCTAAGTACTTTGGGAGTTTATTGAAATAGTAGTTTATTTAAATAGAAATTATTCATGAAATCAGTAATTCTTAAACTTGTTTTTCTGCTCTTTAAGTGCCTTTTTGAGGCAAGATTCCTTCTTTTTCAGGCTCGGCATTCAAAGCATAAGTCTAACATTGCATTTCTGCCAAGTGTTGCAGGCTTTTCTTGGGAATGGTGGCATTGGATCAAAGTGTGTTTTCACTGACTGATGGTACACTTTCCCACATGGCCTAGGTTAACTTTTAATTTCTGGGGTTTTTTAAGCAAGCGGTAGTGTTGAGGAATGATTTATGGGAGTTTGAAAACCAGGTGAACTGGCTGAATAGAAAATTGGACGGGACTTTTAAGACATTTCTTTGGCTTTCAGGCCTGCTGCCTGCTGTTGCTGCCAACGGTAAAATAGCCTTTAGTTGACCTCTTCCATTTCTTTGAAGGTTGTTTTTGACTGTTTTCTATACTGATATAAGAGGAAGTTCCTGAACAAGTTTACATTGTGCTACATGTCCCTCCTTGTTTCTTTTCCTTAAATCTTTGACTAAAAGTATGTGACCACATGGGGTACAAGTAACTTGCAGACTTTGTAAATCACTGGCAAGTTCAATGTATCCTAATGTTTCTTAAACAGATGCAGGTATCTCTTTTAGGTCTAAACATAGCCTGGCTGTCTAGTGAAGTACAAAACTTTTATGTTAGTTGTTTATATAATACAGTATAAAATTTTTATGAGTTATCTGGGCTCTATTTCAGCAAAGTAGGTTATCACATGCTGAAATCCAGCTATTCATGCAGTACCTATACTTCAGTGTAGGGTTATGTGTTCAAGGGGCTTCTCAGGCAAGAGTTAAAAAATTTACAGGGCTTTTTTCTTGATTTTTTTTTAATTGAAAAAATCTCTATGGCTAGAGACTTAGTTGTGCTGTATGAATTGTTTCAGGTTTATTCTTGATGTCTTTGCAAATAATGTTTGCTTGGGGTAATTATTTTCTTCCTATGCAGTTACTATCTGAATATTATCAGTCTTAAGTCTTAGTTAATAATTGATAGTCTGTCACTGAGCAAACTTTTTCCAGGGTAAGGAAGAAGGTTGGAAAGAAATCGTTTGTTCTCTGAAGTGATAGAAACGTTTGGACTTGTCTGTTTAGTTACTTTTGCACGGACAATAAAGGTGTGTCAGGTGATCTGGCAGTGGGGTTCCTCCATGGATTGCTTGATGCTAGGAAGCATCAAACATTGCCTAAGTTTTGCTTAAGTGTGTTCCCCTCTCTTCTGGGCTATTAATGGTGGTAAAAACTTTTTTTTTTCTGACTGTTTCAGAGGATTTTGGTGTTTTTCAGAGCTGTGAATTTGCACAAAACTGCTTTGTCTCAACAAAACTGTTTCTGAGGCATAACATAAACCCAGAGAAAAGAGGATATCCTGGGGTCTCCCCAGGTGACTTCTGAAGAGACAGACTCAAGAGGACTTTGTGTGTTAGCTTTACACTCTGGCAGAGGTCAGACAGCTCAAGGTGCCTTTTGACAAGCCTGGGCAAGAAACTCTCAGGAAACAAAGAACTGTCCCAGCCTGGGGTATACTGATGGATATTTTCTAGTTTCTTTTGAATATTTTTGTCTGGAGTAGTTTCACAGGACCACTGAAGCTGTTGACAAACTTAAGTGTATCTGTGATGTCTGTCCTTATCCTGTTTGCTGGATGTCGGAGTGATAGGTGTGTCTGATGGAGCTGTGTTGCACCCTAAATGCCTGTGTGTCACATAGCTGCTTCACTAGCAGCTGCACTTGTTTTTGTTTGCTGCATGTGTGTAGCCATAGGCTTTGCACTGTTTTTTCCTGAGATGTTAGTACCTCATTGTGTAAACAAGCTGTATGACCAAGGGAAGTTGTCAGAAACCTTGGTGAGAGCTACTGTCTTACAGAGGTGTGTGCAGCAGGAGTAACAGGCTGCCAGGGAAGTGCTGCAGGGTGGGAAAGGTAACCGTGGCTCCCAATGGCCTTATCCTGACCATGGCACGTGCGATGAGGCATTGGATCTTGCATCCTTCAGTTAAGCAACTGCTGCTGATGTATACACCCATATTCACCCATTTCTTAGCTGGCCAAGGATGAAAACTCTTAAGCGCTGTTTTATTGCCTGTTTATAGCCTCTTCACTTTCAAAACCAGTTACCTTTGCTCTCAGTGAGCTGGTTAGGATCTCTTGCACAGAGGTATCTCCTGCATATATCTTTTTTGGTGGCCAAGCCTTTAGAAGTGCTACATGAATCCTAACAAGAAGAGCTGCAGGCCTATCTGTTAGCAGATACGCAAGGTATTCCAGTTTCTTAGCCAGGGAATTCTTTGCTGTACTTCTTGCTTTTTAGGAAATGGAAGACCTCCAGGATTTATTAAACAATTCTTAATAATTATTGTTTGCAATTGCATTTTGAGTATTTCAGCTTGACTTATCATCTCTGTACAAGAAAGTACTCTTTCAACACAGTAAGAGAGAATCTGGTCTTACAAACTGCTTGTTTGCAGTTTCTCGTTGAAACAGTGTAATAAAATATGAAGTAAATGACTTCTAGAAGAAGAATACAAAACAGTATCTGAACGAAGATCTGTATCAAGAACTTCTTGAGAATAAAAGTTTTGCTGTGGGAGAAGTTTCTTTTAAAGACTTTAGGAAAATCCCCCCTTTTTAAAAAGAAATTTAAGTGGGAAATGTTTGGAGGAAGCCACATTGTCACATCCCAAACATGTCTCAAAATGATCTAATAACAGATGAAGAGCTTTTTGTTCTCTGCCTTACCTATGCCAAACTTTATAGGAGTATGGAGAAAAGTCATCAGAGGATAAAATGATTAATACCTATCATGGGTAATAATGAGTTATCATTTTTATTTTGCTTCATCAAACAAGGCACTAATTGCATTCTGTAAATGTTGTGATTCTCCTATTCTCATGGTAGGTTTTTATTTCTTATTACCAATTATGTACTTGAGTTGATTACAGTAGAGCAAGAACAACTACAGTAATTCCAATCATATCTTATTATTTTTAAACCTAGTACTACTCATGCAACAGAATCCCTGCATTTTTTCAGTCTGCTTCATGAAGGTTCAATTCACAAAGCAATTTGTACTGATTACCCAGTGAAGTATGACAATGTGAAATACACAGTTCCAAAATAAAATTATATCCCCATAATCTCTTCTAGTTATTCGGTGCCTTTTGCTGATTCACTATTACAGAATTCAATAGGAAATAAATTATTTCAAACAGATATCTTGCAAAATCTCAGTGAATGGAGAAGTGGGCTCACTATAGGTTTTGTGAAATAAATGACATCTGTAGTCTGTGGGTTTAAAAAGATGCAGGTTCAAGACATTGGGATAATGTGAGGTGGAAAAACATAATGTACTAAAACAAAAAGTGAAAAAGGAATAATTTTTTTGTATTGAAAAACATCAGTAGAGAATACTCTTAGCCTTACTTCTAGTTCCCACTGCAGGAGAACTTGGCTGACATGAACACAGAAAATTAGTGACTACCTTCTCCTAAACAGAAAAAATTTTTGTCTACTGTTTTGTCTTTGCAATCAGTTAGCAATATCCTTAAAATTAAGTCATTGCTTTAGTGGGTAAAAGGGAAGATTAAGAGAGACATACAGTTTGAAAATACAATAAAAGATGGAAATTTTGAAAAGGGTGGGTTGACAGTTTTGAACTTTATTGAATCCTTTGATTGGGAGTTACTTTGATGTTTAAAGTTAGCAATAGTGTCTCCAGGATGAGCAGGCTGGTTTTAAAGGGATCATCTTATGTGACAAGTACCAATATTGAAGATTGATTCTGTGCTGGATTTATACATTTGTTGACCTATTAATTCTGAGAACTCTTAAAACAAACACTAAGGAATAAATAGGGTTTTCATTTAAACTCACAAAGACTTTCTGGAGTGGCTTTCTCAGTGAGTAGCTACACAGTATGTGTTTAAAAAAGACTACTACTGACAGTGGGCTAAGAAATAAGGTATTTTTAATGCTAGCAAGAGAATCAAATGTTAAAAAACCCAAACCCAAACTGCACAGCACTATTAAATTGTTCAAATGTAGGTCTGGCCACCTGCAGCCAAGTTTTAAATTCCTCAACTTAAAAAATTATTTCTGATGAGCATGTTAATGTACAACAAACTCAGCAGCCCTTCTCTAGTGAGTGATAAATGGGTGTAGGGTTTTCTTTGAGAAGGAGCTGAATTAGCCAAAAAAATACTTCCTCTTCTTCGAGATAGGACTGCACAGATCCTGCCCTCTTAGTTTTTCAAACTGGGCAATTTTAATTTCAGCATGCATGCTGATGTTCTGCTGGTTACAAGTGTCTAATTATTGTGATTATGTGCATGCAGACTTCATCACTTTTTTTTTTTCCCAAATGGAGCTGGCAGTGCAAGATGAGCTTGGCATTTTATCTACTGTATAATTTGCTTGTTTTTATGCTTAGTGTAACAGCTTGCTGAATGAGTTGCCGTAGTGAGATGTAGATAAACAACAAGGGGAGAGTGGGCACCCAGGCTGGTGGGTTCCAAGTGGTCACTGCACGTATGTAAAAGACCTGTCAAATAGGCAAGGGAAGGCCACAAAAGTGAGAGCAAATTCATGCTGCTTGTTCACCTATCAACACCTGAGTCTTTGCTTTTTTCCTCTCATGGAAGTGATTTCTCTGTGGGTGAATGACATCTGTTGATGAAGATGGCCCCGTGGTGGCCAGGTGTGTTCTCAGCTGGTGTTTCCTTGTGGGTAGTGGCTCCTCATCTGGCAGTGGCTGCTTGGGATGCACAGGGTTGTGTGGACCGGACGTCCATTACCTGAGGTCGTGTGCCCCATCGTTTTTGGGATGGAAGCAGCCAAGGATGGTGGCATTATTCTGAGAGCAGACCTGGCTGCTGCCCTGCCACCTGAGCCACAGCAGGCTTGTTTACTGAGATGTGCTTAGAACCAGCTCTCTGAAAATCTAAGATGACTTCAGTCAAAAAGAGGTATGCAAATAAAGTCCTGCCTGCCCCACCGGGACAGAGTGGGAGGCAGAAGCACCTCAAGGGTCATCTGCTGTCAGGACATGGTAGTGGCTCCTTGCTCATCCTGTTGTTGCCCTTGATGAGGGGACCGCCTGTGTGCCTGGCCTGGCCCTCGCTGCTGCTCTCTGCAGTTGTACAGCAGCCCCCTCACCTTTACAGCCTGACTGTGTGTCACACAGTGTATGCTTGACATCAGTTCTGTGTTTACTTCCTTGGTAGCTGCACGTGGTTTACAGTTTTACGTGGAGAAATTTATTGGAGGCCACTGCCACATTCATTTTAACAGCTTCCGTCTGCCACAGATACCAGGCAGTCAATGACTAGATGCCAAAGGCTAATAGTTTTGGTTTCTAGCCCCACAGAGAGCTTGTGACCAGTCCACATTCATAGATGGGGCTGTGCAACTTCAGTCAGACCAGGTGTTAATCCTGGCCAGTGTCCCAAATAGGGGTGAAGGCTCTCCACAGCCATACTTGCTGCAGCTGTGCTTGCTCTCATGTCAGGGAGTCCTTGCTGAGTCTCCACTGTTGGGCTCCTCATCCACCTTCCCCCTGCTTTGCATACACCAAGGCTGTGGGGTGATGCAATGAAATAACCCAATCTCAAGACCTGGCCAAGTTGTTTCCAGCATGAATCACAGGAGGTAAGAGTTCTGTGTGGATCAACTTACTCCTTGGGAAGCTGACTTGGGGTGTGTTGCCGGGAGGCAACTTCCATGACCTGCACTAAATGGTTTTGTGTGCTGCTTGGGTGGCTCAGCATTGCTTGCATGTTTCTGTAAGGGGCCATGCTCTCAATCAGCCTGCCAAGGGCTGTTACAATCAAGTGACAGGACAGCATGTTACAAAACCAATGCATTTCGCCTGCTTTTTTGGGCACGTCCCTTGACAGAGTACAGGAAACTGTGCTAGCAGCCTTCTTTCTCTCATCAAAGAGATTTCAAACCTGTGCAGCAGGACCTCCTGAATTCTGTTTTTCCACTTGACCTTTTTCTGAGTTAGGAGATGAAAAATTTGTGATGTTTGTGGTTGTTCTTAAAGCAGTGGCTTGGTTTTATTTGTGTTCCGATTTTACAGCTTTTAGAGTGAACTTTGGTAGTATATCCAAGGTTTTCTTGCAAGACTGAAGTCTATGTTCGGGTGGTTTTGGAGAATAAAATGGGCTCTTATATAACTCTGATACTAACATCAGGATGTGGGATTTATGAAAACCACTAGATATTATGAGACTTGGCAGTAAAATGGTAAAAGGTGGGTTAACATCCCTTCACAATTTTGCCTGAAGTGAGCTCATGGAAATTCTCAGTTACCTCTAAAAGGTCACTAGCTTGCAGTAGGAGTTCCTTGGTTTGTGGTAATACTGCAGTTTATTCCTATTTTGTGTTTTTGAAATTTCTAGCATTGCAACAGGAAATTTGTGTTTTCTTATCTGAAGTTAAAAAAAAAAATCCCTAACAAACCAAAACAATCTTTTGGGAAATATTCACAAAATGAGAATTCTGAAATACCATTGGGGGATGTGTGTGTTGAAATGTTGGATTTCAGTGAAGGTGTTAAATTTAAAAAAAAATAATTAATAGTTTAAGGTACTAAATAGAACTAAGATGTGTCTACTCTTGTGAATACAAAGATAGAGGGCAAAGCAATTGACATAGAAATGTCAGTGTCAGTTTAAAAGGCTTACATGTCTCTACATGTTTCTATGAAATGCTGCATTCATGACGAAGTGTTTTGTTGGTGTTTGTTTGTGGGTTTTTTCCAATTTTTAACTTCCTTTTTTTCACTAAAGTATCTATTTGAAGTATTTTTAGCAGTCAGTCTCTTTCTCTCATCTGCCCCCTCCCCTTTTCTGATTTTCTCATCTGCCATATGCTATGTGTCTTCTTGCAAGATCACTGGGGATAGATGATATCTAAATATACTTTTTCTCAGTTTTGGCAGAGTGTGGCTCTGTTCCTAATTAGGACTTGAATGCTCTTCAGGATAAACACGTTAAGGAATATGATGCCATTTGTGAAATGGCTCCTTTATGAATATGAGAGGTGCTTTGAGCCTTCATCAGAATCAGCATTTCTCCAAACTGTCTCAGTGTTTCAGCTGAATAATGTATGAGCCAAAACCATGGGATATTAAGTAATATGATTGTAAAACAAATGTTCTGCTTTTTAATCAGATTCCATATGAACAGTATACTCATGTTCTTCTATGAATTATATATCCCCTGAATAAGGCTTTCAAGACAAATATATGTTTGGAGTGCCTTTAAAAAAATCTAAAGGTGAATTAAGGAAAAGAAATTTCAAAGAAATACACTAAACACATCCAAACTGCCTGTATAACTTTCTTTCATACCGATAAAAGCAGTTCCTCCCATTATGTGTGATCTCTTAACGTGTGTTGCTGCTGACACATTGAAGGAGCCTTGTCTGTGGGAAGTGTCTGGTTTAATGGAGACCGCCCCACGGGTTTGTGCTGTGTTGTCCATTGGTCTCGAGCAGGACCTGCTGCTGGTCCCTCAAAGCAGGTGAGCTAGAGCCATAAACTGAGGCAGCTGTTGGAATTGCTGGGTGGAATCGGAAAAGCACAAGTACACTGCCTGAGCATTTCCTGGGTAGATAAGAGCAGGGCGTTTGACTAAGCTGTGTTCTGTCCTGGTCTGAAAAAAACAAGGGTGTTCAATGTGATCTGTTCTTCTGTTATTTTTAGTTATAATGGAGTCTAGAAATCCAAAAGCAATTTTCCACCGTGTTAAATGTAATGGCTAGGGATTCTTGGGCAAGCCTAAACCACGCTAGCTCGGATACTAGAAACCATATAGTACAGAAAGGAGGAGGTGATAGCAGTGAACAGTAGCTTCATACTAGTGTAGCTGGGCTGCTTTATCAGCTAGTTCATGTTTCTCTGTATGCTGCAGTTCATGCCATCTAGGCACAGCTACACATTGTCCAAGGTACTGTCCCTTCCCAAAGCTGTAGAATAGACAGAGTAAGGAAGGGTTATCAGGATCCTCTGAAGTATAGGGACTTGTTCGGATTTACTGGCAAGGTGCTGAACAAACTGAGGTTTTGTACATCTCCATCAGGCTCTGATCTGTTAGACAATATAGCCCTTTTGTAGCTTGTTCCCTAATCATTCAGTAGATGAAGAACATAGAAAAAAACTGTAAGCCTCTTGACAGAGTGGTGTGTGTATCGTAAATTCAGGGAATGGCAAGCAAGTTTCCTTTGTCCTCTTGGTTTTTGGGGTGTGCTGCGAGTCATAGACTATGGAAAGGACAGATTTCTCTGTGAGATCCCAAATGCAGCCAAAAATGGTTTAAACTCTAGATGACAATTATTGCAGCAGGCTGTAAGGAAGTACAGTATGTATCTCTATGGCTAAATTTGTAGTGTTTCTATGTATGCTGAAATATTTATATCTGGCAGTTGTGTGCTGTTTGAAACTCCAGGGTAGTCTTTCTTTAGCAGAACTAATAAGAGATGGACTGATAAGAAATAGAAATCTGCTTGCACTTACTACATGAGCTTGATTTTTCACTTCTCTACCATCTTGCCATTTTACTTCCTCTGTTAGTGAATGTGAACTATTTTTAGGGGATGTGAATATTATGAATGTGTAGGTATTCATTTCATTATATTACACATTTCTGGCAGCAGTTTTTTTCTGCAACAGGGAAATCTAGAAGTGTAGTGGGTTTTTGTTTTAAATACTGGTCATTAATAAATAAATAAAAATTATTCACTTAAAAGTGTGTGTTATTTCAATGTAGATTTCTGGGCTTAGTGTTTATACAAAGTAAACAATAACTTCCAGTTTGGTAATGTTATTGTTCCTGTGACTGCAATTTACTGGAATAAATAAGATCAGATTTACTGACTCATTTTAAGGATATTTTGATTCTTTTTTTTTATAAGTTGAGCAACTGTTCTGGGTTTTTTTTGTTGTTGTTGTTGATTATATTCTATTACTGCTCACATCATACTTGGCAGCTATTTCTGTCCACCTTACACACCATGCTGTTCTGGATCCGTGTTTGTGGGTGGGTGTTTTTTGCTAGCCATTTTTTCAAGTCTCATGTTAAATCTTTTTCCTATCGTTACATCTACCATTCTCCAGCTTCTTAATGAGATGCATTAGTGGGAATGTTCTTCTATAACTGAATTGGGGTATAGAATTTTGCTTTATATGTGTATCTGACCTGAATTCTGTAGCTCTGGGAGGTAGTCTGTGAGAACTGAATGCACTGCTGGACCTACTGCATAGAACTGGGTCTAGCTACACCTACAGACCTTCAGAATCCCAGGCATCTAGTAGGACTGCACAAGAATTTAGTAAAAATTCCACCAGACTTCCACCGAAGACACACGAATAGTAATAGGAAAGGCTAGTCTGTGGGGAGTAAGAAATCTGGGTATTGAAATAGAATTTAGAAGTGTAGGTTATGTGTTACATGAAAATCCAGAACTTACAGTGCCATTATTAAAATTCACTTTTTCTAATTCTTATTAGACCTCTCTTTTCCTCAGTGAGGTCATTGTTGCATTTCAGCTGTGTTAGTTCTACATCCCCTTTATCCTCTGCCATTTTGAGGAGAAGGTGTGCTGGGTGTTGCTGCCCTGAATCCAGTCCCAGAACTTGTTCCTGCAGAGATTCTTGATGCCTTTGAGACTTGGTCAGAGCAAGGAAACATAACATAATTTAAAACAGACAAACAAAGCAACTCTCCTTCCACTCCCCAAAAATGAAACTCTTCTGGTATTGTCTCATCATAGGCATATTTAACAGAAAAGTTAGTGCATCCCTTAAGTTTTCTGACAAGTTTTACTATATGGCCACCTGTTTGAATAAGCTCTTGTGGAAGAGGAAAGAGGCATCTGCATCAAAATCTGTTAAAATATTGATCAATGAAGAAAACCCTTGCAAGAGAGGACTGGTTCATTGAGTCCAGTTCCTGCTATTACAGGCATATCACATCATAATATAGTGCTCATATGTTAACCGAAGTCTGTCTGTGAGGTTCTTGCCTCTACTGTACCCATCCAATGTCTTTCTTTCCTGGTGGTAAGGAGCATTCCAATTTCTGACACATGTTGTTGGTAGTTTAACCATACTTGGTTCTTGTCCCAGTTAAAACAACTGAAAATGTAAGTAGTTCTTGTCTTTTTCAAGATTTATTGAATCAGTGAGAGGGACATTTACAGTCCCCTCAGAATGCCAGTACACCAAGCCCTTTCTGGTGCCCTGTCACACAAGGAGTTGCCTCTCCCCTCAACCATCTACTGGTGAAGCCTTTAGACTTAAAGCTAAACTAAGTCGATGATTTTTGTATTGGTATCTTAGGTGAAATATCGACTCATGTAATACTCTGGTCTCTATATAACCCTCATTTTGTCTCTCATAACAAGTTTCCTACCCGCGTTAAAATGGTTCATTTCCACCTCCAGCGTCCTCAGCAACACTGGTGCATGTTTTAGGGTACTCAGCTGTGTTAAAGCTAACATTTCTTTCACCTGAAGCTAATATTTCCCTCATCTAGAAAATGAGCTACAACATTGAGAAATAAAGTCATGTTTGTCGGATGTGATTTTTCTCACTGGTGTTGGCAAACTGATGTTGTGTCTTATTCTGCCTTCCTTAAGACTTTCTTTAATGATGCCTGCCTTTACAATGTGTTCCAATGCCCTGTGTTTCTACTGAGCTGATTTTTGTGAGCAGTAGTTGCATGGATGACTTGGTTTTGCTTGCCACTTCCTCTGCCTTGTATTCTTTCAAATCTAGTTACTGTGTTTACTGAATATTTTCAGATCATATACCACCCTATACTTAATAGTTTTATTAAAGCCCTTGCACCTAGTCCTGCAATTTCATTTGTCACTTCTTTAAGAATCCACAGATGATGATTATTGAGGTTTTTCTAGTTTTGAGTGGATTAAGCTCTTTGAGTTTTGCTGCTGTTTTCATGTTCTTTGCCTTACAGGCATCTTGAATTTCCCAGGCTGTAAAATAAGAAAGTTAATTCCATTTGAGACTATTGAAAGTCGGCTGTAGGGCATCTTGATGTTGGATGCTCTGCACAAGTGTTGTGGGATGCCTAAGTGAAATTTTCATTTCATTGTTTAAAAGTAAGCATAGCAATGCCATGGAAAACATAAAACTGTGTCTTCATTTCCTTTTTCACCCTAATGGAACATTTCTCCTGCTCTTCCTCTACATGGCTCTCTGTGTTCATTCATGCTGAGCAGGAATGGCAATAATTCGTCTTCCCAGTGCTCACTTCAGCACTCGGTGATGTACCATCCAACAGGCAACACCGCCAGGCACCTTGTCCTTTTGCCCAGAAGGGAAGTTGTGCTTCTGCTGCTGCTGTGCTGAACTCTTTCAATAAAAAAACCAAAACAGGCAGCAATTTATCTGCTATGCCTCAGGATTTTGCAAGGACAAAAGAGGCAAAGCCACATGTCTGGGTAATGAAATGTGGTACATTTCAACAGATGATAAACCCCAAAAGCTGGTCTCTGAGTGTGGGTAGTAAGGCTAGGAATGGGTTAGATCTGAATGATGAAGAGAGCCAGACTGACTCACTCGGACAAATTTAAATGGCTTGTATAGTTTCTAGTTCACAGTGTGTTAAAGTCCATTCAGATTCATAAACAGCATTTTCCCAGGTAGTGAGGTGAGTGAAACCAGTTCGTTTCTGGTTTCCCTGGGGAATTACAGAGTGGGTAAGAATAGATAAGATAAAAAGATCAAGCCACCACAAAAAAGTGTATTTGAGGAAGAGTTGTGACTTTGCGTGGTGACAAGTTCTCTTAAAATAAAAACATTTTAAAAAACTGAAGCTCAGCAGATGGCTACATAATCTGTTGTTGAGACTGTAAAGATGGAGGCTGAGGGGACTTCTGGGAGAACCTGACACGCCCTGACAGAGGAGCGGTACAGTGTTTCTCCTTTCCTCAGGTCCTTCCTTGCCTTCCATCTGCTCTTCCCAAACCCTAGCGATCAGATACAAACCCCATTAAATTCAGGCCACTGTTAACAGAGGGAAGCTGGAGGGCTGTAAGCAAGTACAATTTTTGGAGTTCATGAAGCGTCAACTCCCTAGAAACTGTGTTTTTCTATTCCTTTTTTCTCCTGAATTCCTCTGGGGGCTAGGACTAAATCTTAAAAACTTTACCAAAAAAATTTTAAAATTTTAAACTTTTAAAGATCTAAAATTATTTCAAGATTTTAGAATGTAGAGTTTTAGAATCAGAAGAAGTGAGGAGGCAAGGGTTGTCCTGAACAGGAGAATTTATGAAGCGGGGACGATGCTATTGCTTAAACAACTGCCTGCTTGGATTGCTGTTGGAGAGGCTTGTTGGACTCTAATGGTTTTTGTCATTGCCAAGCCAAATTCTTTTAGCCTTTCACAGAGCAGAAAAGGAAAGCCTCGCTCACATTTTGAGGAGTATTTGAAACCTACTGTTGCCTCAAGCTTTAGCTTCCTGTGCTGTGCGGTAGAGTGTCTGATAATGAAAGATGAAAGCTTTCTATTTTTGTCTTGTGAATGTAGCTCATGTTTCATGGGCCAGATTGGTTGGTTTTTATGTGTTCCTTTTCGGTGCTGCCTTTATCATGGGGAAGGGGGAAGGAGGGAATAGCAACTTCACCGAGGTGCTAAATTTAGAGTGGTTAGAAGCGAGGATGTGTATCTGGGGTCTTTCCAGCTTTTCAGACTCAAGGCACCTGAAGAGGCTGAGTTGTGACCAAGCATGTTGAGTTGAAAGGGCACCAGAAACCCTCTTGCCCTTTACCCACTTTCGCAAGTGGCAAATCTGCACACCTTGTGAAAACGAAGACAATTTTTTTCTCTTTGTCATTTGAAGTGTACACTGCAGACATAGCTGTCAGTGGTGTGGTCTGATCTAGTCAAACTTAAAATATGCATTTAAAAAAATGATGATTGATTCTGGGTGTTTTACTTCTGTGTGCCTGGTACACTAAAGAACTTGATACAAAAATTTTTGTTTACATAGAAGTATTCTCAGAGATGAGGGACAGTGGATTTGTGGGTTTCTTAGCTAGCTGTATATAGTACAGAGAAGATGTTAAATAGGACAGGGCTACAGTGCAAAAAGAGGGCATAGGGAAGAGGCCATGATGTTCTGGGCCTTGCATGTCACACATTTTCTGCCTTAAATTTATTTTGGAAACTTGCTTATCTGAACTGTAGCTATCCAAGTGTTTTTAGTGTATAAGTATAAAAGCAAAATATGATTTGTACTTCATTTCTTTAAGACCTATAGCCTAGCTGTAGAACTAATATTTTTTTTATTATAGTTGTTCATATTGGATTGTTCTCCTACCTCACTTTGCTCTCAGATGTTGATATTTCCACTTTCTTTTTTAGGATGATGGAGACCTTCATTAAAAACATTTCTGCACATGTGTTACAGAATGAAATGCTGTATCTGTTCACAGTATGTTCCTGCTGTAGGAATTTTTCTGTGGAGACAGAAGCCTGCATACTTGTGTGTGCAGTGTGAAGTGCTTCAGAGGAGAAGCACTGCGCTTCAGCACCCCTGCCATAGTCCAGCTTGCAGTCTGACTACAAGCCCCAGCCAACAAGTTCTATTGCTCAGCCTCCCCTCTCCTTCTCCCTCAGCTACTCACTTCCCAACCTGCCAGCATAACTCCTCTGCAAATGTGATCTGTAGGAGGGAATAACTGCTTCAGCTATTCTGGCAGAACTCAGGTTAAGTGAATGCTGCTGGATTTCGCCTCCTGCTGAGCACTGGTACACCTGGACAGCATTCCACACCAAGGATGGCTAAGATTCCCTGCAAAATAGTGCTGTTTTCCATACACAATAGTTAGGGTTGTTAACATTGATAGTAGGTGCTGCTTTTTCTGTTGGTGTGCCCAAACTACACCTTCAGACTGCGAATGGCTAAGCTGTTCAGCACCACGCTGCCCTGTTCATTAGGAACTGGCTAACAGCCTGAGCATATTGACAGTAGGTCCTACTTTTTGTGATGGCATTATCCAAACTACCGTCTTGTGGAGCCGGGTGTCAAGTTCTCTTTATAAAAAAAATCATGCTGGTGCTGCTGACAGCAGGCAGCAGCTTCCAGGTAAATCTGCTGGGTTGCAGGTGAGTGTGAGAAGAGATCAGCTTCCGAATGCTTCCATACAGCATCAGCAGCTCCTTGTCAGGCCCTGCGTGCGCACTACAGTGAGAAGCACTCAGCTCCTTGGGCAGCCCTTCCTGCTGAGTAGGTGTTGTTCTGTGGGAAAAGACATGGCTCACATGAAAGACTCTGGGAAGGCTTCATTTGCCTTCTTGAGTGTACCTTGTTTTCTGGAAAGCAAGAGCTGCGCTAGGGCACATGCAGCCATCAGAGGTTTCATTGCTTTGAGTAAGTGAAAAGATTCATAGTGGTGCTTTTTTTATGACAAACTCCAAGACTAGGAAGATGAGAATAGAGCACAAATAGTGAAAGGTGAGGCTTTGTACGAGAGCTAACTTCATGTTTGTTCTGCAATATGAGCTCAGTGCTTGTTTTCACCTGGTTATGAAAATATGAAGCTTCTTAGGTTTTGCTGTTTCATACTTAGAAGACAGTACAAAGGGCATCTTACAGTGTATCTTTTTGATCCTGTTTGCTGTAATTCAAAGCACTGCATTCATATTTATATGTCCAGAAGACATAAAAGTACCTTTTAATCCCAGTCAAAATGACAAAAAAGAGTGCATTTTGGATATCTGCATTTGGAGTATACTTGAAGGGAGTTGCTTTTGTTCTGTGTGCTCTGAGACAGAACAGGTTGTTGGACAGGACCTTTGTACACTGACTCCCCACCTCTCCCAGCAGTTTAGGAAGCTCATGTAGCCTGGTCTGATACACACTTGAACTTGCATTTTGGTAAACAGGGCTAATTAAGTGCGGTCATTGATGGGAGCCAGAGAGGAAGAATCGAGTGGGGTTTGTGTGGAGGATGCAGTTAAGGAGGCCCTGTGCTCTGCCGTGGAGGGACAGCATTTGAGAGTAACTGTGTGCACAAGCACTCATGTGTGCATGTTCCCGAGTAATTGTCTCTGGGAAGGGAATTGCAGAAAGCTGACCAGATTTCTGGCTAAACAGTAACTGAATCTGGTTAAGCTATTGCAGGTGGATCATTCACAAAAATAATGGTTTGTTTTCACAGTGTCAGTTATGTCTGCTCTGCTAGTTCAGTGTGAAATAGGGAGTTGTTTTGAAGAGCATTGCAGGCTGGTGTTGTTCAGCTTCGTACCTGCAGCTGTTGCTTTTCCACATGCGCAGATTTTTTCAACAGTGATGGAACTAAATGTTTTTCTTCTTAAATTAAATGTGTTCACAATTAAAAAAAAAATAAATCCTCGATAAGCCAGGTTCCTGTTGGCTGCAGGTTTGCTGGAGGAAGGCCAGTGGGACTTGCTGACTGAAGATAAGAATTGGAAAGCATGTGTACATAAATCTAGAAATAGGAAATGCTGCTACTTGGCTACACACAGCTAAAACTGTTTTGTGAGCAGAGTCTGAGCACATAAAACAGCTGGTGACAGGTCTCTATCTGAAAGATGGTTTTGTCTTACAATCCACAACCACTTTCCGTGAGTTACAGTGCAAACTTGTGTTAGTGTTTGTGTTTGGTTTGGTTGGCAGCTCTTTTTTCAATGTTACTTGGGTTAATTTGTGCTCTTCCCTTTTTCCTGTCTTCTTCCATCTTACAGTACGTGGTGCAGCTATTTCTCTGCAGCCCTGCTGTTGCCTTTCTTGTTGTCCTGCTTGCTGCTTAGCGCCATAGGGAAGGGAGCTCAGCTCCTCCACCTGTATGCCGTGTTGGTAACCGAAGCCACTTCTGTGGAGCATGGCAAGAAAGGGAAATACTGGTATCAGTAATGGTATCTATAAACTCAGAAGTCAGCAAGGTCTCATGCTGCACCAGTGTGACATTTCCATTGTAAAAAGGGGTTTCCCAGAGTGGGCAAGAGCCCTTTTGGACTCAGAAGGAGAAAGGTCTGTGTAAAATCACAGGCTAGTTCTTATCAATCAATACCTGTTTGTTAATGGTTCTGTCTCTATGATAAGTTAGGTTTGTGGAGAGAGAAGTGACTGTAGGAATCAGCACGGAATTACTTTTAAGTGGAAACACATACAATCATTAATGACTTTAATGAGTTTTCAGTGTAATGTGTTTATTAAAAAAAAGCATGACTTTTTTTTTTTTTTTTGCTAAGAGGCAATAAGAATGGACAGCAGTACCTCTAGTATTGGATAGAGTCTAATCAAGGGCAAAAAACATGTCAAGTAGAAAATAACTGCTTTGTTATTTTATTTTTTGGTTTGTTTGGGTGCTTTTTTTTAGTGATACCCCTGATCACATTTGGTATTGCAAATCTCAATTGCTGTTTGGAAGTTTCCCCATAGAACTGAAGAGAAATCATGACAGTTCAGCAAAAATGAATGTATGAAAGTGTTGAAATGTGTATTTGATGTAAGGACATTGGAAGCACATCCAGAAAGGAGAGATGGTGCTGCCTGTAATACTTGTCTTTGCAGAAAGGAGATTTTTTTGCCACCCTGTTAAGAGGTGAGTTTTTCTGAATGTTCTCAAGGTTTTGAAGTAAGTTTTGTGTTTTGTAACCCACAGTGGCAAAAAGCAGAGATGAACTATTCTGATGTTAACATTTGATAGTTCATAGAGGCACATTATTTAATATCTTTGCTTAGCAAATTTAATTGTTGCCGATGAAAATTGGGAAGTTAATACTTACATGACCCAAGGCAAACAACTTTGAAACAAGCCCATTCCTGAAGTTTTCAGTTTTAGCAGATACCTCAAGTCAGACAAAACTTCAAATGCATGACTCATGACTCCCAGCTAGAAGTGTTTTGTTGTTCCTAAGGGTGCAAAGCAATTTCCTTTATGTTTTGGGCAGTGAGTCATGGCTGAAAAGCAGAAGTGCTTCTCAGCAGTAGTCAGTAGTGCTTCTTAAGGCAAATTGGGTAACAGTGATTTTGTGGACAATGAATGGAGTTCATGCACTCTTAGCTATCTGTGGGGATGGACTCTGGTTTGATGTAGTGGATTTAGTCATGAAAGGTGACTAAGTGGTTCATAAGGTTTATTTTGCTGGTGTGTTTGACCTCCTCTGGAGTCATTGCTGACAAAGAACTGTGAGTTTCCACAGTTTGATACTGGTTACAGACAGATAAGACTGTTGATAGTTTTGATCTCATTGTAGGTAAGTCATGGGATTGTGCAATGAGCTGATAAGGCCCGGCCTGGTTCAGCATGCTCTTCTGTTCCTCACGCACCTACCAGGAATTGCAAAATGTGCAGGCCACAGTTACTTCCACCTCACTGCTCACCCAGGTCTCCAGTGCTGTGTCCTACTCCCGTGTGGGGTGTCCAGCCTCTCCATCAGACTAGTTCAGCATCTGTGCCATCAAGTTGTGTCTGTATGGTTTCTGACTTCTCACTGCATTTAAGGTAAAATAAATGTGCCTTGCCATCACTGCAAGCTCACCTGAAAAAAGCTCAGTCTCATGAAATTACAGGTGTTTTGCAAAACCCCTCTTAGGAAGGAAGGGGGTGTCAGCGCTTCCTGTGGTACAGTGGCTGTGGATCTGGAAGAGAAATCTTGTTCTCACCTGCTCTTCCAGGTGAAACACTTGTGCCTGCACATAGTTGGCAGCTGCAGCCATTGATTCAAGCTGCCTGCCTGCAGGTCTGAAGTTGTTTCTTCCTGTGTGGGAGGGAATTTTATGCTCTGGGATAAGTATTCTGGCTGCACACATGTGACTGCCTCTCTGTGGCACCCTCAAGACCAGAGGTAAGTGGGGCATTTCAGCTTCCTAAGCTGCCGCGTGTGGGGTTTCTCAGGCTGTGGTAACCTCCAGATGCAAAGGTGTGGGGATTCACACAGCTGATTCCAAGTCAGGGGTGGAAGATCGTAGCGGATGGTTGGCATGTCTTTGGAACTGCTCCCTCGGGGGCACCTCTTCTTTGCTCGGGCAGCAGGCACCAGACAAAGAAAAGCACAGAAGTGCAAGTATTTCACAGTTCATGGAGCAGCTGGGCAAATAGACTAAGTTCCCTGGTGTCTCCTTCCTCAGAGGCATGGATTCTGTATTCTGAAGGGTGTGGACTGCAGCTGGCTTCCCCAGTGACTCTGCTTGTCTGCTGATAGTGTTGTAGATGGAAGATAAATTGCTCATCATTGCAGTCTGACAGCTGCCTAGAGAGCAGAGTAGAATTAATTCCTGAACTTCTTCCTTAACTGTTTCGTTTACCTGGGTGGATGCTCACTGCTGAGTGTCTAACTCCTCCACAGGAATGAATAGTAATAAAATTATCTGCCGTGTTTGTTTCACATATGCTTAGCATCCTAGATAACACAGCAAGTATGTGGTTTATTCTCTCTGGAAAAAAATCTAGGTAGTTAAAATAAGCTGGAAATCCAGTCGTACTCTATTTGGTAGAGGCTGTTGCCTTGGGCTGTGGCTTATCTCATTAACCAACCATGAAAACTGTGCAGTTTTCCATCTTTGCTCTTCATCAGGTATATTACCATTCATATTATTTATCTACAGTCGTTCAGGGCAACAGTGGGTAGGGTATTTGTATATTTGTGGTGTATTTACACAAGGCTGCTCTCTGATGATTGCAGACTCTGGAGTTGGGTCTTTAAGTGCATGTGTTGATGGACAACTGCTCTGTAATTAAGTAAGAAAATGCCCTATTCATTCGGCAGGGGGGTTTGCTTACCTTGTATTGTGCCATTCAGTTACCTATTGAGGTGTTACCTGTGAATGTGCTGTGATAACAGCAGGCTGTTGGAAAAGCTGGTAGCAAAACAATAGCCTGAAATAAAATACTTTCTGGAGGCCTCTCAAGGGTGGTTAGTAGACAATTCCTGATCTTTTAGATGTTAAAAGTCTGCTCAGAGCTCCAGCCAAGTTACAAAACATGTTTTGTCTGGCAGTTGTGTGGATCAGTGAACCAAAGGGTTATGAACAGTTAAAAAAATCCTTTCTGACAGAGTTTGGGCCCTTGTTTTGGAAAAGCTTTTGAGAGAGTATGAAGAAGGTAGGGTTTCTCCCAGGTCTCCATCACAGGAGTTTGAGGTAGGTAAGTGGGGTTTGGGATATGCATTTGTTGTTTCAAACCTGTACTCCTCTATTTTGTTTTTCTGCTGATAGGATTCGTTATTGGTTGGAGAAGGCTGCTTAGCTACTCATTTAGCATGGCCATAAGCTTTCAGAAGGGAGAAAACTCGGGGTACGGAATCCTGGGAGAGGGCCAGGGAGATGCAGGCACCCCAGGCTAGGACCAAGTCTGAGCAGGAGCAGGCAAGGACCCACCGATCAGCTTGGGATCTCAGAGAGGTGCTCTGGCAAGGGCTGGAGTGCAGACTCCAAACAATGACTCTGTGGCCACCTTTGCTATTTTTATTAAAATTATGGTGCTCTGTGAATGTATAAAAAAGAGACCATGGCAAATATTGTCATTTGAAATGTCTAATTTTAGGTTGTAATTTATTAGAGCATTTTTCTGAAGATGAGACTCAATTTTTTTTTCTTGTGTCTTTTGTTTATTTAGTACCTTGAAAGAGAAGATTCTTTTATAAAATGAAATGTCATTGCTGTGTACAGTTCTGGGACAGATGCTGTATGTTGTTGTGTTGTTCTCATTGGAAAGCAAACATAAATATAGTTACAGCACTGTTAAATGCTGTGACTAACCTAACATACTCTATTACATACTGTTTAAGATTTTATGCAGCCAAGCATGTTTTCTTTCACTGAAAGAACGTTTACTACAATTTTGTTTTAGTAATCTGCAAAGGGTTGCTAAGTGTACATGACAAATGGATTGCTTCTTGCAGTAATGTGAAGAAAATTGTAAGAAATTCTTGACAAAGTCTTCTGCTCCTTTAGTACCAAAGAAGTCCTGTGAAAAGAAATCTGTGTATCCTTCTTGTGTATTTTCTCCCTCCACTGTATACCTGTATGCATGTATGGGAAGGGGGGACCTATGGAGACAACACCTAATCTGAAAAACATGTTTCTTTTGTTTTCCTCTATTTAATTGCTGATGACTTTAAAAGTAAGAGAACTATCAGGTCTTAGGTTTTCATGTTTTTCCCTTTCTATTTAACCAGAGGAATAGCTGATCTATACTTTTCTTTGTATTAGATAGAGGCCTTTTCCTCTTTTACTCCAAGTGGACACAATGTCTTCTTCCATGGTGCTGTGACATTGACCACATAGGTAACCTCTGCTTTTTAATTTGCAAGCGAAACAGGCTTTGTGTGAGCATATTCAAGCATACATTTGTTTTCTGATTATGGTTTATTTTTTTAAAAAAGCAGCATGAACCTTTTAGAAAACTGTCTTAAGTACAAATGTACTTGTCTTGGCTGATGCAACAGCTAAATGGAAGCTGAAAGGGCTGTTTGGAAACCACCTGTATATCTGTGGATAGCAGGAGTGCCAGAATTACAGACCACTTGACCAAATAACATTCTTTGAGTATATTAGGGCATATGAATGAAGCATGCTACCAAGTTAATTTGCCCAGACTGGAAGCTGATTTTACAGTGAACTCATTTCTTTGCTTCAGCATTTTTGAGTTTGCTTTTTAATTCTGTGAATTAGCATCAATACACGTGGGAGGACATTTTCTTTGGATCCTGCGTTAAATTATTCTGAAGAAGCCCTGACAGCGAGAGGAGTTGAATGTCTGTCTCCTCATCTATCCTCTTAATGGGCCTTGCACTGTGTATTTTTGCACCTATTTGAAGCAGTGATATTAGTTTTCCAATTACTGTTCGAGCTCTTTGACGGTGCCGATGAGCAGTTATGCAACATGTCTGAGTTGCTTCCTTTTTCCCCAGAGCGAGCAAGGACTGACAGAACAAGTACTGGCTTCTTTGTGCAAGTTAACTCTTAAGCTGAGATTTGGAGCTCATGCTGGGGATACCTTGAACAGGTCCCTGATTAATCAAGATGAGAGGTTACAGCTATTAAAGAAAGCTAGCGCAGTGTCAGGAGAGCTGATTCTGGTCCTTATGAAAAGTTGAGTACAAGTTCGTGTAGCAATTTTGGTTTTCATCCGTTGTAGGAAGCAGTGACTTTTTATTTATCTAAGGATAATCAGCCCAAATGGCGCTGATTGTTCTAGTGTAGGGGTTAAACAAATAATAAACCCTCGTGTGGGCTTGTTACTGTGCTACTTAAGTGCCCCAGTGATCTGCCCTACTGGCCTCCAGCGTTTGTTTTTCCTTCAGGGATGTCCACCGTGCCTGTGCTGCCCTTTCAACAGGGAGCAGCTTTGCCAGGTTTATCAGCAGATGCATCTCCAGATGAGTTGTCTGTGTCTGGTAGGATGCTGGGGGTGAACTGCCAGGTGGTGGTTACCTGAGCAAAGGGCTGCCAGGGCTGGGTCCGTATACCTGAAATGACAGGATGACTCAAAGTCATCCAGCTGTGGTGCATCACTAGGTGCTTAATTACATTGCCTTTCCTCTTGTGCTCTTTCCTGCAATAATGATACCCACCTTATGGCTGGTCCTTTCTAAAGAGCAGTTAGGCTAGGTTCTCTTTTCTCTTCCTCTTCCTCTCCTCTCTTCTCTCTTTGGGGGTTTGTACTGTTGAGGAAAAACAAAAGAGTGGTAACTAAAATCATGGAACTTGTCCATCTCTCGAAGAAGGCCTTCCTTCCAATACGAGATAGCTAGCAAGCTCTGGCTGAGCCAGCTGTGCCCATTCTAGGAAGTTTCCATTTCTGTTTGCCACCTGCCCCTTTGGCACATGTTATGGCTCCCCTGTTGGGGTTGGTGGCATAGAGATGGCAAGACACCTACGTCAGGTGCTGGAGAACCGATTCGGTGTGTGTGCACATGGTGGGAGCCCCTCAGCCTGGCTGAGCCACCTGAGCAGCTGTGTGGCTTTGCAAGTGCCCTGCAGTGTGATGGAATGGGGGGAGAGTGGGCTCGGCCTCTCTGGGTTAGCCGAGTTACGCTGGATTAGATGTGGTACACAGCTGCATCCTGAGACTGCATTTTGGCACGTGCATGGAGGCTTTTCACTTCTAATTGATTTCCCTCACTTTCTTGCCTGCTTTGTGCAAGTGTGACCTAGAATGTGGCATGCCGAGTCTGATGCAGTGCTCCTTGCTTTGCAAGCAGTTTTGTGTATTATTTCAGGGTATTAATTTCGTTCTCTTTTTTTTGATTAGGAGATTTTTCATCTTGGATTGAATGATTTAGATTTCCTGCTGCTTATCAATGGTTTAATGGATGTAGTTGGGTCTTGGAAGAGAGCTGTTTATATGCATAAAAGAGGAAGAAAGAGGAGGTAGATTCTGCTTCTAATGCTGGATCCTCAGAAATTTCTGCGTGAATATGTGGTTAGAAAAAAAGGCACCGTGACTGTTATAAAGTTTGATATCTCCCTCTTTAGCGTCCCAAATTGTGTGCAGCTATTACTGCCCCCCCAAGCCCCTGCTGCCATCTGCTTTAATTAATAACTAGGGTAAGACAGATGATTGTTGAACTCTAGACTTCCTTTTGTGTGTGTGTTATATAGATTTGCTGACTGTATTTTGATAACAAAATTGATTTCTGAAGCTGTACCAGAAAGGTACCAGTTTTATGGGTTGTGGAGATAGCATTGATTGTAATTTTAGTTTGTTAGGGTCTTTTAAATACATTAGCTTTTAAGTCTTATCCTTCCCTTCATACTTTTCAGATGGCCTCATTTATTTGTAGGTTTAAAAGGTTTCTCTCTTCTCCAGGAATCAGCAAATTAAACACAAATCAGTGTGGTTTTTTTGCTTCTCTAAAACTGTTGGTTACCTTGTATTTGTAGTCTCTCTGCATTAGTTTGTTAGAAAGAACCAGAAGATCCTTGAATCACTGCTCCATTATAAAAGCAGTACTAGCTGTGCGTACACAGGAATAAATGCACTGCAAGGGATGGTATTTCAAACTAATAATCTGGAATAGAACACAGCACTATCCATTTAAAGTGTGGTTCTGCAGCCCTCTATGCATTTGCTAATGAAAAGGGGCGGGTTTGTAACATCAACAAAGTGAATTTAGAGAATCAAAACACGTTCCATGGCAAAAGTGACCTGGAAAGAAATATTTTCACACAGTTTTATGTTGCCACTGTTTTTCATTCATTACACATACACACATCCCTGACTGAGATTTTTTTTGTCTTGTTTGTTGGTTTCAGAAGCTTCCTGGCTTTCACTAAGAATTATTTAGTGCCCCAGATCTGCCAATTATGAGCTTCTCAAGCTATGGGCACAGGAGCAGAGGGACAAACCTCCAGGCAGAAACATGGTGCAAATAGCCCTGAAGCAACTGCAGACAAAAGGGCAGGCTGTGCATTTGATAAGTAAGAATTGAGTGCACTGGAATTGCAACATAGGCATATGAAAGGTGACAAATTTAGCCCAGGGTAAACTTGCCTTTGGGAGAGAGCTCAGTCCCTAGTTTAGTGTCAGGTGTTCACAGCTTTTAAATCAGGATGACTTGACTTGCTACAGATTAACCCTTCTCTGAACCTCTGTCCTTGATCTTGGCAACCCCCATGCATTTGAGTTTCTCTGGTCGTGTTATCTGATTGCACTTGGGGTGGGGGAAAACCAAAACTTGGTAGAATATTGAAGGTAAGTATGGTGCATTTCTCCTGGATTTCCAAGCCTATAGTGATCCATAGGTGAAACCATGGATGCTGGATATCTGAGGATCACAGCCACTCTTTTAAGTTAACGTGAACTCAATAGCCAGAATCCAACATGTCTTGCACGAGCTGCATGTCAGGAAGTGTACTGTGTCTCGAGCACGTTGAGTGAGCATGAGCAGAGCTGCTCTCAGTAGAGCAGCCCAGGCTTTCCAGATGCATTCAACTTGCTGTGTCTAAGTGTAATCTCACTTGTTTCTACATAGAGCAACTCTTACAGAAACACAGTTGAAGAAGTTGCTCAGCCTCAGCCTAATTTTTCTTCTTACAAGTTCTTCCCCAGAATGTTGGCGTGTTGCTGACAAGTAGACAACTTCAGACAGTATAAATAAAAATCACTGTCCTTAACAATGAAGATTTTTGTGCAATGTTGAAGTCTTTGGGCTGATTACTCAGCCTGCTGGAAGCAGAAACGTGGCAAAGACTAGAAATTGAGTGAAGAGGAAAAATTACTGAGTTAGTCCTCAAAACTGGATTACTTTGACATTTGTCACTTCTGTAGTGTTTTTACTTTGTATTAAATCCTCTTTCTGGTTTGATTGCAGGGAAGTATCCATTTTGTGTTCCCCTCCCCAGGAATGATACCTGATTATGAGAGCTGAGGCTTGGCCCTGTGTGGTTGTCTTACATCACATCTACATTTAGTGACCTCCCATTTTTGCAGCTGTGGCTGCTCTGGCTCTGTGCAGGGCTCCTTGAAGCCTGTAGTCTATAGGATTTGACCCTCTTGGGAGGAGCATTATTGAGTACCAGGGTTTCCCGACAGCTGTGATTCCTTCATCATTTGTTTATAGTGACATGATTGTTACAACCAGGGTCAGATCACATATTGTGAACCCTGAGGAGCCAGAGAAGCTTGTGTTTTTTCTAGCTAATTTACCAGGCTTCAGGAACTTCATAGAATTGATTGATTTGTACCACGAGTGAGTCAATGATGTACTTTGAAAGCTGTTATGTATTTTCATATGGCTGCAGGAAAGTGAAACTGCCCCCTCTCCTCCACCTACTTTTCCATATTTGAAAGCAAAATTCTTCAGACTTTTTATTAGCAACCACAACAGATGCTTAGCTTCTGAAACTGCTCTGAGGCATCAGATTGAGAGGAGCTGAGGTTACAGGCTCCGTGCTGATGATATTGTTGGATGAAGCACTGTGGTCTTTATCATGCAAAGAGTGGGCATAGATATATTATTTTAAAGCCCTGGTATTTGGCATCTCTTCTTGAAAGGGTTATATCTACTTGCCTCTGTCACCTGCATTTTTAGATTAGGGCCATAACTACATGTCTGTGTATGTTAACGGCTTCTAGGGAGGGAGTGGTCTCATTGAAAATGTACTTTATGATTGTGATGATGCAATTGTTTGAGGCAAAAAGCCAGATTTTGTTTTTTTCTGTTAAACATGTTGGGTAGGGAGCACTCCTGCTTTTTTAGCTTGAGCAAAGCAATGTCTCCCAGAGCTTCTTTACTCAGCCTGGAGTAGATGTCAATAGAGTGTCTCATTGTTTCCACCTCCCTTGACAACTACTTTAGGAGATATCTATACTTGAGGACAGAAGATCTTTTAAGTTCCCATCCAATTTATGAGCAAAGGGGAGGTAGTGGCCTTTTCAGATTTGGTGTGAGCTCTACAATGCAACTGAATTTGAAAAGTCCTTCCATCACAGACATGTTGATATGGATGCTTTCTTCTCCTTGGCTTCATTTCTTGGTGCACTTGTGTGAGAAATGCTAGGATTTAAGAAAGGGAAAGGGAAAGAGAAGACATCTGTATGTAGTCTGCAAGAAAATAAAAAATGATAATGTAGACAAATTGAGTGATCACAGGACCCTGACACAGAAGAAATGGAAGATAAAGCTGGGGGGTTGTTTCAGTGTTGCAGTTGTGGTGGGAGGTTTTGAGTTTTGATGGCTGTGCTTTACTGACATCAATAATGTTCTCATGTGAATAATGAAGTTAATTATCCAATAATACAAGTGTTTGTGTGTGGGCAGAGTTCAAATCTGTGATATATCTGATAGTCTGTTGGGTAAAATTTTGTGCAAACCTGCTAACAAGACAGTGATCATTTATTTATGGCATGTTTGAGAACTTAGCCATGTAATTGAAAAACTGTACAGTGATTTCTTTAAAACTTCTAATTTTAGTTGTACAAAACTCCTGTGCTGATGTAAGAATCAAAGCTCAACAAAAGGAAAACATTTAGAACTTCAAGCAACAAAAGATCTTGAGATGATAAGCAAGAAGTGGGTAGAAAAATCGTGCTGACACACATTAATCGGCTATTTAGGCAGCACAATTGAATGACGTTTTTCTTTCTGACTTCTGTGAGAATACCAACAAAATTGACTGAATCCATGTGAGTTTACTGAAGTGGTTGATGCTTGATGTATAACTCCAGTGATAGTTAATCAGTGTTACTGTGAATTTAGTCTAAGGATGATAGTCACATTAGAAGCAAATTTAGCTGAACTGGTGTGTGTGTATTAATGCCATACTGTATAACTGGCATAAACTTAAAATTGCACTTGCAAGCCTTGTTCTTACAAACTAAACTTAGATGGACTGTGGGGTTTAAAACCTAGCTGGAAAATTAAACCCACTCAAGCTGCTCCATTTCCCCTGCCCTTCCAATAATGGAGGAACACTAGGAGAGATGATGAGGTGGCATAACAATTTACTGAAAATCACAACAATATTAGTAACAGTGAGAGGGTGTTTACACACAAAAGGGTATTCACCACTGAATGCTCCCCAGGTAGCACTTGACTTGGTCTCCAACAAAGGCTCGGCCCCGCTGTGGCTCTCCGGTGCGGTGGTGCTGGCACAGTCCCGGTGTAGGGCAGCTCTCCGGTGCGGTGGTGCCGGCACAGTCCCGGTGTAGGGCAGCTCTCCGGTGCGGTGGTGCTGGCACAGTCCCGGTGTAGGGCAGCTCTCCGGTGCGGTGGTGCTGGCACAGTCCTGGAGTAGGGCAGCTCTCCGGTGCGGTGGTGCCGGCACAGTCCTGGAGTAGGGCAGCTCTCCGGTGCGGTGGTGCCGGCACAGTCCCGGAGTAGGGCAGCTCTTCAGCGTGGAGGTGGCAGCCCAGTCCTGGTACAGGGCAGTGTGGTCCCTCACTGTCTTCCCCAGAGCCAGGCAAAAACCACATGCTTCCACTTTCTGCTGCTAGTGTCTTCCTGCCAAAACCACAACCCCAGTGATGAGGATGTGTGTGGTATGGAATTAAACAGTGCTAGAAACTCTATGCCCCTTTCCTCTGTACGCCGGACACTGACTGATACGTCGCTTAGGAGATCTTGCACTACCTGAGCTAAGTATTAAAATGCCATCTGAAGTTAGTGGGGGACAAGAAACGGCAACAGTAGCAACTGGAAATTCAATTACTAATGTTTGGTTTTGGTTTTACAGTTAAAACAAACCAAACTCCATTCGCCAGCATACAGAATCAAAGAAACCACAACTTTTTACAAAAAGAAAGGAAAAAAAAATGGCAGTAGCTTCTTTGAGGTGGTTCAACATGACTGTAGCATGGGTTTTGTCTCACATTGTCTTTGAAGCCCTGATGATAACGTGTTGGGGTTAAAGTCTCTTTGTAGTAGACTACTAAAGGCCTTTGGGGCTTTATTTTACTTAGGCACTGCCTATCTTAAGAAGATTTTAAAAAAAGGACACAAATGTGTTTGTAAACACTCTGTGTCAAGAGTCATAAAGGTAGAGCAGTGACAAGTACAGGATGAAAAAATTTGCCTGATCTGTTGAATTTCAGCTGAAGGCTTCCCAGTGCATCTCCAGGGGTAGGTGAGCAAGTTGGTTTTCAGCCATGCTACTGTATAGGTAGAGATAATATTCACGGGGCTTCCGTGCTTAGAAGGCATTCTGTCTTCTTAAAGCTTTGTCTGTATTAATTTTTCTCTCTGTGTTGGTCATCAGCTGGGCTGTGTTGATGGCAAGAGCAGAATGGTGCTTGGGAAATGGAAGCCTAGAGAAGGCATGCCATGAACTGTATTTGTCTGCAGTCAGGATACATACTGACTTGTCTTATTCAAGGGAACTTTAAATTTCCTTGAAACTGGGGTGACTTGCAATAGTGTGGAGTTGGGACTAGCCTGAAGGACCTGCCTGTGGGATGGGGAAGGTGTCAGGCAGTTGGCTCACATGGAGCACCGCGTTCCTGTGCCCCTGGTGTTGCAGGTAGCTGGGCCGTATCGCTGCTAAGCTGGCCTTGGTTTGTTACGGTCACACATTCAGCTGCAGAAGAGGCTGCCTTTGGTTGTGCTGGACCCTTCTGGAGGTTCGGTGCTGGTGGCACTTGTGGCTTAGGCTGTGGGGGGAGTGGTCTCACCACAGCACAGTTGCAGAGCCAGGTAGCTGCTCACCTTCCCTTCTTGTTTGCGGCCCTACACCAGCTTTTTCGCTGTTAGAAATGACTTTAAAAACAAAACATTGATGTCTCAATTACAGTTTTTGAATCTTGTGTTCTGTCTATCCAGGATGATTTTTGGGATGTGTAACAAGAGTGATCACTTGAGATTGGAGCACGGCCTGCAGGAAGCAGGGTCTGTCAGCTCCCGAGGTTGGGGATTGTGCTGACAGCTCCCAGGGGCTGCCCAGCCCGGTCAGTGCTGCTGCTCCTCATGCTGCTCTCTGAGCTCTCTGGGCCTTGCGTACCCCAGCAAAGAGCTCTGGAGAGCAGATTGGCTTGGTCAGCAGGAGAGCTGAAGCTGTTCCAGAGCGGACTCGGGAAGGGCTTGTCTGAGAGGAAGCAAAGGCTTGGCTGCCTGGAGAATGAGGAGAGAGTTGCCTGCAAATCTACCCTCTAAAAAGAGCAAAGGCCATTCTCAGGTTTACTTTCTTTTTTGGCAGACTGTGCTATACCTCCATAAAGAAAATTAAGATAGTCCACAAATTGAAGAGCTTGTAAATTATTACTCTAGATAAAATAATAAAGCCCAGAGGATCTAGTTTACTTTACACTTCTGTAGATTGCTCTGACAAGCAGCGTGAGTTCTAAGTTCACAACTTAGAAGTAGCAAAGTAGTGAAGTAACCGTTTAAAAGCTCTCTTCCTGTCCCTAAGACTCTTATGTTCTGAAATGAGCAATGATTAAGTAGTATCAAGCATGTGGATCGGTGCTTATAAAACCAAAATTCACACACAAAACTGTTCTGAGAAAGAGTTTGACTTAGAAGACTTTTGCATCAAAATCTTGTGAAGGCTTTCTGGGGAAGCAACCTGATTTTTTTCCAAATTTTCAGAGGCACAGGTAGGTTAAAAGCCACTGAAATCTTTTGCATATCAAGGAGTAACTTGATACTGAGTGTTGGGTACCAAATTGCAGCAGTTGTTATACTTAACTCCTCAGTTTGAAGAACAGACTCATTTATTGGTTTTTGCATTCAGTGAAGTATAATTTCATTTTTTTGAGCATGGTTTCTGACTTTTTTCTTTTGTTTTGGGGGTTTTTTGTTTGTTTGTTTGTTGTTGTTTTTCATTTGGCTGTTAGAAATTGATGTTGTTCTCAGATAAATGGGGATGTTTTGTTATTACATGCATTTTGCCAGGTTAATATATTGTGTAAGAAGCTGCACAAGTAACACATAGGCAATATTAATGTGATACACTCAAGAATCTTCGCAAAAAGAAATTATGAAAATGGCTTTTATATTGAATAGGAGCATATTCATTTTTAATAATTAACAGCATTAGACAATTGACATCATAAGACTTTTAAAAATCAGCACAAAGAATGATAGCCCTCCATCACTGGTTACTTAGTGGATTTTGCCCAGAACATGCAGCTTGTACTTCTTAGGTAGACAAGACAGTGTGCATTTTGGGAGTGGGGGAGACTGCCAAGTATTTTTTTGCATCATGTTGGAGGCAAAATTGCTTTTCTGGAATGTGGCAATTCCTGAATTTCTGTCTAAGGGGAAGCCAGATGCAATCAGCTGTGTCACTGCCTAAAGCTGGCCTGGTTGCTGGGTTTCCTGCCTGTTAGATACAGAGTGGGAGCAGGGGAGGGACTTGTCTGGTGCAGAATTTCCTAAGAAAGAACGGTATCCAGCATCATGCACCTGCATGACAAGGAAGTGGGAACACTGTTCACACCTCAGTTGTTTAGCTCCCCTAGCTGTTAGAGTAAAGTGCATGACAGAGAAGCTGTTGTGAGTTTTCCCCAGGAGATTGTAGTTATCATCAGCTGAGTTGGTGGGTGGGTGGTTGGCCCTGGGTAAGCCATCGGGGGATGCCCCAGCCATCTTCAGCTCCCACCACTTAAATAATAACGTCTGGGAGCTATGGGAAAGCTCCCTTTCACTGCCCATTTCATGCAGGGATAGCAGTGGGCAAAAGGAGGTCCCTTTGAGCCCTGCTTTCTTGAACAGGGACAGGGTAGTAGTTTGTTCCCTTTTTGCCATTTCTGGAAGGTGTTTTAAACTCTGAAACAAAGGATTTCTTTAGCAGAGGAGAAATGTGGTACATTAGAAATAAAATAACTGTAAAAGAGATCATCTTATAAAATGTAAAACAGTATAACGAAATATCTGAGTTTGGGGGCTGTGAGTATAGTGGTGGCTTTTAAGGATTTTAAATGGCCAGGTAGCTGGTTTCAGCACTCAAGCACCCACCATCCCTCTCTTGAAAGATTGATGGTCTTAAGATATCAAAGTATATAAAGATTAAGTCTTGCAGTGTAGCTCAGGTGATTAGGGATGAAGTGGCTGTCACAGTCGTGTTAGTTCCAGCGGGTGCTTTGTATTTTACAGATGATAGAGATGGAAAAGGGGTACTGTGGGGAAACAAGAGGAAGAAAAGGAAATCAAGAGTGCATCTGAGGACAGCAATGAGGCTTCTGTAGTAGTATAGTGGAGCAGATCTTGCATCCCCTCTGGACCTAGTGGGGAAGAGGGTTTTGTCTTGTACCCACAGCAGTTCTTTTCTTTGGGGAAGAACTGCCTTGGCTTTGGGGTTTTTATGATTCTCCACCCATTGGTTTGTGTTTCTGTTTCAGTTTGTGTATGCCATGGAGAGTACACAAAAGACTTAATTGTACAGATTTATTAAGCTGATATCTTTCTATGGCCCTTAGCTCTTGGGGCTATCCAAGGTCAATTTTTTTGAAACTGTGGTTTACAGCAGTGGCTATTGAGGAAAACTGTTCTACTGTGCTTATTTATTTTATTTGAATATTAAGTGTAGCTAAGTGCATTGCACTTCAATAATTGAATCTTTATTTAATTGTTGGTAGCTAAAAGCAAATAGGAATGGCTGTAGAAGAGTTTCTTATAAAATGCTTGCATTGTGGATCAAATTGCATTTCCTCTCAACCTGAAGTTTTTGTTTTGCTGCCTGGTCTTTAAAGTTCTTCATTATGGTTGCTCTGACACACTTAGAAAGAGAGCAATCCCATCACCAAGGATCACTGCAAAATGTTTAATCTGGCATTTCTAAGTGATGAAATTAAAGAAGATAAGAATAAAAGCACTGTAATAGCAAAATCTATTTCCAGCTACTTCTGCATAGAAACAGTGTCATATGCAGCACACCAAAATGCTTCCAGTTTTAACTGCTGTGGGTAAATACAGAAAGAAGCTGTGTAGGAAGAGGGAAAGTGTATGGATGTTCCTTATTATTAACACCACGGACAGGTAATGGGAGGGTTTTTTTTCTAAAGGGTGCCTGCACAATCTTTTTATGATGGAGAGATGTACAAGTACAAGAGTACAAGGTTGTAAAAACTTGTTGCACTGAAAATGCTGGAGCCCAGGGTGTTTTGACTTACAAGTCCAACAGAATGTTTTCAACCTGCTTTTTTAACAGTATTGGGGGTCTAATACCTGGGGAATCCTGCTGAGGGTCATTGTAACCTGAATTGCAACACTGAATCTGTGTAATGGCTGTATACAGATAAGAGCAAAAGCAGGAAAAAAATGTAAAATAAAGGTATATTAACACTAATGTGCTAGTGACCTATTTTTGTGTGGTGTAGGTACAGAGAAGGAAAGCCCCCTTTGGGGTGTTAGCCCTCACTGATGAGTTACAAGTAAAGGTATGTGGTTGAGCCTGCTCCCCTCTTCTACCTTGGCTGGGATCAGCCCTGCCTGTGTCCAGTGCCACGGAGAGGACTTTGAATTGTTGAAATGCAGCTGCTGATTCCTATTTTTATGGCTCAGACCAGGCTTAAATAACACAGTAGGTGGGTCTTCTGGTATTTAGTGTTTTACAGCATTACGGTTTTTTGTTGTTGGGAATTGTGTGGTGGTGAGCAGGATGACAAGGAAGCTTTGCAGCCTGCAGGGGACTGCACCGGCTTTAGTGCTGTGTTGGACATCTCTCACCATGCCATGAAACTGTTCCGTGACTGACTGGTTCCTAGAACAAGGGAGCCCTGTACACACAGGCAATAGGTGCCTCCCCCTCCACAAGCAGCTCTGTGGGTAATAGCATAAGATACAAAACTCAGGACAGTCCCAGTCTGCACCACTGGTGACCACATCCCAAGCTACTTCAAGTGACAGGGGCTTGGAAGCTGGGGTGTCCAAGGGTCCTGTTGCTGCCATAGGTGATGTCTGGCCAAAGGTGAGCATGTCTCAGTTTCTTCTGAAATCCCACCTTTACTAAAATAGCTGGATGGTTTGCTTGTTGCAGACAGGGTTATAGCAAGTGTTCATGTTTCTTTGTGCTTCACAGGTGTTAAAGAAGCAGAGTTTGATTCAAGTGTCTTTTATAAACAGTTCACAGGGCTAGGACACTGCCTGTAGGTGGAAGTGGTAGTGTTGCTAGAGCTGTTGGAACAAATTTAGTTATGTCTGGAAATTTTGTCTTAATTCGCTGATAAACCTCCAAGCTACGTTGTTTCTTCTCAAACATCAGAATTAGGAGCCTTTTACTCCAAGCTTCTCTTTCAAGCTTTACCACTTCATTTTGCCTTTTTGTTTTAGGCAAATCTTTGCGTGTCCATGCCTTAGTTGTTATTAATTCTAAAACAAGGACACTTTTTTCTTGCCTGTCTTCTAGGCAGGATTTGTTCATTGCTGCCTCTGAAGTAGTAATTGCTCTGCAGATTTGAACAGCTTTCCAGGAGCTAAATAAGCGTTTCTGTTAATGGGTCCTCTGACTTGGAGTGAAAGGGAAATGTGTGTGAAGCACTCCGTTGTGCCATCTTGTGGTGTCCCCTGTCTTGTTCCCTACACTAATGTGAAAGGTGCTTCTCTTCTCTAAACACGGCAGATTTATTGGCATCTCTTTTGATAGCTGAGCACACATTAAAAAAAAAAAAAATAGCTAAAAGCTGTTCCCCATACCAGCCTCTGCCATCCAGAAAATACAGAAATTGGTGACGCAGAACAGAGCAGGCTTGAATTTTCAAAGTAGCATGGTGGCAATAAGGATCAGTGAAAAGCTGTGATCTGCACAGCGTTCCCGTGGCAGGCAGGCTTGCTCTCTGTCCATGGCTCCAGTGAGGCGGCCTTGTTGAGGAGGCAGTGGTTGACTTGAGGAATGGTAATAGAGAAACATGCAGCAGAGCAGCCCTTCATGGGGATGGCTGAGGTAGTTCCTTGTGCTGCAGAGCTTACCCCTGTCTTGGGCAGGAGACAATTATACTGATGCACGTAGCAGCTTCCCTTACTGTGTTTTGGTCTTTGGCTGGCCACACAGGCACTGGTGACTTAGGCAAGCCTGGGAATGTGTTCAACTTGGCTAAGGGTCAGCTTAGGGAGGGAGAAACTCCTTTTTTTTGTGTGTAAACTGAAATGCACTAACCCCTTCCTAACAGATCTCCTCCAGCTGCAAAAGACAGCTTTAGTATTGGTGTATAAATAAGCGGACATTTGGGATAGGAGTGAATAAGGTCTGTCAGTGGTTTTATCATAGATTACGCATCAAAAGTAGTCGAGACTGAATGATCAGAGTCAAATTCAATGGAGAGGGCTGTGTGGGTGAAGGTGGTGATGCTGCAAGCCCTCAGATTGGGGCTGAGCTGGGCTTTTTCTCTGGTGTCAGCACTCTGCAGAGAAACCCACCATATGCCAAGTGATGCCACCATTTCAGATGATGCAGCATACATGTTCCTGTTGTGCCTGAGCTAATCAGCCCTCCAAAAAGCCCTCCAGGATGTCAGCTAGCCTCTTTGTGCAGGGAGGCTCAGTGCTTTTAGCAGGAGCTGCCTTGCTCAAACCCAGCTCTAATATCTCTAACATGGTGCTGAAAGGGGCCTTTTATCTAATCGAACTCCAGTTGCTTCAGGATGAAGCATTTACAACATCAGGCACGCAACCCGGGAAATGAACGGTCAATCCTATAGGGACTGAGGGAGGCTGGATGCTCTAACATGTATTGATTCATTCGTGTTTTAACAAAACAAAAACTGTATTAGTGCTGCTGCTTTACCTCACATTATTGTGTGTACATTAGATATTGAGTCAGCAGTAGCAATGGAAAGCTTATGAGAGAAATCATAAAGCAACTAATAAAGGTGGAAACTTAAAAAATGATGATATTTTGGATAATAATAGTAATGAATAATGATAAAAATGGGGATGGTATTACTAAGGTATATACAGAAAAGTGACTGTCTTCTGGATTCAAGGCATTCTCAAGATGATGGCTATCATAAGAATGTGATAAGAAATAAGAAAACTTGTTGTAAATACTTCTTTCCTCAAGTAATTATAATGGAAGAGACTGAGTCAATTTTGAGGCTGACAAAATGGCAGATGCCAGTGGCAAAAGAAACTGTGGTGGAAGGAAAGCTATGGAGAGTAGAGTGCATTTTAAGAAGTCAAATTGCAACAGTTGATCAAAAAAAGGACAAAGTTGGTTGTTGGTTTTGGTTTGGCGCTTTTTTTAAGTATCTATGTCAATCAGTTTCCAGCAAGAGAAAAATAGTTGGTTAATCATCTTTTTTTTGAGATTTCAGCAGAAGGAAGTTTTGAAACATCTGTGGTAGTGAGTGATGGGAGCATCATGCAACTTCCCTGGGCCCATGAAGTGCTGAGGTGGTTTCATTTTGTTTCATATCTAGTCACAAAGCCAAGTATGCTCACTGTGTTTTCCAGAACTCTATATTCCTGGGCATTTTAAAAAGGGTAGTAGTGTTTTTCAGAAGATTTTCATTTCCTTATGAATTTGAAACTGCGTTAAGTATAGGTAAGGTAGCTTTATTTGCTGTGGTTTGTCTGGCAAAACAGATGCAATTAGCAGAGAGCGGTGTTTCTCTAGTGATCTTCCCAAGAGTGACTGCCAGGTAGGGTGGCTGGGTTAACCCAGTGCAGCCCTGCTAATTTAACCTACAGTGCTAAAATGGGTAATAAGGCTACAATTTGACAATAAATGACAAAATGCATCTCTATGTTTGTTATATTGATATGCTCACAGAGAGTCTATGTTACTTACTGAAACATATTATGTATTCTGGTAAATAGAAGATGACCTTGTAGGCCATGCATCTCTGGAGATAATAATTTGCAGGATATGTTTTTGGTAAATGTTTCTGAATTTTAACTTGTTTCATGTACATTCTGAGCAGTGTAGGGAGCGTTACAGAATTTGGAATGATAAAAACATTAAGAAATCATCAACTTGGGTATGTGTGTGTGAGTAGGAGTCATTTAAAATTCAAATCATAATCCTATTTTATGCTTAAAAAAAGGCAGAGTAGGAAGACAGACCAAAGCTGCTGTTAAGTAAACATAATTCTCTTTTATTGTCCTTTCCATAGAGCAACAGTCAGGTTGAGTATAAAATTTGTATAAAATCTGCCTGGATGTGCTTGCTGCCTTCACATCAGTCACTTGCAGACCTTTTGGCTTACAGGTGTGTTAAAGCATGAATCAGCTCCTGAGCCTCTTTTTTCGCCCTGCATGTGTTTATCTTTTGATGGGATCTTTTAGCTATTAATGATTGAGTACTACTGGTGACGAAACAAAATGGTTATGGAGGAGGGGGGTTGTGACACATTAAACTGAACAAGTGACATCATTTTCTTATCAGATGATAAGGTGGATTATACACTGTGCTCAGGTGACATTCCTGATGGGTTGTGAGCCAGGGAGCTCTTTGTTCCAAGTTATCCTTGGAGTTAGGGTGTCTGCTGTTCTGAGTCTCTGGACTTCCAAGGGACTTGGACCATGACACTTCTGTGCTCAAGGTTCCCCGGGTGCAAAATGAGTATAACAGTGGCAGAACCTTCTCGGTAAGATGCCTGAGGATTGCTTGAGAGTAAGGGTGGCTGCTTCTGCTTTTTAGTTTCTTTGCATGAAGAAATTAAAAACCCCAGGAAATCTAGAATCTGCCTATTCATGAAAAACAGCACTCCTGGATGCTTCTGAAAGCCCTAGACAATTGTGCAATCACATACTCGTTATTCTTGTCAGAGGAATGCGCAGAGACCTGGGTCTTCCTGCACAAAAATAACTTGTTTCTTAAAAGGGGGCTTGAACTGTCGGTGTGAAAACACCTCCAGTCCCTCTGCCCTTGGCACCAGCATCGCATTTCTCAAGGCAGGGGCTGGAGCGGTGCTCGTTTTTGAGCAGACTGCAGTACATGTTCTGTTGCCCTTGCAAGTACTAACAACCATGCAGAATCCTATTGTCAGAGACATGGGTGAGCCGGTATCTTTAGAGCCATTATTTGTTTATGCACTGCAGCCTTATCGAGGAGAAGGAAGTCATTGAAAACAAACTATTCATGTTTCACAGCTCATCCAGCAAGTCTTGGATTGAATTGGGGTACAGGCTACCCTGTTGCTAAACGTGAGCAAAAATGGTGATGTTAAAATGCAGATGTCACAGTAAAATTTCAAAAATATTAGAAAAAAAAATTGGCAAGCCATAAACTAAAGCTGATCCTTTCAAGGGTCACCATGTGAACTCGTAGATTTTAACAGCTTAAGTTGTGATAAACGCCAAGCCTCATCTTAGCCAATTCTGCCATTGTAAAAAAAAAAAAAAA